>JAMKYM010000391.1:0-279831 GCA_026541065.1 Canavalia ensiformis | reverse complement strand
TGGAAAGTTTGAGACAACTTGCGTGTCGGCGTAGTTGGATGCGTCGTCCATGAATGATGCGAACTTCGAGTGGGAGTAGAAGCAAATCTAGTTGGGATGAGTGAGTCCAGCTTAGTCGGGTCGAGTCAAGTAGAAACGTAGCGATGAAAGCGTCGTGTCGAAAAAGTTGTGTCTAGTCGACACCAATGGTGATGAGAGTCACGTCGAAGAAAGTGAGTCGACCAGGTGTAGTAAAGTTGAAAGTCGATTTGATGAGTAGCGTCGAACTATCTTGTTGAGTCACAGATCGGGTCGAGTTCGGCAATCGACGATGAAGCGTCATCGAGAAAAGTTGTGTCTAGTCGACTCGAATGCGAGCGGAGTCACGTCGATGAAGTCGAGTAAATCGGCCAGGGTGAGTCAAGTTGATATCCAGTGAGAAGAGTTGCGTCAAATACTCGATAGAGTCGATCAAACCAAGTTGATCAAAGTTGGTCGATTCGGGAAAATTAAAGTCGACTAAATCGTGTCGGCGCGATTGAATCGTGCCCGAATCAAGCAACGCGAGTAATGTTCGAACATCTAGTTGGGATGAGTCGATCGAGTCGAGTCGATCAAGGAATCGGGTGGTTGAAAAACGATCTCGGGAGATGAAGCGTTATATCGAGAAAAGTTGTGTCTAGTCTACTCCAATGGTGACTAGTCACGTAGAGGAAAGTTGGCGGGAATTGATGAAGTGTAGTCAGAATTGAAAGTCGAGCCAAGGACAATTAGTCAAAATCTCGGTTGACGAGTTAGGTGAGTCGAGTTGAGTAGAGCACAACTAGGCGATGAAGCGTCGTGTCGAGAAAAGTTGCGTCTAGTCGACTCGAATGGTGACGAGTCACATCGAGTAAAGTCGAGCGAAGCTGACCAGAGTGTAGTCAAGTTGGATGTCGAGCTGAGCAAAGTTCCGTCGAACTGCTGAGTCGAGTCAAGCCGAGTTGATCGAAGTTGATTCGATTTGGGAAAATTTGAGCCGACTCGTGTCGAGCACAGTTGAATCGTGTCGTCGCGAATCAAGCGAACTAGAGTGGGGTCGAGGCGAGTCTAGATGGATGAGTCGAATCGAGTCGAGTCCAGCTGAATCGGGTCGAGTCGAGAAGAGCCAGGCGATGAAGCGTCGTGTCGAGAAAAGTTGTGTCTAGTCGCCGCCAGTGGTGACGAGTCACGTTGAGGAAAGTCAATGAGAAAAATTAGTAAAGTTAGTCCGAGTTGAAAGTCGAGCCGAGTATACTCTCGTCGAACTAGGCATCGTCAGTCAGCCAGATCGGTGAAGCGTCGAGTCGAGAAAAAGTTGTGTCTAATCGACTCGAATGGTGACGAGTCACGTCCATGAAAGTTAGTGAGAAAAAGTGTAGTCAAGTTCAATATGTCGAGCTAAGAAGAGTTGCGTCAATGCGATGATCCAGTCGGCAAGTTGATTGAAGTTGAGTCGATTCCGAAAAATTACGTCGATTGTCGAAGTTGTTGGAATCGATGTAATCGCGAATCAAAGCGAGTAATGTTCGAGTGGAATCTAGTTGGGACGAGTCTAATTGAATGAGTCCAATCCAATCGATCGAGTCGAAACCAGATCAAGGCGATTGAAGCGTTATGTTGAGAAAGTTGTGTCTAGTGACTCCGAATGGTGGCGAGTCATGTAGAGGAATGTTGAGCGAATCAGTGGGAGTGTAGTCAATGTTGATTGTCGGTGGAGACAAGTTGAAAGTCGAGTTAGTAGATGATTTATCGAGCTAGACTGATCGAAGTTGCGCTTAGTGGAAAAAGTTGTGTCATCTGGTGACGAGTCCGCGATCCTTGAAGAATCAGTGGTCAATCAGCGAGTAAAAGTTGCATCTGATGGCTTGAAGGATGGTGATTGAGTCAATCGATTGGAAGTCAAATTCGATTGATTGAAGTTGATCAATGATCAAGAGAACACGGTTTGGGTCGAGAAAAAGTTGTGTCTAAGACTCAATTAGTTGATCGCAAAGAGAAAAGTTGTGTCTAGATTGATGCAAAAATTGGCGGGGTGTAGTCGATATGAAGAGTTGAGGTCCAATGTGGTCGTCAAGCGATCGTGCGTCAAATCAATCAAAGTCGAGTTAAGTCGATTAGAGTGGGCGATGAAGCTTTGTGTCGAGAAAGTTGTCTAGTCCGTCGACACTCAATGGTGAGTTGACGTCGAGAAAGCCGAGCGAGTCGGCAAGTCAGTTAAGTCAAGTGTTATGAGATGAGCAGTCAATCCGAGCAATCGTCCGCAGTCCCGGCGATGAAAATGCGTCGTGTCGAGAAAAATTGTGTCTAGTGGACTTGAATGGTGACGAGTCTCGTCGTGGAAAGTCGAGCGGAGTCGACCGCAGTGTAGTCAAGTTGATTGTCGAGCTGAGCAGAGTTCGTCGAACTAGCGATGAGTCGAGTCAAGCCGAGTTGATCGAAGTTGAGTCGACTCGTGTCTGTCAAAATTGGTGATTATGTCAGTCCATGAATAATGCCGTCGCTGTATCAAGTTCAATGCGAGCTAAGAAGAGTTGAGGCGAGTCTAGTTGGGATGAGTCAAATCGGTCAAGTCGGGTTGATTGAAGTTGCAGTCAGTCGATGAAAGGTTATGTTGAGAAAAAGTTGTGTCCTAGTCGACTCCAATGGTGACGAGTCATGTAGAGGAAAGTTGGAGTAGAATTGACCAGGTAGTCAATATGAAAGTCGAGTTTGGCAGAGTGGCTTCAAAGCTACCGTCTAATCGACGAGTCGAGTCCAATCAAGTCGAGTTGAGTCGACTAGGATTAAGCGATGAAGAAGCGTTATGTTGAAAAGTTGTGTCTAATCGACACCAATGGTGATGAAGTCATGTAAGGAATGTCGAGCGGAGTCAACGAGTGTAGTCAAGTTGAAAGTTCGAGCTGACGAGTGGCTGGCATTGAACTATCTTTGCGAGTCAGAGTCCGGAGTCAAGTCATCAGATTGAAGCGATGAGCGTCGTGTCGGGAAAAGTTGTGTCTACTCGACTTGAATGGTGGCTTGAATCACGTCGATGAAAAGTGTTGGGACAACAGTAGATTAGTCAAGTTGATTGTCGAGTGAGCGGTTCCTCAAGCTATGAGTGAGTCGAGTCAATTGATTGATTGATCGATTGAGTTGGTGGAAGGCTCGTGTCGGCACCTTGATTGAATCGTGCAGTCGCGAATCAAGAGAACACGAGTGGAGTGGATCAGTCTAGTTGGGATGAGTCGGGTCACGCGATTCGGATTGGGCATGAGATCAGGCGATGAAAAGTTGTTATGTCGAGTTGAAAAGTTGTCCTGATCGACTCAATATGAAGAGTCGACGTAGAGGAAAGTTGGCGTCAAAGCGGATTGTAAATCCAATATAAAGTCAAACCTGAGAAATCAAGTTGAGTTGACTAGTCAGCGATGAAGCGTCGTGGGGAGAAAGTTGTGTCTAAGCGACACCAATGGTCGTAGTTTTGAATCGGTACGTGACGAGTCACGAAATCAAAGTCGAGCGGAGTCGACGGGTTGAAAGTCAGTGAAAGTCGAGCTATTTAAAGATGGCATTGAGCTGATCGAATCCGGCCAAGTCGGATCGAGTGAAGCAGATTAGGTGATGAGGCGTCGTGTCGAAAAAGTTGTGTCTAATCGACCTTCGAATGGTGATGATCACGTTAGAGAAATCAGTGATCGACGCGTTAATGATCAAGTTGAAAAGTCGAAATTTGAAATGAGTTCTAATCGAAATGGTCTAGTCGAACATGAGTTGATCGAAGTTGAGTCGATTCGGAAAATTAGGAATCATCGAAAAGCCTTGATCAAATGATCTAATTGATGGTCTTGAATCAACGAATCAAGCAGCGGATGAAAAGTTATGACGAAAAAAGTTGTGTCTAGTCGACTCCAATGTGACGGAGTCACGTCGAAGATGTTGAGAAAAATTGATCAGTGTAATCAATATGAAAGATCGAAAAGTTTGTCTAGTCTACTCAATGGTGACTAGTCAGTCAAATCAAGAATCGAGTCAAATTGATCGGAGTTAGTCATTAAGAAGCGTTGGTGAAAGTTAGTGGTGACACCAGCTATGATTAGTCGTCAGAATCGAGCCAGTCGAGTTGAGTCGAGTTGAAAGTGATCTAGTGGCGTTGGGATGGTCATCCAGTAGACTCTATCAGTGAGTCATCGTCAGATAAGGTCGGTGAAAAGTGATCTGAGTGACTCAGAATGTTGGATGTCAGTGACATTGATCCGTCAGCGAATGAAAAGGTTAGTCAAAGTTGATTGATCTAAGTTGACTCGATTCTGGGATGGTCAAGTCATGAGGAAAGTTAAATGAAACCGCGTGTCCAGACTCGATTGAATCAATATCCGAAATCAAGGAAAGTCATAATTAGCGTCAAGTCTAGTTGGGATCGAGTCGATTAGTCTAATCCGAGTGAAACGTTAGATCGACTCGATCAGCGATGAAAAGGTTATCGAAAAAGTTGTGTCTAATCCGACACAATGGTGACGATCACGTCGAGGAAAGTCGGCGATCATTGATCAGATGTAGTCAAGTTGAAAGTCGAGTGGCGAGTGGCGTCAAAAAGCTAGCTTAAGTCCACTTAAAGTGGTGATGGCGTCGAATTAGTCGAATTAGCGATGAAGCGTTGTGTCAAAAAGTTTGTCTGTCCACACCAATGGTGACGGTCGACAAGAGCAAAGTCAATGAAGTTGACGGAGTGTAGTCAAGTTGAATGTCGAGCTAAGCAAGTTCCGTTGAACTACTATAAGTCAGTCAAGCGAGTCGATCAAGTTGATCGATTTGATGAAGCGTCGTGTCGAGAAAAGTTGTGTCTAGTGATTGAATCTTGTGAGTCAGCGAATCAAGAAATCAGTGGGGTCGGCGGAGTGTAGTCTAGTTCCAATGTATTTGAGAAGAGTCGTCAGTCAGTGATCGGGTGGAGTTGATCAAGCAGATTAAAGGAAAATTGAAGCGTCGTGTCGATTGAAAATTGTGTGAATCAAGCGAATGTAGAGTGGAATGTCTAGTTGGGATGATCGAATCAAATTGTCCAGCCAAAGTCGAATCAAAATCATCAATCCGAGCTAGATGATCAATCATTAATAATCGAAAAGTTGTGTCAGTCTCGGGTGACTAGTCCACATTAGAAATCCGAAATCGGTAGAATTGATCGATCAGTGTAGTCGAAAAGTTGTGTCTAGTAGACTCGAATGGTGACGAGTCATGTCGAGGAAGAAGTCGAGCGGGTGACCGAGTGTGATCAAGTTGAATGTCGAGCGATGAAGCGTCATGTCGAACTGATCAATGAGTCGAGCGGGCCGAGTTGATCGAAGTTGAGTCGATTTGGCGTCAATTGTACTCAAGTGTCGATCCTGTCGGTGAATCGTGTCTTTATCGAATCAAGCGAATCGAGTGGATTGAGGCGAGTCTTGTTGGGATGAGTCGAATTGAGTCGAGTCCCAGGGATGTGTCGTCCTGGTCAGCGAACTTCAATAGAGCGAGTCTAGTTGACGAAGCGTTATGTCGAGTCCGGTGTTGAGTCTGGTGATCGATAGTGACGAGTCACGAAAAAGTTATTCGATAAAGTTGACGAAATTGAATCGGAGTTGATAGTCAATCAAGCCAAGTGAGTAGAGTGGCGACAAATAGTTTGAACACGTCGACTCCGAGTCGGCCCCGAGTCCAATCGAGTCGAGTCGAGTCGAGTTGAGTCGAGCAGAATTAGGCGATGAAGCGTCGTGTCGAGAAAAGTTGCGTCTAGTCAACTCGAATGGTGACGACTCATGTCGAGCAAAGTCGGGCGAAGTTGACCAGAGTGTAGTCAAGTTGGATGTCGAGCTAAGCAAAGTTCCGTCGAACTACTATGAGTCGAGTCAAGCCGAGTTGATCGAAGTTGAGTCGATTTGGGAAAATTTGAGGCGACTCGTGTCGAGCGCAGTTGAATCGTGCCGTCGCGAATCAAGCGAACTCGAGTGGGGTCGAGGCGAGTCTAGTTGGGATGAGTCGAATCGAGTCGAGTCCAGCTGAGTCGGGTCGAGTCGAGCAGAGCCAGGCGATGAAGCGTCGTGTCGAGAAAACTTGTGTCTAGTCGACACCAATGGTGCCGAGTCACGTCGAGGAAAGTCGAGCATAGTCGACCGAAGTGTAGTCAAGTTGAAAGTGGTGATGAGTGGCATCGAACTATGCTAGTCGAAATGGGTCAGAGTCCAACAATCGAAGGGATCAAGTCGAGGCAGAAAAGTTGTGTCTAGTCGATGAATGGTACGTCTACGTCGATGAAAGTCGAGTGAAGTCCGGATGTAGTCAAGTTCAATGTCGGTGAGAAGAGTTGCGTCGAACTGCGATGAGTCTAAATCGAACGGTTGATCAAAGTTGAGTCGATTAGGAAAATTTAGTCCCCTCGTGTATTAGCAAGGTTGAATCGTGTCGTCTTGAAACAAAGATCAAGCAAGTGGAATGTCGAATGGTCAGTTAGGATGAGGATCGAGTCGAGTCAATGAAGATCGAGTCGAGTAGAGCAGTCGATCGATGAGTTCGCGAGAAAGTCGGGTGTCTAGATGACTCAATGCTTATTATCGAGGAAAAGCAAAATTGACCGTCTAGTCTTTGACTCCAATGGTGACTAGTCACGTAAAGCCGAGTCGAAAGTCGAGTTAGTCGACTAGAGTTAATCGGAGCGTTGTAGTCAAAAAGTTGTGTCGTGATACACCAATGGTATTGAGAATCCGCTCGAGGTGGCGACAAGGAGTGTGACCGTAGTTGTCCAAAGTTGAGTCGAAAGTCGAGTCGATCTTGAGTCGAGTTGAGTGGAAGTCGGAGAACTCGGTGATGAAGCGTCGTGTCGAGAAAAGTTGCATCTAGTCGACTCGAATGGTGGACGGAAGTCATGTCGATAATCAAGCGACCGCGAGTGGAGTCGAGTTGATTGTCTAGTCGAGCAAAGTTCGAGTCGACGCAATGATGATCAGGGTTGATCGAAGTTGAGTCGATTGATCAGTCGAAAATTTGGGCGACTACAATGGTGACGAGTCACGAGAGGAAAGTTGTTTCGTTGACGAATCAAGTGAACTCGAAAGGGGTCGAGCGAGTCTAGTTGGGATGAGTCAAATTGGTCGAGTCAATCTGGTCGAACCGACCGAGATCAAGCGAGCAAAGTCGTGTCGATGAAAGTTGAGGGAGTTGACTCAATGGTGACGGAGTCACGTCAGGAAAAGTCAAGCGTCGAACCCGGGCGAGTGTAGTCAGCCGAGTTCAAAGAAGTTGGTGACATCTTGAGGTCGAACTTCGAGCGCAGCTGGAATCGTGTCAGATCGTGAATCGATCAACGCGAGTGATGAGCGTCGATGTTGATGAAAAATTGTGTCTAGTGTTCGAATCGAGTGGCAAGTCAGCGTCGATGGATTAATGTCGAAAATGTCAGTGTAGTCAAGTTCAATGTGACTAGTTGAGGAGAAAGTTGCGTGTGAATATGATGATCCAGGTAGTAGTTGATCAAAGGTAGTCGCGAAGAATTGATGAGTCGAGTCGATCGAGTTAGAGTCGAGTTGAGTGAGCGAATCAAAAGCAAAAAGCAGGTTTAGAAACGAGTCTAGTCGGTTAAGGATGGCGAGTCCAATGTCGAGTCGATCAGCGTAAGCCGACCCGATGAGCGTTATGTCGAGCCGAAGAAGTTGTTGTCGATGAAACTCCAATGGTATCGTCAGTCGAGAAGGAAAATTGAGCAAAATTGGTTCTCCAGGTGTAGTCAATTTGAAAGTCGCGAATCATGAACTCGAATGGGGTCAAGCTATGTTGGGTCTAGAAGTCGAGTCGAGTCCAACATCGAGTTGATCGAGCTAGAGTTAAGCGATGAAGCGTTGTGTCGAAAAAGTTGTGTCTAATTTGATACACCAATGGTGGCATTGAGTCACGTCAAGAAAATCGGAGTCGACCGAGTGTAGTCAAGTTGAAAGTTGAGCGATAGTTGCGTCCAATTGCGATGAGTCGGATAAATGAGGTCACGAGTTGATGAGCGTCGTGTCGGAAAAAGTTGTGTCTAGTCGATCGAATGGTGACGGATCACGTCGATGAAAGCGAACGTGAGTGGAGTGGAGTCAAGTTCAATTGTTGGAATGAAGTTAAATCGAATCGGGTGGTGATCGAGTCATGGCGAGTTGATCAAGTTAGTCGACTCCAATGGTGAAAGTCTATTAGAGAGATGGAATCTTGATTGAATGGTCGTGAATCAGCGAATCAATGACAGTGGAATTAGATCGTGGATCTAGTTGGGATGAGTCAAAGTCGAGTCGAAGGTCAATGGGTCAATCGAGGTAAAGCGATCAGGCGATGAAGCGTTATGTCGAGAAAAGTTGTGTCTAGTCGACTCCAATGGTGACGAGTCATGTAGAGAAAATTGAGCAAAATTGACGGAATGTAGTCAATTTGAAAATCGAGCTGAAGCGGAGTGGGCGTCCAAGCTAGATTTGGTCCGAAGTACAAATAAAGTCGGATCGAGTCAAGCGAGTCGAGGTGATGAAAGTCGTGTCGAGAAAAATTGTGTCTAGTCGACTCGAATGGTGACGAGTCTCGTCGTGGAAAGTCGAGCGGAGTCGACCGCAGTGTAGTCAAGTTGATTGTCGAGCTGAGCAGAGTTCCGTCGAACTGCGATGAGTCGAGTCGAGCCGAGTTGATCGAAGTTGAGTCGATTCGGGAAAATTCGAGTCGACTCGTGTCGAGCGCAGTTGAATCGTGCCGTCGCGAATCAAGCAACGCGAGTGGAGTCGAGGCGAGTCTAGTTGGGATGAGTCGAATCGAGTCGAGTCGGGTCAAGTAGAGCACAGTCAGGCGATGAAAGGTTATGTCGAGAAAAGTTGTGTCTAGTCGACTCCAATGGTGACGAGTCACGTAGAGGAAAGTTGAGCAAAATTGACCGGAGTGTAGTCAATTTGAAAGTCGAGCTGAGTAGAGTGGCGTCAAACTGCGCTGAGTCTAGTCGACTTGAGCCGAGTCGAGCCGAGTCGAGTTGAGTCGACTAGAGTTAGGCGATGAAGCGTTGTGTCGAGAAAAGTTGTGTCTAATCGACACCAATGGTGACGAGTCACGTCGAGGAAAGTCGAGCAGAGTCAACCGGAGTGTAGTCAAGTTGAAAGTTGAGGCGACGAGTGGCGTTGAACTATCTTGAATCGAGTCCGTAAGTCGGATCGAGTCAAGCGAGTCGAGTGATGAAGCGTCGTGTCGAGAAAAAAGTTGTGTCTAGTCGACTAGAATGGTGACGAGTCTCGTCGATGGAAAGTCGACGAGTCGACGAGGTGTAATCAAGTTCAATGGCGAGCTGAGAAGAGTTGCGTCGAACTGCGATGAGTCGAGTCGAGCCGAGTTGATCGAAGTTGAGTCGATTCGGGAAAATTCGAGTCGATTCGTGTCGAGCGCAGTTGAATCGTGCCGCTGCGATTCAAACGAACGCGAGTGGAGTCAAGGCGAGTCTAGTTGGGATGAGTCGAATCGAGTCGAGTCCAATCGAGTCGGGTCGAGTTGAGAATAGTCAGGCGATGAAGCGTTATGTCGAGAAAAGTTGTGTCTAGTCGACTCCAATGGTGACGAGTCACGTAGAGGAAAGTTGAGAAAAATTGACCGGAGTGTAGTCAATATGAAAGTCGAGCTGAGCGAGTGGCGATCAAACTCCATTTGAAGTCGAAAAAGTCGAGCTAGGGAATTGAAGTCGCGATCAGGAAGCGTTGTGTCGAGAAAGTTGAAGTCGAGCCGAGTCGACACCAATGGTGATGAGTCAGTCGAGCTCGACTAGAGTTAGATGATGTAGTCGTTGATGTCGAGAAAGTTGTGTCTGGACGACACATATGGTGACGAGTCACGTCGAGGGATCGAGTCGAGCGAGTCGACAGGAGTGTAGTCAAGTTGGAGTCGAGTTGTCTAGTCGTCAATGCCGACGAGTCAACAAGTTGATCGAAAGTTGATCGATTTGGGAAAGTAGTGTAGTCAAGTTCAATGTCAATCGTCTTGAAGAAGTTGCTCGAATCAAGCGAACGCAAGTGGATTGTCGATTGGAGTTGATCGGTTGAGTCGATCCAATGGTGACAAGTCACGTGAGGTGATTGAAAAATTGCCGTCGCGAATCAATATGAAAGTGAGTGGAGTCAGTGCGTCAAGTCTGCGGTGAAGTGAGTAAATCGGGAGTCAGTCAGAGTTGATCGAAGTTGAGGTTCCGTCAAAATGCGATCATTATGTCGAGAAAAAGTTGATCGAGTCTACTCGGTGATTAATCACGTGAATTGAAAGTCGACTCGAATTGGGATGTTGTCAAGTTCAAAGTCGAGTCAGAAGAAAGTCGCGAAAATCGCGATCGAGTCGTTAGCCGAGTCGAGGCAATCGAGTCGAGTCGAGTCAACGGGCGATGAAGGTTAATTGAGAGAAGTTGTGTCTAGCCGACTCCAATGGTGACAAGTCACGTAGAGGAAAGTTGAGCGAACGCTGACAGTGTAGTCAAGTTGATGTCGAGTGAGCATAGTGGCGTCAAGTCAAGGTCGAGTCAAGCGAGTTGATCGAGTTGAGTCGACTAGAGTTAAGCGATGAAGCTTTGTGTCGAGAAAAGTTGTGTCTAGTCGACACTAATGGTGATAGTCACGTCGAAAAATCGAATTAGTCGACACCGTCAGTTGGGATGAGATCGATCGAACTATGATCCAGTCGATCCGATCATGGGTCCAAAGTTGGATCGAGCTGAGCGATCGAGCGGAAGGCTCGTGTCGAGAAAGTTGTGTCTAGTCTTGACTCGAATGGTGACGAGTCACGTCGAGTGTAAGTCGAGCGAAGTCGATTGGGATGAGTGTAGTCAAGTTGATTGTCGAGTCGGGTTGAGTGAGTTACAACGACGATGAGTCAAGTCGAGCCGAGTTGATCGAAGTTGATCGATCCAATGGTGAAATTCCGATCGACTCATGTCGAGCGGATTGAATCGTGCCGTCCGGCTCGATGCAAAGTGTGGAGTCTAGGCGAGTCTAGTTAGGATGAGTCGAATCGAGTCGAGTCGGGTCGAGTAGAGCATAGTCAGGCGATGAAAGGTTATGTTGAGAAAAGTTGTTTCTAGTCGACTGCAATGGTGACGAGTCACGTCGAGGGAATGTTGAGAAAATTGACCGGGAGTGTAGTCAATATGAAAGTCGAGCCGAAAGGTAGTGGCGTCAAATTGCTGAGTCCATCAATCAAGTCTAGTCGGAGTGGGTCGATCGGGTTGGTACGAGAGGCGTCGTGTCGAGAAAAGTTGTGTCTAATCGACACTAATGGTCGAGTCTCGTCAGCCGAGCAGTCGGGTCGAATCGAGTGTAGTCGACTAAGTTCAATGTCGGGCGAAGCGTTAAGTCGAAAAAAGTTGAGTCGAGTCGATCCAATGATTGAAGTTGGGTCGATTCGGGAAAATCGAGGAAAGTCGACTCGTGTCGGCGCGGTCGACCTTGCCGTCGCCGTCAATCGAACGCGAGTGGAGTGGAGGCGAGTCTAGTTGGGATGAGTTGAATCGAGTCGAGTCCAATCGAGTCGGGTTGAGTAGAGCACAATCAGGCGATGAACCGTTATGTCGAGAAAAGTTATGTCTAGTCGACTCCAATGGTGACGAGTCACGTAGAGGAATGTTGAGAAGAATTGACCGGAGTGTAGTCAATATGAAAGTCGGCGAGCCCTAGTGGCGTCAAACTGCGGTGAGTCAGTCAAGTTGAGTCGACTAGAGTCGGGCGATGAAGTTGGTCGATGAGTCGAGAAAATTGAGTTAATCGACACCAATGACGAAATCAAACACGTGAGGAAGTTGAGCGGAGTCTACCGGGATGTAGTCAAGTTCAATGTCGATCCAGTCGTCGTCGAGATAACCGCGATGTCGAGTCTCGGAGTCGAGTTGATCGAAGAGAATGAGTCGATGAAGCATGGTGTCGAGAAAAGTTGTGTCTAGTCCATCGAATGGTGACGAGTCACGTTGAGGAAAGTCGAGCGAAGTTGACCAAAGTGTAGTCAAGTTGGATGTCGAAATCGAGTCGAGTTCCAAATCGATGAGTCGAGTCGAGAAGAATTGATCGAAGTTGAGTCGATTCGGAAAATTTTGTCGACTCGTGGTGACGACTCACGTTGAATCGTGTCGTCACGCGAATCAAAGAACGAATGGAGTTGGGCGAGTCTAGTTGGGATGAGTCAAATCGAGTCGAGGTGATCGGGTCGAGTAAGTCGCACGGTCGAAGGCGATGAAGCGTCGTGTCGAGAAAAGTTGTGTCTAGTCGACACCAATGGTGACGAGTCACGTCGAGGAAAGTCGAGCGGAGTCGACCGGAGTGTAGTCAAGTTGAAAGTCGAGCTGAGCAGACTGGCGTCGAGCTATGATGAGTCGAAATCTGCGACTCAGTCGGATCGAGTGGCGAGTCGCCTAGAGCGATGAAGCGTCGTGTCGAGAAAAGTTGTGTCTAGTCGACTCGAATGGTGACGAGTCACGTCGAGGAAAGTCGAGCGGAGTCGACCGGAGTGTAGTCAAGTTCAATGTCGAGCTGAGAAGAGTTGCGTCGAACTGCGATGAGTCGAGTCGAGCCGAGTTGATCGAAGTTGAGTCGATTCGGGAAAATTCGAGTCGACTCGTGTCGAGCGCAGTTGAATCGTGCCGTCGCGAATCAAGCGAACGCGAGTGGAGTGGAGGCGAGTCTAGTTGGGATGAGTCGAATCGAGTCGAGTCCAATCGAGTCGGGTCGAGTAGAGCACAGTCAGGCGATGAAGGTTATGTCGAGAAAAGTTGTGTCTAGTCGACTCCAATGGTGACGAGTCACGTAGAGGAAAGTTGAGCAGAATTGACCGGAGTGTAGTCAATATGAAAGTCGAGCTGAGCAGAGTGGCGTCAAACTGCGCTGAGTCGAGTCGAGTCGAGCCGAGTCGAGTTGAGTCGACTAGAGTTAGGCGATGAAGCGTCGTGTCGAGAAAAGTTGTGTCTAATCGACACCAATGGTGACGAGTCACGTCGAGGAAAGTCGAGCGGAGTCGACCGGAGTGTAGTCAAGTTGAAAGTCGAGCTGAGCAGAGTGGCGTCAAACTATCTTTGTCAAAGCGGGAGTCGGGATCGAGTCGAGCACGGCGTGATGAAGCGTCGAGAAAGTTGTGTCTAGTCGACTCGAATGGTGACGAGTCCGTCGAGAAAGTCGAGCAAGTCGACAAGGTGTAGTCAAGTTCATTGTCGAGTTAACGAAAAGTTCCGTCGAACTGCGATGAGTCGAGTCGAGCCGAGTTGATCGTCTGAGTCGATTCGTGTGAGTCGACTCGTGTCGAGCGCAATTGACTCGCGTCGCGAATCAATATGAATGCGAGTGAGTCGAGCGAGTCTAGTTGGGATGAGTCGAAGAGTCGAGTCCCGAAGTCGAGCCGATCGAGTAGAGCATAGTCAAGCGATGAAGCATTATGTTGAGAAAAGTTGTTTCTAGTGGACCAATGGTGACTAGTCACGTAGAGAAAGCGTTGAAATTGATCGAGTGTAGTAAATATGAAAGTGGAGCTGAAGCGCAGTGGCGTCAAGCTATGTCGAGCCGAGCCGAGCCGAGGCGAGTCGAGCTGAGTCGAGCTAGAGTCTAGGCGATGAGGCGTCGTGTCGAAAAAAGTTGTGTCTAATCGACACCAATGGTGACTAGTCACGTCGAGGAAAGTCGAGCGAGATCGACACTTGATGTAGTCAAGTTGATTGTCGAGAAAGATTGATCAACCGCGATGATTCAAGTCGAAGCGATTGATCGAAGTTGAGTCGATTGACAAATTCGAAGTCGACTAGTGTCGAGCGATTGGATCGTGCCGTCCTGAATCAACAAACGAGTGGAGTGGAGGCGAGTCCTAGTTGGGATGAGTCAAATCGAGTCCAATCGAGGTCAGTAGAAACGGTCGAGCGATGAAAGGTTATGTCGAGAAAGTTGTGTCTAGTCGACTCCGTGGTGACGAGTCACGTAGAGGAAAGTTGAGCAAAATTGGCCGGTGTGTAGTCAATTTGAAAGTAGAGGCAGTGAGTCGCGAAATTAGCGTCAAACTTGTCGAGTCTAATCGACTTGAGTCGTCGACGGTTGAGGTCGACTAGAGTTAAGCGATAAAGCGTTGTGTGAGAAAAAAGTTGTGTCTAATGGACACCAATGGTGACGAAATCACGATCGAGGAAAGTCAGCGAGAGTCAGTGTAGTCAAGTTGAAAGTTCAGTAGAAGCGAGTGTCGTTGAAATCTTTGGTCGAGTCTAGCTAATCGGATCAGTCAACTAGATCAGGTGATGAAGCGTCGTGTCGAAGAAGTTGTGTCGGTCTTTGACGACCGATGAAAGTCGAGTCAAGTTGAATCAAGTTCAATGGCGAGATGAGAAGAAGTTGCGTCCAACTCCGATGAGTCAGTCAGCCGATTGATCGGGGTTGAGTCGATTCGGAAAAATTCCGAGTCGATTAGTGTTTGAATGCAGGTTGAATCGTGCATTCGCGATTCAAGCGAACGCGAAGCGAGTGAATTGGCGAGTCTAGTTGGGATGAGTCGAATCGAGTCGAGTCGGGTCAAGTAGAGCACAGTCAGGCGATGAAAGGTTATGTCGAGAAAAGTTGTGTCTAGTCGACTCCAATGGTGACGAGTCACGTAGAGGAAAGTTGAGCAGAATTGACCTAGGTGTAGTCAATTTGAAAGTCGAGGTGAGCATAGTGGTGTCAAACTGCGCTGAGTCGAAATTCGATCGAGTCGATCAGTCGAGTTGAGTCAACTAGAGTTAGGCAATGAAGCGTTGTGTCGAGAAAAGTTGTGTCTAATCGACACCAATGGTGACGAGGAAAGTCGAGCAGAGTCAACCAGAGTGTAGTCAAGTTGAAAGTCGGAAATGGCATCGAGGAATCGCTGATCGAACCGAGTCGAGTCTAGTTGGATCGAGTCGAGCAGAGTCGTGGTGATGAATCGTCGTGTCGAGAAAGTTGTGTCTAGTCGTACATGTGGTGACGAGTCTCACGTCGATGGAAAGTCGGCCGAGTCGACCGGGAGTGTAATCAAGTTGAATGTCGGCCGAGAAGAGTTGCGTCAAATGCGATGAGTCGAGGTCGAGCGAGTTGATCGAAGTTGAGTCGATTGGGAATTTGAGTCGACTGCAGTGTCGAGCCTTGATTGAATCGTGCCGCGATTCAAGCGAACGTGAATGGAGTCTAGGCGGTCTAGTTGGGATGAGTCGAATCAAGCGAATCGAGTGGATTGGACGATGAAAAGTTGTGTCGAGAAAAGTTGTGTCTAGTCGACTCCAATGGTGACAAGTCACGTAGAGAATGTTGAGAAAATTGATCAAGGTGTAATCAATATGAAAGTCGAGCCAGCGAGTGGCGAAACCGCTAGTGAGCGTCAAACGAGTCGAGCTGAGTCGAGTCGAACGAGTCGAGTCAAGTTGATCGAGCCGAGTTGAGTCGATTCCAGAAAATTGATGAGGCGATGTCGAGAAAAGTTGTCTTGAATCGGGCCGTCGCGAATCAAGCCAACGTGAGTGGAGTTGAGGCGAGTCTAGTTGGGATGAGTCGAATCGAGTCGAGTCCAGCCGAGTCGAATCGAGTCGAATCGAGTCGAGTCGAGTCCAATCGAGTCGGGTCGAGTAGAGCACAGTCAGGCGATGAAAGGTTCTGTCGAGAGAAGTTGTGTCTAGTCGACTCCAGTCCAATGGTGACAAGTCACGTGAGAGGGAAAGTTGAGCGTTATGTGAAAAGTGTAGTCAATATGAAACTTGAGGAGTGAGCATAGTGGCGTCAAAAAAGCTGCGCCGAAGTCGAATCGAAGTCGAGCTCGATCGAGTTGAGTCGACTAGAGTTAAGCGATGAAGCTTTGTGTCGAGAAAAAGTTGTGTCTAATCGACACCAATGGTGACGAGTCACGTCGAGGAAAGTCGAGCGGAGTCGACCGGAGTGTAGTCAAGTTGAAAGTTGAGCTGAGCAGAGTGGCGTCGAACTATGATGAGTCGAGTACAGCCGAGTCGGATCGAGCTGAGCAGAGTCAGGCGATGAAGCGTCGTGTCGAGAAAAATTGTGTCTAGTCGACTCGAATGTTGACGAGTCACGTCGAGGAAATCAAGCGGTGAAATCATGAGTGTAGTCAAGTTGATTGTCGAGCTGAGCAGAGTTCCGTCGAACTGCGATGAGTCGAGTCGAGCCGAGTTGATCGAAGTTGAGTCGATACGGGAAAATTCGAGTCGACTCGTGTCGAACGCAGTTGAATCGTGCCGTCGCGAATTAAGCGAAACAGAGTGGAGTCGAGGTGAGTCTAGTTGGGATGATTCGAATCATGTTGAGTCCAAATCGATCCGGTCGAGGTAGAACACTCGATGAAAGGTTATGTCGAGAAAGATGTGTCTAGTCGACTCCAATGGTGACGTAGAGGAAAGTTGAGAAAAAATTGGCCAAGGGTGTAAACGTCAATATGAAAGTCGAGTCGAGGTCGAGTTGAGTCGACTAGAGGTAGGCGATGAAGTAAAGTCAAGTCCGTGTCTAATCGACAAATGGTGACGACTCACGTCGAGGAAAGTCGATGAGTCGACCGAGTATCAAGTCCAATCGAGCCGTCATAGTGGCGTCGAACTATCAGAAGTCGAGTCCAGAACAGATCAATTAGTCGACTAGAGTTAGGTGATGAGGCGTCGTGTCGAGAAAAGTTGTGTCTAATCGACACATATGGTGACGAGTCACGTCGAGGAAAGTCGAGCGGAGTCGACCGCGAGTGTAGTCAAGTTGAAAGTCGAGGTAGGCAGAGTTGCGTCGAACTGCGAAGAGTCGAGTCGAACCAAGTTGATCGAAGTTGAGTCGATTCGCGAAAATTCGAGTCGACTCGTGTCGAGCGCAGGCGAATCGTGCTGTCGCGAATCAAGCGAACGCGAGTGGATTGGACGAGAAAAGTTGTGTCTAGTCGACTCCAATGGTGACGAGTCACGTAGAGGAATGTTGAGCGGAATTGATCGTTGACATGTTGAAAGTGTAATCAATATGATCGAGCGAAAGCGAGTGGCGAGTCAAAACAGACTAGTTGGATGAAGTCGAGTCGAGAAAGTCGAGTCAAGTTGATCGAAGTTGAGTCGATTCGGGAAAATTCGAGTCGACTCGTGGCGAGCGCAGTTGAATCGGGCCGTCGCGAATCAAGCCAACGTGAGTGGAGTTGAGGCGAGTCTAGTTGGGATGAGTCGAATCGAGTCGAGTCCAGCCGAGTCGAATCGAGTCGAGTCCAGCCGAGGTCGAGTTGAGTCGAGCAGAATGAGGCGATGAAGCATCGGGTCGAGAAAAGTTGCGTCTAGTCCACTCGAATGGTGACGAGTCACGTTGAGGAAAGTCGAGCGAAGTTGACCAAAGTGTAGTCAAGTTGGATGTCGAGCTGAGCAAAGTTCCGTCGAACTGCAATGAGTCGAGCCAAGCCGAGTTGATCGAAGTTGAGTCGATTTAGGAAAATTTGTCAGCGACTCAATGTCGAGCGCACGTTGATTGAATCGTGCGGAGTCGTGAAGTCAAGTTCAATGTCGAGTGGGGTTGAGGTGAGTCTAGTTGGGATGAGTCGATCGAAGTTGAGTCGAGAAAATCGGTCGAGTGTAGCGAGATGAATGATGAAAGCGTTATGTCGAGAAAAGTTGTGTCTAATTGCGAGTCTAGTCGACATCCAATGGTGACGAGTCACCAAGTCGAGGAAAGTCAAGCAAAAAGTCGTCCGGAGTGTAATCAGAAGTGAAATGTCGAGTGTAATGAATAGCGTCAAGCTATGATGATCGAGCAGTTGAAGTCAGGATCGGAAGTCGAGCAATCGGCGATGATGCGTCGTGTCGAAAAAATTGTGTCTAATCGACACTCGAATGGTGACGAGTCATGAAAGAGGAAAGTCAGCGAGAGTCGACCGTTGAAAGTGTAGTCAAGTTGGATTGTCGAGCCGAGCAAAAGTTGCGTCGAACTGCGATGAGTCGAAATCGAGCCGATTGATCGAAGTTTAGTCGATTGGGAAAATTAAGTCGACTCGTGTGACCAGTTGAATCGTGTCGTCGATCAAGCAATCGCAAGTGGAGTCGAGGTAGTCTAGTTTGGATGAGTCGAGATCGAGTCGAGTCCAATCAGTTGGGTCGAAGTCGAGCACGATCGGCGATGAAGCGTTATGTCGAGAAAAGTTGTGTCTAGTCGACTCAAATGGTGACGAGTCATGTAGAGGAAAGTTGAGCAAAATTGACCGGAGTGTAGTCAATATGAAAGTCGAGCTGAGCAGAGTGGCGTCAAACTGCGACTCTGTCGAATCGAGTCGAGCCGAGCGAGTCGAGTTGAGTCGACTAGAGTTAGGCGATGAAGCGTTGTGTCGAGAAAAGTTGTGTCTAATCGACACCAATGGTGATGAGTCACGTCGAGGAAAGTCGAGCGGAGTCAACCGGAGTGTAGTCAAGTTGAAAGTCGAGCTGAGCAGAGTGGCGTCGAACTACGCTGAGTCGAGTCCAGCCGAGTCGGGTCGAGTCGAGCAGAGTCAGGCGATGAAGCGTCGTGTCGAGAAAAGTTGTGTCTAGTCGACTCGAATGGTGACGAGTCACGTCGATGGAAAGTCGAGCGGAGTCGACCGCAGTGTAGTCAAGTTGATTGTCGAGCTGAGCAGAGTTCCGTCGAACTGCGATGAGTCGAGTCGAGCCGAGTTGATCGAAGCGAGCAAGGCGAGTCGATCGTGTCGAAAATTGTGTCTAGTCGACTCCAATGGTCGAATCACGCGAGGAAAGTCGTGCGAGGTCGACCCGAAACAATCAAACGCGAGTGGAGTCGAGGCGAGTCTAGTTGGGATGAGCGAATCGAGTTAGATCGGGTCGAGTCGAGAGTCACCTGATCAGTTGAAAGGTTATGTCGAGAAAAGTTGTGTCTAGTCGACTCCAATGGTGACGAGTCACGTAGAGGAAAGTTGAGCAGAATTGACCGGAGTGTAGTCAATATGAAAGTTGAGGTGAGCATAGTGGCGTCAAAGTCGCTGAAGTCGGTAGTGAGTGATCTAGTTGAGTCGATTAGAGTCGTTGAAGCTTTGTGGAAAGCGAATCGTACACCAATGGTGAATCAGCGAATCCGGATGAAGTCGAGGTGACTCGAGAAATCGAATCGACGTGTGTCAGTCGACTCTAGTCGATCGAATGCCGACGAGTCGCGCGAGGAAAGTCGAGTCTAGTCGACCGCAGGTAGTCAAGTTGATGTCGAGCCGAATGATCGAGTTAAATCGAACCATGGATGAGTCAAGGTCGAATTCGAGTTGATCGGTGAGTCGATTCGGCAAAATTGCGATGATCGACTCTTGTCAATGCGTTGCTGAATCGTGCTGTCATCGCGAATCAACCAAACGCGAGTGGAGTCGGGGAGGCGAGTCTAGTTTGGATGAGTCAATCATCTAGTCCAATCGAGCCCAGGTCAAGTAGAGCACGATCGATGAAAGGTTATTAAAAAAAGTTGTGTCTAAGTCGACTCCAATGGTGACGAGTCACGTCGGAAAGTTGAGCAAAATTGGCCGAGTGTAGTCAATTTGAAAGTAAGCTGAGCGATTATTGGCGTCAAAACCGCGCTAAGTCTAGTCGACTTGAGCTTCGATCGAGCTTCGAGTCGAGTTGAGTCGACTGAGTTAGGCGATGAAGCGTTGTGTCGAGAAAGTTGTGTCTAATCGACACCAATGGTGACGAGTCACATCGAGAAATCGAGCGTCAACCGGAGTAGTCAAGTTGAAAGTTGAGCTTGAGCAGTGGCGTCGAACTATCTTTGAGTCGATGATCATCGGATCGGATCGAGTCAAGAAGTCCAGGTGATGAAGCGTCGTGTCGAAAAAGTTGTGTCTAGTCGACTCACGAATCGAGATGGAGTCACGTCGATGAAAGTCAAGCTGAGGTCACCGAGGTGTAATCAAGTTCAATGGCGAGCCGAGAAGAGTTGAAAGTAACTCATGAGCGATGAGTCGAAGTCGAGCCGAGTTGATCGTGTTGAGTCGATTCGGAAAATTCGAGTCGATTCGTGTCGAGCGCTAGATTGAATCGATTAGCGTGCGTGAAACAAGCAATGAAAGTGGAGTCAAGGCGAGTCTAGTTGGGATGAGTCGAATCGAGTCGAGTCCAATCGAGTCGGGTCGAGTTGAGAATAGTCAGGCGATGAAGCGTTATGTCGTGAAAAGTTGTGTCTAGTCGACTCCAATGGTGACGAGTCACGTAGAGGAATGTTGAAAAATTAATACGAAGGTGTAGTCAATATGAAGTCATTTGAGCGAAATGGCGTCAAGCTACTGTTAAATGGTGAAATCAATCAGCAAAACAAACGATCAAATGATCAGCGAGTAAATCGTCATCAGCAATCAACAATCAGCTGTCAATCAATCAATAGAAATCAAATCCCGAAAATCAATAAATCGATTGATGCGACTAGAGTTAGGTGATGAAAGTGATCGTCAATGAGAAAAAGTTGTGTCCTATTGAATGCGTATGGTATTGAGTCGCGATCGAGGAAGAATCGTGGTGTTAGGATTGTAGTCAAGTTGAAAAATCGAGCTAGGCGAGTTAGTGATCAGGCTAAAATCAAATCGAACAAAGTTGATCAAGTTGATCGATTAAGCGAAAATTGATCACCTAGAGTGTCAAGTATGGTAGTATCGTCTTTATCTCGAATCAAGCGAACGCGAGTGGATTGGACGAGAAAAGTTGTGTCTAGTCGACTCCAATGGTGACAAGTCACGTAGAGGAATGTTGAGAAAAATTGATCGGGGTGTAATCAATATGAAAGTCGAGCTGAGCAGAGTGGCGTCAAACTGCGCTGAGTCGAGTCGAGTCGAGTCGAGTCAAGTTGATCGAAGTTGAGTCGATTCGGGAAAATTCGAGTCGACTCGTGTCGAGCGCAGTTGAATCGGGCCGTCGCGAATCAAGCCAACGTGAGTGGAGTTGAGGCGAGTCTAGTTGGGATGAGTCGAATCGAGTCGAGTCCAGCCGAGTCGAATCGAGTCGAGTCGAAATGAAATCAGTCGAGTCAAGTCGATCAATGCATCGGGTCGAGAAAGAGCGTCCTAGTCCACTCGAATGGTGAAAGGTTAGGAAAGTCGAGAGAAGTTGTGTCTGTAGTCAAGTTGATGGTGAGCGTCAAGTTCGTCGAGGAAAGTCGAGCAGAATTGATCAAAGTTGAGTGTAGTCAATATGAAGTGACTTGAGGTGAGCTTGAATCGGCGTCAAACTATTTGATCGTTGAGTGAGTCTAGTTGAAGTGAAGATCCGAGTCGAGTTGAGTCGATCAGTGTTAGGACAGCGATGAAGCTTTGTGTCGAGAAAAGTTGTGTCTAGTCGACACCAATGGTGACGAGTCACGTCGAGGAAAGTCGAGCGGAGTCGACCGGAGTGTAGTCAAGTTGAAAGTTGAGCTGAGCAGAGTGGCGTCGAACTATGATGAGTCGAGTACAGCCGAGTCGGATCGAGCTGAGCAGAGTCAGGCGATGAAGCGTCGTGTCGAGAAAAATTGTGTCTAGTCGACTCGAATGCTGACGAGTCACGTCGAGGAAAGTCGAGCGGAGTCGACCGCAGTGTAGTCAAGTTGATTGTCGAGCTGAGCAGAGTTCCGTCGAACCGCGATGAGTCGAGTCGAGCCGAGTTGATCGAAGTTGAGTCGATTCGGCAAAATTCGAGTCGACTCATGTCGAATGCAGTTGAATCGTGCCGTCGCGAATCAAGCAAGTGCAAGTGGAAAGTCGAGCCGAGTCTAGTTGGGACAAATCGCGCATAGTCAAGTCGATCAGGGTCGAGTAGAGCCGAATTAGGCGATCAAAGGTTCGTGTCGAGAGAAGTTGTGTCTAGTCGACTCCAATGGTGACACGTCGAGGAAAGTTGAACGAAGGACCGGAGTGTAGTCAATTTGAAAGTAGAGTGAGCATAGTGGCGTCAAGTTCTGCTTGAGTCTAGTCGACTTAGTCGAGTCAAGCCGAGCAGAGTTGAGTCGACTAGAGTTAAGCGATAATATGTCGAGAAAAAGTTGTGTCGAATCGACACCAATGTGTGACGAGAATCACGTCGAGAAAATCGAGCGAAGTCCACCGGAGGCGAGTCAAGTTGAAAGTTGAGTCGAATGAGTGGCGTCAAACTATCTTCGAGTCGAGGTCTGACGGGTCGATCGAGTCAAGGAGTCTAATTGATGAAGCG
Organism: Canavalia ensiformis; assembly: GCA_026541065.1. NCBI lineage: Eukaryota > Viridiplantae > Streptophyta > Magnoliopsida > Fabales > Fabaceae > Canavalia > Canavalia ensiformis. The sequence goes on along the minus strand of JAMKYM010000391.1, from coordinate 257,708 downwards.
TCGTGTCGAGAAAATCATGGTCTAGTCGATCATATGACTGACGTAGTCATCCGAGGAAAGTCGAGCGGAGTCGACCGCATGATGTAGTCAAGTTGATAATCAGTTGAAATCGAGTTAGTGAACCGCGATGAGTCGAGTCGAGCCAGTTGATCGAAGTTAGTCGAAATTGAACAAGTTGATCGTGTTAATGTCAATTGTCGTCTTGCGAATCAACCAAACGCGAGTGGAGTCTAGGGCGAGTCTAGTTGGGATGAGTCGAATCAATCTTGTCCAATCGAATCCGGGTCGAAACCTGATCAATCGATGTGGATTACGTGAGAAAAGTTGTGTCTAGTCGACTCCAATGGTGACGAGTCACGTAAGGAATGTTGAGCAAAATTGACCTGAGTGTAATCAATATGAAGTCGAAGTTTGAGAGTGGCGTCAAGCTATTGAGTGAGTCGAATTGAGCGATCAATTGATCGAAGTTGAGTCGACTAGGAGTTAGCGAAAGCGTTGTGTCGAAAAGTTGTGTCAATCGACACCAATGGTGACGAGTCACGAATCGAGGAAAGTGAGTGGAGTTGAGGCGTAGTCAAGTTGAAAGTCGAGCCGGTCGAGTGGCTATCTTTGATCGAGTCGAGTCCTAGCCGGATCGAGGTCAAGTCGAGGTGATGAAGCGAGGCCGAGGCGTCGAGAAAAGTTGTGTCTAGTCGACTGAATGGTGACAGTCACGTTGAGGAAAGTCGAGTGGAGTTGACCAAAGTGTAATCAAGTTGGATGTCGAGCCGAGAAAGTTCCGTCGAACTATGATGAGTCGAGCTAAGCCGAGTTGATCGGTTGAGTCGATTTAGGAAAATTTTAAGTCGACTCGTGTCGAGCGCAGTTGAATCGTGTCGTCGCGAATAAAGCGAACTCGAGTGGAGTCAAGGCGAGTCTAGTTGGGATGAGTCGAAATCGAGTCGAGGTCCAATCGACTCGGTCGAGTTGAGAATAGGCAGACGATGAAGCGTTATGTCGAGAAAAGTTGTCTAGTCGACTCCAATGGTGACAAGTCACGTAGGAATGTTGAGAAGAATTGATCCGAGGTGTAGTCAATTGAAAGTCGAAGCCATGGATCAAACTATGATGAGTCGAGTCAAAGCCGAGACGAGATCAGTCGAGCAAATCGAGATCCGAAATCAACGAATCGTGTCGAGAAAATCGTGTCCAACGAGTCGACTCGAATGGTGAGCCGAGTCGAGTTGAGTCGACCAAGTCGAGGGATGAGGCGTCGTGATCGAGAGTCAAGTTGATTGTCGAGGCATATTGACGATCACGCGTCGATGAGTCGAGTCGAGCGAATTGATCGAGTTTAGTCATGTTGAAAATTGAGCTAGGCAGAGTCGTGTCGAATCCGATTGAATCGAGTCGAAACAAGTTGATCAAGTTGAGTCGAGTCTAGTCGAAAATCATTGGATGAGTCGAAATGAGCAAAGATCGAGTCGAGTCTAGAAGCGAATCAAAGCGGCAGTGGATGAAAGGTTGAGAAAAGTTGTGTCTAGTCGACTCCAATGGTGACAAGTCACGTGAGGAATGTTGAGAAAATTGATCGGTGTAATCAATATGAAAGTAGAGCGAAATGATGGCGTCAAGCTGCTGAGTCGACATCAGGTAGTCAAGCGAGTCAAGTTGAGTCGACTTGAGTTAATCGATGCCGTTGTGTCGAGAAAAGTTGTGTCTGTCGACACCAATGGTGAATCACCGTCGCGAATCAAGCCAACGTGAGTGGAGTTGAAGTGTAGTCAAGTTGAAATGAGTCGAATCGAGTGGAGTCAAACTATCTTGAATCGAGTCATCCAGCTCGGATCGAGTCGAGCGAATGAGGCGATGAAGCGTCGGTCGAGAAAAGTTGTGTCTAGTCCACTCGAATGGTGACGAGTCACGTTGATGAAAGTCGAGTCGACCAAAGTGTAGTCAAGTTGGATTAATGTCGAGCAAAGTTAGTCGAACCGAATGAGTCGAGTCAGCGAGTTGATCGAAGTTGAGTCGATTTAGGAAAATTTTAAGTGACTCGTGTCGAATCTGTTGAATCGTCTTGCGTCGAATCAAGCAAACGCGAGTGGAGTCGAGGCGAGTCTAGTTGGGATGAGCCAAATCGAGTCGAGTCGGGTCAAGTAGAGCACAGTCAGGCGATGAAAGGTTATGTCGAGAAAAGTTGTGTCTAGTCGACTCCAATGGTGACGAGTCACGTAGAGGAAAATTGAGCAAAATTGACCGGAGTGTAGTCAATTTGAAAGTAGAGCTGAGCAGAGTGGCGTCAAACTGCGCTGAGTCGAGTACAGCCGAGTCGGATCGAGTCAAGCAGAGTCAGGTGATGAAGCGTCGTGTCGAGAAAAATTGTGTCTAGTCGACTCGAATGCTGACGAGTCGCGTCGAGGAAAGTCGAGCGGAGTCGACCGCAGTGTAGTCAAGTTGATTGTCGAACTGAGCAGAGTTCCGTCGAACCGCGATGAGTCGAGTCGAGCCGAGTTGATCGAAGTTGAGTCGATTCGGCAAAATTCGAGTCGACTCGTGTCGAATGCAGTTGAATCGTGCCGTCGCGAATCAAGCAAACGCGAGTGGAGTCGAGGCGAGTCTAGTTGGGATGAGTCAAATCGAGTCGAGTCGGGTCAAGTAGAGCACAGTCAGGCGATGAAAGGTTATGTCGAGAGAAGTTGTGTCTAGTCGACTCCAATGGTGACGAGTCACGTAGAGGAAAGTTGAGCAAAATTGACCGGAGTGTAGTCAATTTGAAAGTAGAGCTGAGCAGAGTGGCGTCAAACTGCGCTGAGTCTAGTCGACTTGAGCCGAGTCGAGCCGAGTCGAGTTGAGTCGACTAGAGTTAGGCGATGAAGCGTTGTGTCGAGAAAAGTTGTGTCTAATCGACACCAATGGTGACGAGTCACGTCGAGGAAAGTCGAGCAGAGTCAACCGGAGTGTAGTCAAGTTGAAAGTTGAGCTGAGCAGAGTGGCGTCAAACTATCTGAGTCGAGTACAGTCGAGTCGGATCGAGTCAAGCAGAGTCAGGTGATGAAGCGTCGTGTCGAGAAAAGTTGTGTCTAGTCGACTCGAATGCTGACGAGTCACGTCGATGAAAGTCGAGCGGAGTCGACCGCAGTGTAGTCAAGTTGATTGTCGAGCTGAGCAGAATTCCGTCGAACCGCGATGAGTCGAGTCGAGCCGAGTTGATCGAAGTTGAGTCGATTGACAAAATTGATCACTACGTGTCGAATGCTGATTGAATAAATGCCGTCGCGAATCAAGCAAACGCGAGTGGAGTCGAGGCGAGTCTAGTTGGGATGAGCCAAATCGAGTCGAGTCGGGTCAAGTAGAGCACAGTCAGGCGATGAAAGGTTATGTCGAGAAAAGTTGTGTCTAGTCGACTCCAATGGTGACGAGTCACGTAGAGGAAAATTGAGCAAAATTGACCGGAGTGTAGTCAATTTGAAAGTAGAGCTGAGCAGAGTGGCGTCAAACTATAGTGAGCAAATCAATGAGTGGATCGAGTCAAAAAGCGAGCCAGGTGATGAAGCGTCGTGTCGAGAAAAATTGTGTCTAGTCGACTCGAATGCTGACGAGTCGCGTCGAGGAAAGTCGAGCGGAGTCGACCGCAGTGTAGTCAAGTTGATTGTCGAGCTGAGCAGAGTTCCGTCGAACCGCGATGATCGATCGGCGATCGGTTGATCAATTCGGCAAAATTGATCACTCGTGTCGCATGAAGATCTGATTGTGCTTGCGTCGCGAATCAAACAGCTTGTAGATCGAGGCGAGTCTAGTTGGGATGAGTCAAATCGAGTCGAGTCGGGTCAAGTAGAGCACAGTCAGGCGATGAAAGGTTATGTCGAGAAAAGTTGTGTCTAGTCGACTCCAATGGTGACGAGTCACGTAGAGGAAAGTTGAGCAAAATTGACCGGAGTGTAGTCAATTTGAAAGTAAGTTTGTAAGTGGCGTCAAATGCTAGTCTAGTCGACTTGAGCAAGTCGAGCGAGTCGAGGTTGAGTCGACTAGAGTTAGCGATGAAGCGTTGTGTCGAGAAAAGTTGTGTCTAATCGACACCAATGGTGACGAGTCACGTCGAGGAAAGTCGAGCAGAGTCAACCGGAGTGTAGTCAAGTTGAAAGTTGAGCTGAGCAGAGTGGCGTCGAACTATCTTGATCGATCTGTATGACAGTCGGATCGAGTCAACGAGTCAAAGTGATGAAAAAGCGTCGTGTCGAGAAAAGTTGTGTCTAGTCGACTCGAATGCTGACGAGTCACGTCGATGAAAGTCGAGCGGAGTCGACCGGAGTGTAATCAAGTTCAATGGCGAGCTGAGAAGAGTTGCGTCGAACTGCGATGAGTCGAGTCGAGCCGAGTTGATCGAAGTTGAGTCGATTCGGGAAAATTCGAGTCGATTCGTGTCGTATGATTGAATCGATGCGCGATTCAAACGAACGCGAGTGGAGTCGAGGCGAGTCTAGTTGGGATGAGTCGAATCGAGTCGAGTCCAATCGAGTCGGGTCGAGTTGAGAATAGTCAGGCGATGAAGCGTTATGTCGTGAAAAGTTGTGTCTAGTCGACTCCAATGGTGACGAGTCACGTAGAGGAATGTTGAGAAAAATTGACCGGGGTGTAGTCAATTCAAGTCGGAAAGTGAGCGAGTGGCCGTCAAATGCTAGATGAGTCGAGTCAAGAATTTATCGAACGACAATCGAGCCGATCAAGTCGACTCAGCCGAGCAAGCAAATCGTGCCGGCCACGAATCGAGCGAACGCAATGGAGTCTAGGCGAGCCGAGTCAGAGTTAGTCGAGCTAGAGTTAGGTGATGCATGTGTGATGAAAGGTGTCGAGAAAAGTTGTGTCTAGACACATATGGTGACGAGTCACGTGTCGAGGAAGAGGGGAAGTGTATCAAGTTGAAAGTCAAACTAAGCAGAGCTAGTCAATATGAAAGTCGAGTCAACAAGTTGATCAAGTTGAGTCGATTAGCGAAAGTCCAAAATCGACTTCGTCGAGCCTCGAGTCGTCTTTATGTCAGAATCAAAGACATGAAGTGGATTGACCGAAAAAGTTGTGTCTAGTCGACTCCAATGGTGACAAGTCACGTAGAGGAATGTTGAGAAAAATTGATCGGGGTGTAATCAATATGAAAGTCGAGCTGAGCAGAGTGGCGTCAAACTGCGCTGAGTCGAGTCGAGTCGAGTCGAGTCAAGTTGATCGAAGTTGAGTCGATTCGGGAAAATTCGAGTCGACTCGTGTCGAGCGCAGTTGAATCGGGCCGTCGCGAATCAAGCCAACGTGAGTGGAGTTGAGGCGAGTCTAGTTGGGATGAGTCGAATCGAGTCGAGTCGGTAGAGGTCGAGATCGGAGTCGGATCGGAAGTCGAGTCGAGTCGAGTCGAGTCCAATCGAGTCGGGTCGGGTAGAGCACAGTCAGGCGATGAAAGGTTCTGTCGAGAGAAGTTGTGTCTAGTCGACTCCAATGGTGACGAGTCACGTAGAGGAAAGTTGAGCAGAATTGACCGGAGTGTAGTCAATATGAAACTTGAGGTGAGCATAGTGGCGTCAAACTGCGCTGAGTCGAGTCGAGTCGAGCTCAGTCGAGTTGAGTCGACTAGAGTTAGGCGATGAAGCTTTGTGTCGAGAAAAGTTGTGTCTAGTCGACACCAATGGTGACGAGTCACGTCGAGGAAAGTCGAGCGGAGTCGACCGGAGTGTAGTCAAGTTGAAAGTTGAGCTGAGCAGAGTGGCGTCGAACTATGATGAGTCGAGTGGTGAAACGATCGGATCGAGCCGAGCATCAAGGATGGTCGTGTCGAGAAAAATTGTGTCTAGTCGACTCGAATGCTGACGAGTCACGTCGAGGAAAGTCGAGCAGAGTCGACCGCAGTGTAGTCAAGTTGATTGTCGAGCTGAGCAGAGTTCCGTCGAACCGCGATGAGTCGAGTCGAGCCGAGTTGATCGAAGTTGAGTCGATTCGGCAAAATTCGAGTCGACTCATGTCGAATGCAGTTGAATCGTGCCGTCGCGAATCAAGCAAACGCGAGTGGAGTCGAGGCGAGTCTAGTTAGGATGAGTCGAATCGAGTCGAGTCCAATCGAGTCGGGTCGAGTAGAACACAGTTCAAATCACAGCGATGAAGCGAATGTCTGAGAAAATTTATGTCCTAGTGACTCAAATGGTGACGAGTCACGAGAGGAATGTTGAGCAGAATTGACCGGAGTGTAGTCAATATGAAAGTCGAGCTGAGCGAGTGGCGTCAAACTGCGCTGAGTCGAAGTCGAGCGAGTCGAGTCGAGCCGAGTCGAGTTGAGTCGACTAGAGTGAGGTGATGAGGCGTCGTGTCGAGAAAAGTTATGTCTAATCGACACAATGGTGACTAGTCACGTCGAGGAAAGTCGAGTTCGAGGCGGACCGTGAGTGTAGTCAAGTTGAATGTCGAGGTAGAGAAGAGTTGCGTCGTCAATCTGATGAGTCGAGTCGAACCGAAGTTGATCGGCCGTTGAGTGGTCTGTCGAGGTCGACTCGTGTCGAGCGGCAAGGAATCTTGCCGTCGTTAATCAAGCGAATCCGAGCCTTGAGAGTGGATTTTGACGAAAAGTTGTGTCTGAGTCGACTCAATGGTGACGAGTCACGTAGAGGAATCGTTGAGAAAAATTGTGATGTAATCAATATGAATGTCTAGTCGACTCCAATGGTGACGAGTCACGTTGAGGAATCGATCAGAAGTTGACCGAGTCAAGTCAAGTTGATCGAAGTTAGAGCGATTGGTCGAACAAGCGTCCAGCCGAGTCGAAGTCGAGTCCAGCCGAAGTCGAGTTGAGTCGACTAGAGTCGTCGCGATGAATCAAATGCGCGTGAACGTGGAGTTGGTGACGTCACGTTGGGATGAGTCGAAGGAGTGACGGAGTCAGTCAAGTTGAAAGTCGAGTGAGCGAGTGTCAATTCTCGAAGTGTGTTGAGTCGGGTCGAGCGAGAATGAGCGATGAAGCGTGTCGAGAAAAAGTTAGTGTCTGAGTCCACTCGAATGGTGATGAGTCACGTTGAGGAAAAGTCGTCGGAGTCGACAAAGTGTAGTCAAGTTGGATTGTGTGTGAGAAAGTTAAAATCACACCACTGCAATGAGTCAAGCCAAGCGAGTTGATCGAAGTTGAGTCGATTTAGGAAAATTTTAAGCGACTTCGTGTCGAGCTATGATTGCTCGTTCGGAAGCTAACGCGGGCCAGTGGGGTTGAGGTCGAGTCTGTTGGGATAAGTGAATCGAGCCGAGTCCAGATCAGTCGACCGTTAGTCAATGAGTCGATGAAAGGTTATGTCGAAAATGTTGTTTCTAGTCGACTCTAATGGTGACGAGTCCGAGAGGAAAGTCGAATCAATGATCAGCTGAGTGTAGTGAATATGAAAGCGATGAGTATGATGCGTCAAACTATTGAGTCGAAAGTTGCCGAAAAAAATCAAGCCTGAGCCGACTAGAGTGGGAGGCGACACTAAAGGTCGAGAAAAGTTGTTATCTAATCGACACCAGCTATGATAGACGAGTCACGCGAGGAAAGTTTGAGGAGAGTCGGGTGTTGTCAAGTTGAAAGTCAGTTGAGGCGATGGCAAAGCGAATGCAGTCATGAGTCTAGTTGGGACAGCAGTCGGATCTAGTCGAGCGAAGTCGATCGATGAAAGGTCGGGTCGAGAAAGTTGTGTCTAGTCGACTCGAATGGTGACGATCCATCGTGGATGAAAGTTGAGCAAAATTGGCCAGGAGTGTAGTCAATTTGAATGTTGAGCCGAGAAGAGTTCAAATCGAAAGCGATGAGTCGAGTCAGGCAGGTGATCGAGTTGAGTCGATTAGGAAAATTCGAGTCGACTCGTGTCGAGCGCAGTTGAATCGTGCAATGGTGTCCAATCAAGGGAACGCGAGTGGAGTCGAGGCGTAGTCAAGTTGGGATTGAGTCGAATCGAGTGAGTCCAATCGATCTTGAGTCGAGGTAAAGTCGGATCGAGTGTGATAAAAGGTTATGTCGAGAAAAGTTGTGTCTAGTCGACTCCACGTGGTGAAGAGTCACATAGAGGAAAGTTGAGAAAAATTGACCGGAGTGTAGTCAATATGAAAGTCGAGGTCGAGTCAGATGGCGTTGAAACCGTCTATCGACATGAGCCGAGTCGAGTCTAGTTGAAGATGAGCCAAATCCGACTAGAGTCAAGTAAAACTGACGATGAAAGGTTATGTCGAGAAAGGTTGTGTCTAATCGACAACAATGGTGACGAGTCAAGTAAGGAAAGTCGAGCGGAGTCAGCGGTGTAGTCAATTTGAAAGTCGAGGAAAGAGTGGCGTCAAACTATCTTTGATCAAATCTGACAAGTCGGATCGAGTCGAGCAGTAGTCAAAGGTGATGAAGCGTCGTGTCGAGAAAAGTTGTGTCTAGTGGACTCGAATGGTGACGAGTCACGGGAATGAAAGTCGGGAAGAGTCGACCAGAGTGTAGTCAAGTTCAATGTCGTGTCGAGAAGAGTTGCGTCGAATCGCGATGGATCGTCGACGAGTTGATCGAAGTTATCGATTGACAAAATTGATCGACTTCGTGTCAGCCTTGATTGAATCATGCCGTCAGCGATTCAAGCGAAAGCGAGTGGGTCGAAAGTAAGTCTGGTTGGGATGGTCAATCGAGTCGATCGGGTCGAGTAGAAACACTATGATCTGACGATGAAAAGGTTATGTCGAAAAAGTTGCATCTGGTGACTCAATGGTGACAAGTCAGAGGAAAGTTGAGCAAAATTGACGGTGTAGTCAATTTGAAAATCGAAATTTGAGATGTGGCGTCAAAGCTGTGACCGAGTCTAGTCGACTTAGTAGTGATCGAGTTGAGTCATTAGGATTATGCGATGAAGCGTTGTGCTCGAGAAAAGTTGTGTCTGTCGACATGTGGTGACGAGTCCGCGATCGAAAGTCGACGAGTCAACGGTGTGAGTCGAAGTTGAAAGTTGAGCTGAGCGTGGCGTCGAACTATCTTGAGTCAGTACAACGAGTCGGATCGAGCCAACGAGCCAGTGATGAATCGTGTCGAGAAAAGTTGTGTCTAGTCGACTCGAATCTTGTGACGAATCCACGTCGATGAAAGTGAGCGATCGACGGAGTGTAATCAAGTTCAATGCCGAGAAGAGGTTGTGCGAACTGCGATGAGCCAAGTCGAGCCGAGTTGATCGAAGTTGAGTCGATTGGAAAATTAGAGTCGATTGTGTCGAGCGCCGAATCGCGCCCAATCAAACGAACGAGTGGAGTCGAGTCGAGTCTAGTTGGGATGAGTCGAATCAAGTCAGTCCAATCGAGTCGGGTCGAGTAGAGAACAGTCAGGCGATGAAGCGTTATGTCGAGAAAAGTTGTGTCTAGTCGACTCCAATGGTGAGTCACGTGAAGGAATGTTGAGAAAAATTGACCGGGTGTAGTCAATTTGAAAAGTCAATAGCGAGTGGCGTCAAAGCTATTGCTGAAAATCGAAATCAACTTAGCGAAATCAAGGATTGAGTTGAACTAGAGCTAGGCGATGAAGCGTCGTGTCGAGAAAAGTTGTATCTAATCGACACCAATGATGACGAGTCACAACGAGGAAAGTAGAGCGGAGTCAACCGGAGTCTAGTCAAGTTGAAAGTCGAGCTGAGTAGAGTGGCGTCGAACTATGCTGAGTCAAGTCCAGCCGAGTCGAATCGAGTCGAGCAGAGTCAGGCGATGAAGCGTCGTGTCGAGAAAAGTTGTGTCTAGATGACTCGAATGGTGACGAGTCATGAGATTGAAAGTCGGGCGGAGTCGACCGGAGTGTAGTCAAGTTAAATGCTCGAAGCCGAAAGAGTTGCGCTCAATCGCGATGAGTCGAAATCGAGCCGAGTTGATCGAAGTTGAGTCGATTCGGAAAATTGAAGTCGACTCGGTCGAAGATTGAATCTTGACTCACGAATCAAGCGAACGCGAGTGGAGTTGAGGCGAGTCTAGTTGGGATGAGTCGAATCGAGTCGAGTCCAGCCGAGTCGAATCGAGTTGATCAGAATCAGGCGATAAAGCGTTATGTCAAGAAAAGTTGTTTCTAGTCTACTCCAATGGTGACTAGTCACGTAGAGGAAAGTCGAGCGGAATTGATCGGAGTGTAGTCAAGTTGAAAATCGAGCGCAGAGTGGCGACAAACGTCGCGAATCGAAGCCAACGTGAGTGGGTTGAGTCGAGTCTGGTTGGGATGATGAATCGTGTTGAGAAAAGTTGCATCTAGTCAACCCGAATGGTGACGAGTCACGTCGAGGAAAGTCGAGCGAAGTTGACCAGAGTGTAGTCAAGTTGGATGTCGAGCTGAGCAAAGTTCGTCGAGAGTCGAATCAAGTCGAGTTGAATGACGGTTGAGTCGATTGATGAAATTTAGATGCACTGTCGAATGGAGAATGTGCCGTCGAATCAAGAAACTTGAGGTGAGGCGAGTCTAGTTGGGATGAGTCGAATCGGGTCGAGTCAGGGTCGAGTCGAGGTTGAGTCGACTAGAGTTGGGCGATGAAGCGTCGTGTGGAGAAAAGTTGTGTCTAGTCAACACCAATGGTGATGAGTCATGTCGAGGAAAGTCGAGCGGAGGCGACCGCAGTGTAGTCAAGTTGAAAGTCGAGCCGAAGCGAGTGGCGTCCGAACTACGCCGTGTCGATCCAACCAGGTCAAGCGATGAAGTGGATTGGACGAAAAGTTGTGTCTAGTCGACTCAATGGTGACGAGTCACGTCGATGGAATGTTGAGAAGAATTGATCGGGGTGTAGCAAGTTGAATGTCGATCTCGAGAAGAGTTAAATCAAACCGCGATGAGTCGGACAGCCGGGTTCATCAAGTTGATCGAAGTTGAGTCGATTCGGGAAAATTCGAATCGATTCGTGTCGAGAGCAGTTGAATCGTGCCGTCGCGAATCAAGCGAACGCGAGTGGAGTGGAGGCGAGTCTACTTGGGATGAGTCGAATCGAGTCGAGTCCAATCGAGTTGGGTCGAGTAGAGCACAGTCAGGCGATGAAGCGTTATGTCGAGAAAAGTTGTGTCTAGTCGACTCCAATGGTGACGAGTCACGTAGAGGAAAGTTGAGAAAAATTTACCGGAGTGTAGTCAATACGAAAGTCGAGCTGAGCAGAGTGGCGTCATATTGCGCTGAGTCGAGTCGAGTCGAGCCGAGTCGAGTTGAGTCAACTAGAGTCAGGCGATGAACCGTCGTGTCGAGAAAAGGTGTGTCTAATCGACACCAATGGTGACGAGTCACGTCGAGGAAAGTCGAGCGGAGTCCCCAGGAGTGTAGTCAAGTTGAAAGTCGAGCTGAGCAGAGTGTCGTCGAATTACGCTGAGTCGAGTCCAGCTGAGTCGTGTCGAGTCAAGCAGAGTCAGGCGATGAAGCGTCATGTCGAGAAAATTTGTGTCTAGTCGACTCGAATGGTGACGAGTCATGGGAATGAAAGTCGGCGGAGTCGACCGGAGTGTAGTCAAATTCAATGTCGAGCTGAGAAGAGTTGCATCGAACTACGATGAGTCGAGTCGAGCCGAGTTGATCGAAGTTGAGTCGATTCGGGAAAATTCGAGTCGACTCGTGTCGAGTGCAGTTGAATCGTGTCGTCTGGAATCAAGCGAACGCGAGTGGAGTCGAGGCGAGTCTAGTTGGGATGAGTCGAATCGAGTCGAGTCGAATCGAGTCGAGTCCAGTCGAGTCGAGCACGAAGCGATAAAGATGTCAAGAAAAAGTTGACGTCTAGTCCACCCAATGGTGATGAGTCACGCTGAGGAAAGTTGAGCGTCAAGGACCAAAGTGTAGTCAATATGAATGTCGAGTCAAATTGGCGTCGAAATTCGAGTCGAGTGGAAGCCGAGTTGATCGACTGAGTTAGGCGATGAAGTGTGTTAAAAAAGTTGTGTCTAATCAAGACACATATGGTGACGATCACGTCGAGGAAAGTCGAGCTCGAGTGGACTGAAGTGTAGTCAAGTTGGGAAAGTCGAAATCGACGGTGAGTCGTCAAACTTGATCGAGTCAGCCAGTAGTTAGGAAGTGAGAATCGACAAATCGAAGCGTGAAGCGTGGTGTCGAGAAAAGTTGTGTCTAGTCGACTCGAATGGTGACGAGTCACGTCGAGGAAAGTCGAGCGGAGTTGACCAGAGTTGTAGTCAAGTTGAATGTCGAGCTGAGCAGTTCGATCGAACTGCGATGAGTCGAGTCAAGCCGAGTTGATCGAAGTTGAGTCGATTTGGGAAAATTTTGAGCGAAATCGAGGCGTCTAGTTGGGATGAGTCAAATTGAGTCGGGTCAGTCGAGAATCAAGCGAAAGGTTATGCGAGTGAGAAAGTTGTCTCTAGTCGAGTCTAGTCGAGTGAGGAAAGTTGAGCGAGTCGAATGACCGGAGTCAGTAGTCAATATGAAAGTCGAAGCATGAGCAAAGTGGCGTCTAAATCCACTCGAAGAGTCGATCCACGTTGAGCCAAAGTCGAAGTTGATTGAAAACTAGCGTCGTTGGATGTCAGTGTCGAGAAAAGTTGTATCTAGTCGACTCCAATGGTGACGAGTCACGTCGAGGAAAGTAAGCGGAGTCAACTCGACCGAGTGTAGTCAAGTTGAAAGTCGAAAGCGAGGTAGTGGCGTCGAACTATTTTGAGTCGAGTCCAGTCGAGTCCGAATGATCGAGTCGAGCGTAGAATCAGCGATGAAGCGTCGTGTCGAGAAAAGTTGTGTCTAGTCGACTCGAATGGTGACGAGTCATGTCGAATGAAAGTCAGTCGAGTCAACCTGAGTGTAGTCAAGTTGAATGTCGAGCTGAGAAGAGTTGCGTCGAACTATGATGAGTCGAAATGATCGAGTTGATCAAGTTGAGTCGATTGGAAAATTGAAGTCGACTCGTGTCGAGAAAAAAATTGTGTCTAGTCGAATCAAGCGAACGCGAGTGGAGTTGAGGCGAGTCTAGTTGGGATGAGTCAATGATAGGAGTCCAAGTCGAATCGAGTTGGAGCGAATCAGCACAAGCTATGTCAAGAAAAGTTGTTAAATAGGGAATCTATCCAAGTTGTAGTCACGTGGAGGAAAGTCTCAATTGATCGGAGTTGAAGTCAAGTTGAATGTCGAAGCAATTTGGCAAGTGGCGACAACAAAAGTTGATCGGAGTGAGTCAATTTGAAAGTAGAAAACCGACGATCGGCGATGAAAGCTAGTGTCGAAGAAGTTGTGTCTGATCGACTCGAATGGTGACGAGTCACGTCGAGGAAATCGAGCAAAGTTAACGATGAATCGTTGGATGTCGAGTGAGCAAAAGTTGTCGAACTACTGTCGAGTCCACCAATGGTGATCGAATTTGATCGATTGGAGAAAATTAGGGTCTAATGTCGTCAACGGCGCGTAGTCAAGTTGAAAGTTGCCGAATCAAGCAAACTCGAGTTGGGGTCAAGGCTATCTAGTCGTCAAATCGATCTTTGATCGAGTCCATCGGATCAAGTCGATCAGGTGATGAAGCGTCGTGTCGAGAAAATTGTGTCTAGTCGACTCGAATGGTGACGAGTCAGTCGATGAAAGTCAGAATGTCGACGCCCGATTGTAGTCAAGTTGATTGTCGAGCCGAGCAAGAATTCCGTCGAACCGCGATGAGTCAGTCGAGCCGAAGGTTGATCAAAGTTGAGTCGATTCGGCAAATTGATCGACTCGTGTCGAATCTGCATTGAATGAATCGTCTTGTCGCGAATCAAGCAAGCGAGTGGAGTCGAGGCGAGTCTAGTTGGGATGAGCAAATCAGTCGAGTCCAATCAGTCCGGTCAAGTAGAGCACGATCAGGCGATGAAAAGGTTATGTCGAGAGAAAGTTGTGTCTAGTCGACTCCAATGGTGACGAGTCACGTAGAGGAAAGTTGAGCAAAATTGACCGGAGTGTAGTCAATTTGAAAGTAAGTGAAGCGAGTGGCGTCAAGCTAGCATTAGTCGATCAGTCCGATCAGATGGTCGACTAGGGATTGAGTGATGAAGCGTCGATGTCGAGAAAAAATTGTGTCTAATCGACTCGAATCTTGTGACAAGTCACGTCGAGGGAAAGTCAATGATCAGACACCTGGTAGTCAAGTTGGTTATCAGCAGAGTCGATTCGATCAAACAGGCGATGAGTCGAGTCGAGCCAGTTGATCGAAGTTGAGTCGATTGACAAAATTGAGTCGACTCGTGAAGAACGCAGGTGAATCGCACCGCCGCGAATCAACCAACGCGAGTGGAGTCGAGGCGAGTCTGTTGGGATGAGTCGAATCGAGTGAGTCAATCGAGCCGGGGTCAGTGAAACCACGATCCGATCGATGAAAGGTTATCAGAGAAAGTTGTGTCTAGTCGACTCCAATGGTGACGAGTCACGTAGAGGAAAGTTGAGCAAAATTGAGTGTAGTCAAGGTTTGAAAGTCGAGCCGGAAGCGAGTAGGGCGTCAAACCGTCCTCTAGTCGACTTGAGCCCGAGCCGAGCAAGTCGAGTTGAGTCGACTAGAGTTAAGCGATGAGGCGTTAATGTCGAAAAGTTGTGTCTAATCGACACCAATGGTGACAAGTCACGCGAGGAAAGTCGAGCGGAGTCCACCGGAGTGTAATCAAGTTGAAAGTCGAGTGGCGTCGAACTATCTTCAAGTCCGAACTACGATCGATCGAGTCAAGCCGAGTTGATCAATTGAAATCGTGTGAAAAGTTGTGTCTGAGTCGACGTCTTGACCCAGAGTCACGTCGATGAAAGTTAAAGTCGTCGCTGTAATCAAGTTCAACGCGTAGAAGGTTGCGTCGAGGAGTCTAGTCAAGATGAGTTGATGATTGATCGATCGAGTCCAATCGATTAAGTGTCGTGCAGATTGAATCGATCTTGCAGCTGCGATTCAAGCGATGAAAGGTTAAAGTCGAGAAAAGTTGTGTCTAGTCGACTCAATCCGGTGATCCAGTCACGTAGAGGAAAGTTGAGCGATTGACCGGAGCGTTATGTCAATATGAAAGTTAGTCTAGTGAGTGGCTCCAATGGTGGCCGAGTCAGTGGAGTTGAGCGAATTGACGAGTTGAGTCAACTAGAGTTAGGCGATGAAGCGGCCGTGTCGAGAAGTTGATCAATCGACACCAATGGAGACGAGTCACGCTCGAGGAAAGTAGAGCGGAGTCAACCGGAGTGTAGTCAAGTTGAAAGTCGATACGATCAGAAAGCTCAACGAACTATGCCGAGTCGAGTCCACCCAAGTCGGATCGAGCCGAAAGTCGACTAGTTAGGTGATGGTGATCGTGTCGAGAAAAGTTGTGTCTAGTTGACTCAAATGGTGACGAGTCATGGGAATGAAGGTCGGGCGGAGTCGACCGGAGTGTAGTCAAGTTCAATGTCGAGCTGAGAAGAGTCATACGAACCGCGATGAGGTCAAGTCGAACCAGTTGATCGAAGTTGAGTCACCCGAAAATTCGAAATTTCGACTCGGTATGAGCGAATCGTCTTCCGTCGCGAATCAAGCGCACGTGAGTGGATTTGAGGTGAGTCTAGTTGGGATGAGTCGAATCGAGTCTAGTCCAAAAAATTGATCAGGTGTAATCGAAAGTCGAAATTTGAAAAGATAAAGCGTTATGTCAAGAAAAGTTGTGTCTAGCCTACTCCAATGGTGACTAGTCACGTAGAGGAAAGTCGAGCGGAATTCATCGGAGTGTAGTCAAGTTGAAAGTCGAGCTGAGAAGAGTGGCGACAAACTGCGCTGAGTCGAGTCGATTCGAGTCGAGTCGAGTTGAGTCGAGCAGAATTAGGAGAAGAAGCGTCGTGTCGAGAAAAGTTGCGTCTAGTCAACTCGAATGGTGACGAGTCACGTCGAGGAAAGTCGAGCGAAGTTAACTAGAGTGTAGTCAAGTTGGATGTCGAGCTGAGCAAAGTTCCGTCGAACTACTATGAGTCGAGTCCAGCCGAGTTGATAGAATTTGAGTCGATTGGGAAAATTTGAGGCGACTCGTGTCGAGCATAGTTGAATCGTGCCGTCGCGAATCAAGCGAACTTGAATGGGGTCGAGGCGAGTCTAGTTGGGATGAATCGAATCGAGTCGAGTCCAGCTGAGTCAGGTCGAGTCGAGCAGAGCCAGGCGATGAAGCGTCGTGTCGAGAAAAGTTGTGTCTAGCCGACTCGAATGGTGACAAGTCACGTCGATGAAAGTTGAGCGGAGTTGACCGGAGTGTAGTCAAGTTCAATGTCGAGCTGAGAAGATTTCCGTCGAACTGGATGAGTCGAGTCGAGTCGCGTTGAGTCGAGCCGAGTCAGGCGATAAAGCGTCGTGTCGAGAAAAGTTGTGTCTACTAGACTCTAACGGTCACGAGTCATGTCGAGGAAAGTCGAGCGTAGTCAACGGAGTGTAGTCCAGTTGAAAGTCGAGCTGAGCAAAGTTACGTCAAACTGTGATGAGTAGAGTCGAGTAGAGTCAGGCGATGACGTGTCGTGTCGAGAAAAGTTGTGTCTAGTCGACTCCAATGGTGACGACTCACGTTGAATCGTAGCGACCGTCGAAACAAGCAAACGCAAGTGGAACATCGTCGAGATGAGGAATGACGTCAAACTTCAATGAGTCGTAGTCCAATCGAGTCGGGTCGAGTAGAGCACGATCACGCGATGAAGTGTTAGTCGAGAGGGTTGTCTCTAGTCGACTCCATGGTGACCGAGTCACGTCGAGGAAAGTTGAGCGGGAATTGACCGGAGTGTAGTCAATTTGAAAGTCGAGCTGAGCATAGTGAGCGTCAACGCGGCGATGAGTCTGAGTCGAGTTTGGTCAAGTCGAGCCAGTCGTGGAGTTAACGAGTTACGCGATGAGCGTGGTGTCGAAAAAAGTTGTGTCTAATCGACACCGATGGTGACGAGTCACGTCGAGGAAGGCTCGAAAGTGTGACCGGAGTGTAGTCAAGTTGAAAAGTTGAGTAAATTGGCGTCAAACTATCAAGTGTTGATCGAGTCAAGTCATGAGTCGGATCGAAATCGAGAATCACGTGATGAAGTGTCGTGTCGAAGAAAAATTGTGTCCTAATCGACTCGAATAGTGATGAGTCGCGTCGAGATGAAGTCGAGCGGAGTCGACCCAGGATGTAGTCAAGTTGAAATCAGTGACGAGTTCGATCGAACGATGTTGCGTCGAGCTAGTTGATCGAAGTTGAGTCGATCGTAAATTCGAGTCGATGAGCGTCATCGAGAAAAGTTGTGTCTCAGTCAGCTCAATGGTGACAAGTCGAGCGAGTCTAGTTGGGATGGTCGAATCGAGTGAGTCCAATCGAGTCGTAGTCAAGTCGATGAAAGGTTGAGTTGGAAAGTTGTGTCTAGTCGACTCGATGGTGATTCGATCCGTAGAGGAAAGTTGAGCAAAATTGGCCGATGTAGTCGATTTGAAAGTAGAGCGAGTAAAAGTTGTGTCAAACTCGATGGTGACGAGTCGAGTGAAAGAAAGGCAATGTCAGCCGTCGAGTGTCGACAAGTTGAAAGTGAGTTTAGAAAAGTTGTGTCTAATCGACACCAATGGTCAGAATCACGTCGAGGAAAGTCGAGCGAGTCAAGGTTGTAGTCAAGTTGAAAGTTGGTGACTGATCGAAAGTGTCATGATCGAGAAAAAGTTGTGTCAAGAGTCAACTCCAATGGTGATGATCCGTGTCGAAAAGTCATTGGGTGTAGTCAAGTTGAATGTCACGTCAAATTTGTGAGCGGTCGATGTCAATCGAGCGTTGATCAAGTCAGGTTGATCAAGCAGTGATGCGATGAAGCGTCGATGTCGAAGAAAAAGTTGTCAAAGTCTAGATCGACTCAATGGGAAAATTGATCGTCGAGGAAAGATCAGCGATTGAATTCGTAGGTGTGTAGTCAAGTTGAATGTCGAGTTGAGTAAATTAGTGCGTTAAACAAGGATCAGTCGAGTGGAGAAGTCCGATGTGGTCGAGTTGAGCGAGTTAGGCGATGAGCGTCGTGTCGAAAAAGTTGTGTCCGGTCGACACCAATGGTGACGAGTCCATAAGAGGAATGTCGGCGAGAAATCGGCAGAGGTGTAGTCAATTGAAAGTCGGGCTGAACGAGTTCGTCAAACGGCGATGGGTGTGGTCGACATTGCGAGTCGAGTCAGGCGAGTCGGGTTGGGTCGAGCCGTGTCGTTAGGTGATGAGAAGCGTCGTGTCGAGAAAGAGTTGTGTCTAGTAGACTACAGAGAATCACGTCGAGGAAAGAATCGAGTGGAGTCGGCTTAGGGTGTAGTCAAGTTGAAAGTCGAGCTAGCGAGTTGCGTGGGCTGAAAGTCGAATCCAGACAAGTTGATCAGTCCGGCCGAGTCGGGTCGAGGTCGGCGAGTGAGGCGATGTCTTGTCGTAATAATGACAGCTTTGTGGAGAAAAAGTTGTGTCTGACTCAGTCGACTCCATTGAGGAATGTTGAGTTGATCTCGTAATCAATATGAAAGTCGGAATCGGCTACTTATTTGATCATGATCGAGTGTCGAGTCAAGTTGATCGAAGTTGATTAAGTTAGTCGACTTCGTGTCAAGCGAGTTGAATCAGTCGAGCGAATCCAAATGCGTGGTGGAGTTGGTAAGTCTAGTTGGGATGATCCGATGTAAGCTCGGAAGTCGTCGAAATCAAACAGTCGAGTTGAGTCGAGCGATGAGCGTCGTGTCGAGAAAAGTTGTGTCTAGTCCCTTTCGAATGGTGACGAGTCCATCTTGAAGGAAATCGAGCGGTTGACAAGTGTAGTCAAGTTGGATGTCGAGCGAGCAAAGTTCGATCAAGCGCAATGAGTCGGAGCGAAGCGAGTTGATCGAAGTTGAGGCGATGAGCGTTAGGAAAATTTTAAGTGACTCCGTGTGACGATTGATCTCGAATCGTGCCGTGTCGAACGGATGTAGTCGAATTTCAAGTGGGGTTGAGGTGAGTTTCTAGTTGGGATGGAGTCGAATCGAGTCGATCGGAGTCCAGGCAGGTCGGGTTGGAGTCGGCGAACGGGCGATGAAGCGTCGTGTCGAGAAAAAAGTTGTGTCTAGTCGACACCAATGGTGGATGAAGTCCACGTCGAAATCGAGTGGAGTTGACGGAGTGTAGTCAAGTTGAAAGTTGAGCTAGCGACTGGCGTCGAGCTATGATCGAATCCGGCCGAGTCGGTCGAAGTCCCGCGAGGAAATCGGGCGATGAAGCGTCGTGTCGAGAAGAAGTTGTGTCCTAGTCGACTCCAATGGTGACGAGTCATCTCGAGTGGAACGTTGGCGGAGTCGACCGCGGTGTAGTCAAGTTGATTGTCGGCTGAAGCGAGTTCCGTGGACTGCGATGAGTCGAGTCCCGGCCATTCGGGATCGAGCGGAGTTTGCGATGAAGCGTACGGGAAAATTCGGTGTGTCTAGTCGAGCTCAATGGTGACAGTCCTCTCGAGGAACATTGAGCGGAGTCGGCGTGTGAAACAAAGTTGAAAGTCGAGGCGTGAGTCTAGTTGGGTCAAGCTGCGATGGGTCGGGAGTCCAATCGGAGTCGGGTCGGGTCGAGGCATGTCAGGCGATGAGGTCGTGTCGAGAAAAGTTGTGTCCTAGTCACTCAATGGTGACGATTCATCTCGAGGACGTCGGCGAAAATTGAACGGGTGTAGTCAAGTTGAATGTCGGTGAAGCGAGTTTGCGTCAAGCTGAAGCGATGAGTGTGGTCGAAGTGAGTCCGGAATCGACTTGGCGAGTCGGGTTGAGTCGACTAGAGTTAGCCGATGAAGCGTTATCGAGAAAAGTTGTGTCTAGTCGACTCAATGGTGATGAGTCACGGATCAGGAAAGTCGAGTGGAGTTGAGTCAAGTTGAAAGTTGCGAAGTTAAAGAAGTTGAGCTAAACTATCTTGATCGTCGGCCGGATGATCGAGTCAAGTAGGGCAAGGTCGGAGTGATGAGTAAGGGCGATGAAGCGTCGTGTCGAGAAAAGTTGTGTCAAGTCGGCTCCAATGGTGACAAAGTCATCTCGATGAAAATTGAGCGGAGTCGACGGATGTAGTCAAGTTGATTGTCGAGTTGAGAGCGAGAATTCCGTCGAACGCGATAGATCAAATCCGTAGGCGAGTTGATCGAAGTTGATCGGTCGATGAAGCGTTATGTCGAAAAGTTGTGTCTAGCGAATCCAATGGTGAGCGAGTCATCTCGAAACGTTAAGTGGAGTCTAGTTGGGATGAGCCAAATTAGCAGTGAAATCGGGAGAGTTGCGTCCATTCGCGATGAAAGGTTATGTCGAAAAAGTTGTGTCTAGTCCGACTCCAATGGTTGAATCAAGCGAGTGTCGGTTGAGCAAAATTGCGTGTGTCGAAAAGTTGTGTCTGGTGAGCTCAAATGGTGATGAGTCCGTCGAGGAAAGTCGAGTGGAGTTGATGGCGTGTACTCAAGTTAAAAGTTGAGTCTAAGCGAGTTAAATCGACGTCGAGGATCGATCCAGGTGAGTCGGGTGATTGTCCAGTGATAAAGGCGATGAAACGCGTCGTGTCGAAAAAGTTGTGTCTAGTGGACTCCAATGGTGACTTCGTTCATCTCGAGTTGAATCGTCTTGATCAAACGGAGTGTAGTTAAGTTGAAAGTTGGTGAGAGGAGTTCGTCGGCCTTGTTGAGTCGAGTCAAACCTAAGTTAGGTTGACTTGAGCATATCCAGACGATGAAAGCGTCGATGTCGAGAAAAGTTGTGTCTAGTCGACTCCAATGGTGACGAGTCACGTGTCGAGGAAAATCGGAGTCAAAATTCCAGGGTGTATCGAGTTGAAAGTCGAGGCGAGAGCACGGTTGCATCGAGTCTAGTGAAGAGTCGAGCAGTCGAGCAAGCCGAGTTCGGTCGAGTCGATCCGAGTCAAGCGATAAAGCGTTCGTCGAGAAAAGTTGTGTCAAAGTCGACTCTATTCGTGATGAGTCACGTCGAGGAAGTCGACGGAATCGACGAGCCTAGTCAAGTTGAAAGTCGAGTAAGCAAGTTACGTTAACTATGAGTGTGATCGGCGATCGAGTCCGGCCGAGTCGGGTTGAGTCGAGCCGAGTCAGGCGATAAAGCGTCATGTCGAGAAAAGTTGTGTCTACTAGACTCTAACGGTCACGAGTCATGTGGAGGAGGAAAGTCGGCGTGTCCAGCGGTGTAGTCCGGTTGAAAGTTGAGCTGGGAAGGTTGCGTCGAGCCGCGATGAGTCGAGTCGAGCCGAGTTGATCGAAGTCAGTCGAGTTGAGTAGAGTGAGCGATGAACCGTCGTGTCGAGAAAGTTGTGTCAAGTCGACTCCGATGGTGACAAGGCGAGTCTTGTTGGGAAAATCAGGCGAGTCGGCCAGGAGTGGCAGTCAGTTGAGAGACGAGCTTAGAAGAGTAGCGTCGAACTACGATGAGTTGAGTCGAGCCGAGTCGAGTCCAGCCAAGTCGGGTTGAGTCGAGCAGAGTCACACGATGAAGTGTCGTGTCGAGAAAAGTTGTGTCTAGTCGACTCCAATGGTGATGAGTCACGTCGGCGGATCGGCAAATGTAGTCAAGTTGAAAGTCGAATCCAACCGGTTTCAATCAATCAGCGTCAATGATCGGTCAGTGTTAGTCGACTAGATCGGGTGATGGCGTCTTGTCGAGAAAAGTTGTGTCTAGTCGACTCCAATGGTGACGAGTCACGTCGAGGAAAGTCGAGCAGAGTCGACCGGAGTGTAGTCAAGTTGAATGTCGAGTTGAGTAGAATTGCGTTAAACAACGATCAGTCGAGTCGACCGGAGTGTAGTCAAGTTGATCGAAGTTGAGGCAGATTCGAGTCAAACGAACTCGATGTCGGCCGACTCGGGTGGAGTCAAAAGCGAATCACGCGATAAAAGCGTCTTGGACGAAAAAGTTGTCTCTAGTCGACTCCAATGGTGACGAATCATGTCGAGGAACGCTAAGGGGAGTCGACCATAGTGTAGTCAAGTCGAACACCGAGATGGTAGGAATTGCGTCAAACATCAAAAAGTGAAGTCGAGCCGAGTCGAGTCATGCCGAGTCGAGCAGAATAACGGGATGAAGTGTCGCGTCGAGAAAAGTTGTGTCTAGTCGACTCCAATGGTGACGAGTCACGTTGAGGATCATCGAGCGGAGTCGACCGGAGTGTAGTCTAGTTAAAAGTCGAGTTGAGCAGAGTTGCGTCAAACTGCGATGAGTCGAGTCGAGTAGAGTCAGGCGATGAAGCGTCATGTCGAGAAAGGGTTGTCTAGTCGACTCCAATGGTGACAAGTCACGTCGAGGGAAGTCGAGTAGAGTCGACTGGAGTGTAGTCAAGTTGAATGTTGAGTTAAGTAGAATTGCGTCGAACAGCGATGAGTCGATTCCAGCTGAGTCAGGTCGAGTTGAGCAGAGTCAGGCGATGAACCGTCGTGTCGAGAAAAGTTGTGTCAAGTCGACTCCAATGGTGACGAGTCACGTCGAGGAAAATCGAGTGGAGTCGACCGGAGTGTAGTCAAGTTGAAAGTCGAGCTTAGAAGAGTAGCGTCGAACTACGATGAGTTGAGTCGAGCCGAGTCGAGTCCAGCCAAGTCGGGTTGAGTCGACCAGAGTCACACGATGAAGTGTCGTGTCGAGAAAAGTTGTGTCTAGTCGACTCCAATGGTGATGAGTCACGTCGAGCGGAGTCGACCGGAGTGTAGTCAAGTTGAAAGTCGAGCTGGGCCGAGTTTTGTCGAACCACGATGAGTCGAAATCGGCCGGTCAAATCGAATTGATCAGCATCATCGCGATGAAGCGTCGTGTTGAGAAAAAGTTGTGTCTTGTGCGACTCACGATGGTGACGAAAATCCGTCGAGAAGAAATCATTGCGATCGTAGGTGTGTAGTCAAGTTGAATATCGAGTTGAGTAGAATGCGTTAAACGACGATCAGTCAAGTGGGCGGTGATCGGTCAGTAGAATCAAGGTCAAGTTGAAAGCGATTAGAGATGAAGCGTCGTTATCGAGAAAAAGTTGTGTCGATCAACACCAATGGTATTGAAGGAATCACGTCGAAGAACGTCGGCGGTCGACCAAGTGTAGTCAAATTGAAGAAAGTGAAGTGGCGACGAGTTATGTGATAGTGTGGTCAAGTGATCAAGTCGATTGATCGAGGTTGATCGACCGTGTCGGTGATAAAGCGTTGTGTCGAGAAAGTTGTGTCTAGTCGACTACAATGGTGACGTCCGCGATCGAGAAAGATCAGTGGAGTCGGGAGTGTACTCAAGTTAAAAGTGAACTAGCGGTTAAATCAAAGCTGCGATAAATGATCAAATCATCAAATCAATGATCGGCAAATCAGCGATAATGGCGTGGGTGTGAAAAAAGTTGTGTCTAGTCAACTCCCATTGGTGACGAGTCATCTCTCGAGCGTTGGTAGAGATCGGCCAGGAGTGTAGTCAAGTTGAAAGTCAAAAGGTAAGCGAGTTTAATCGAAAACTGATAAATCAAATCCCAAGAAGTAAAAGAATTAATCGAGCGAGTTAAGCGATGAAGCGTCATGTGAGAAAAGGTTGTGTCGATCGACTCAATGGTGACGAGTCACGTCGAGGGAAAATCAGCCAGATCGTAATCGGGTATCAATGATCAAGTTGAAATCAAGTATTTGACGAAGTCAATGGGAAATCGAGTCCAACCCGATCAGAACGGAAATCGGCGATGAAGTGTTTAAGTGTTGTCGAGAAAAAGTTGTGTCTAGTCGACTCCAATGGTGGCGAGTCATCTTGAGCGTTGAGCAAGTGACGAATTAGTAGTCAAGTTGAAAGTGAAATTTAAGCGGTTAAATCAAAGCTGCCGATGAGTGTGATCCGTAAGCGGTCGATCCGACTTAGTCGGGTTGAATCGAGCCGTGTTAGGCGATAAAGCGTTGTGTCGAGAAAAGTTGTGTCTAGTGGACTCCAATTGTGATGAGTCACGTCGAGGAAAGTCGAGTGGAGTTGACCGGAGTGTACTCAAGTTAAAAGTTGAGCTAAGCAGAGTTGCGTCGAACTGCGATGAGTCGAGTCCAGCCGAGTCAGGTCGAGTCGAGCAGAGTCAGGCGATGAAGCGTCGTGTCGAGAAAAGTTGTGTCTAGTCGACTCCCGTGGTGGCCAGCGAGTCATCTCGAGGAACGTTGAGCGGATCGGCTTGGAGTGTAGTCAAGTTGAAAGTCGAAGTGAAACGAGTTTCGTGGACCTGCGATAGTCCGGAATCAGGAGTCGGGACATGGTCGAGCGAGTAATGGATGAAAGCGTCGTGTCGAAAAAGGTGTGTCTAGTCGACTCAATGGTGACGAGTCATCTCGAGAGTTGCATTGAGCGGAGTCGACGGGAGTGTAGTCAAGTTGAAAGTCGAGCTGAGCAGAGTGAGGGCGATGAACCGTCGTGTCGAGAAAAGTTGTGTCAAGTCGACTCCAATGGTGACGAGTCACGTCGAGGAAAATCGAGCAGAGTCGACCGGAGTGTAGTCAAGTTGGGAGACGAGCTTAGAAGAGTAGCGTCGAACTACGATGAGTTGAGTCGAGGCAGTCGAGTCCGACCAAGTCGGGTTGAGTCGAAGCGAGTCACGATGAAGTGTCGGTGTCGAAAGAAAAGTTGTGTCTAGTCGACTCCAATGGTGATGAGTGCGTCGAGCGGAGTCGGCAGGAGTGTGTGAGTCAGATTTAGAAGAGATCGAGCGGGCCGAGTTTAGGTCGAACCCATACGATGAGTCGGTCGATCGACGATCGGACGATGAAGCGTCTTGTCGAAAAAAGTTGTGTCTAGTCGACTCCAATAGTGACGAATACGTCGAGAAAGTCGGCGAAATTAAATGGGAGTGTAGTCAAGTTGAATGTCGAGTTGAGTAGAATGCGGTCGCTGCTGATCAATCAAATCCCAGCCGGAGTGTGGGAGAATCAGGATTGAAAGTCGAGTAGGCGAGATTGCGTCGGCTTGCGATGAGTCGGGCCGACGAGGTGGAGTCAAGCGATCACGCGATCGTCTTTGTCGAGAAAAAAGTTGTCTCTGATCGGCTCAATGGTGACGAATCATGTCGAGAAACGACTAAAGAAGTCGACCATAGTGTAGTCAAGTGGAACATGAGATGAGTAGAATTCGTCAAACATCAAAAAATGTGATCGGCCAGGAGTCGAGGTCATGCGAGTCGAGCGAATAACGGGATGAAGTGTCGCGTCGAGAAAAGTTATTATTAATCGATCAATGATGACGATGATCCACGATTGAGAATCGTCGACGGAGTCGACAAAGGAGTGTGAATCGATTGAAAATCGGGATTAAACGAAGTTAAATCAAAAAGCTAACGATAAATCGAAATCGAAAGTAGAAATCGAAGCGATGAGGCGTCGTGTCGGAAGAAGTTGTGTCTGGTCGACTCAATGGTGACGGGTCACGTCGAGAGAAGGAACGGGCGATGAGTCGTGCGGAGTATGATCGGATTGAAGTGTTGAGTCGAGGCCGGGCGGGTGGCGATCGAGCGACGGTGAGTCGAGTCGAGCTAGGTTGATTCGGCGTCGAGTCGGCATGATCGATGATGAAGAACGCATTCGTGTCAACGAAAGAGATTGTGTCTAATGCGGTCGACTCAAATGGTGACGAGTCCGTCCCGAGGAACGTCGGCGATGACTGCGCCGGAGTTGAACACGAATGTGATGAAGTCGAAAGTCGGATCGAAGCGAACGGAGATTCAGTCGAAGCTGCGATGAGTCGTAGTCGAAGTCGGGTCGAGTCCAGTAGAGTCCCGAGTCGAGTCGAGCCGAGCTCGGGCGATGAAGCGTTGGGTGATCGAAAAGTTGTGTCTAGTCGACTCCCAATGCTGATGACAGGCCTCGTCGA
Organism: Canavalia ensiformis; assembly: GCA_026541065.1. NCBI lineage: Eukaryota > Viridiplantae > Streptophyta > Magnoliopsida > Fabales > Fabaceae > Canavalia > Canavalia ensiformis. The sequence continues at coordinate 231,981 of JAMKYM010000391.1, read as the reverse complement.
GAGAAAGAAGTGGTGCGAGGTCGGACGGACGTACGTCAGAGTTAAAAGTCGAGCTAAGCGAGTTGGCGTCAGGCGACGGATTGAGTCGAGTCCGACCGAGTCGAATTGAATGACGATCGACGATGACGAGTCGATGTCGAGAAAGAGATTACGTCATCTCGATCGACTCCATGCGTGATGAGTCCGTCCCGAGGAAGCGTCGGAGCGGAGTCGACGGGTGTGAGTCAAGTTGAAAGTCGAGCTAAGCGGTTGCGTGACTGTGATGAGTTCCATTCGAATCCGATGGTCGAGTCCCGGCCAGTCGGGGCTGAGTCGACGAAATCAGGCGATGAGCGCGTTGGGTCGAGAAAAGTTGTCTGCAGTCGACTCCGATTGGTGACGGGTCATTCTCGAGGAACGTCGGGCGGAGTCGTAGCAGTGTGAGTCGAGGTTGAAAGTCGAGGCTGAAGGCGAGGAGTTGCTAGTCGAGCTGCGATGAGTCGTCGACGGTAAGGTTGAGTCGAGCGTAGTCGGGGCGATGAAGCGTCGTGTCGAGAAAAGTTGTGTCACAGTCGACTACAATGGTGACGAGTCCCGTCGAGGAAAGTCGGCGGGTCGGCCAGGAGTGTAGTGAAGTTGAAGATCGCGGACGGTTGCGGTCAACGCTGATGAGTGTGCGATGAGTCGAGTCAGGAGCGGGTGATGAGGTCGAGCGAATCGAGCGATGTAGCGTTGTGTCGAGAAAAGTTGTTTGCTGAGTCGACTCAGGTGGTGACGAGTCTCGTCGAGAGAAGTCGAGCGGAGTTGAGCGAGGTGTGGTGAAATTGAACGTCGAGGCGGCGATGTAGCGTAACTTCGATGAGTGGGTCAAGTTAGTCTGGCGGGTGGTCGAGTCGGGTCGGAGTCGAGGAGATGAAACGTCGTGTCGGGAAAAGTTGTGTGTCGACTCCACTCGATGGTGACGAGTCCGTGCGAGGAAAGTCGAGGCGGAGTGGACTGGAGTGATAGTTAAGTTGAAAGTCGAGTGAACGAGTTGCGTCGGCTGCGATGAGTCAGGTCGACGAGGTCGAGCTCGCCGAGAGTCGGGTGAGTCGGCGCGGTCCGAGCGATGAAGCGTTGTGTCGAGAAAAGTTGTGTCAGTGACTCAGTGAGTGACAAGTGATGTGAAGAGCGTGGCCGGAGTGAAGCGGTGTGTAGTCAAGTTGAAAGTCGGAAGTGGCGAAATTGCGTCGGCTGCGATGAGTAAGTCGAAGTCGGCCGAAATGAAGGCGATAAGCGTCGTGTCGAGAAAAAATTGTCTAATCGACTTCGAATGGTGACAGAATCCGCATCGTGGAAAATGAAGCGGAGTGAATGAGGAGTGTAGACAAGTTGAAAGTGAGTTGGGAAGAGTTGCGTCTAACGGCGAAGTGATTGAACCTAATCAGTCCAGTAGAATTGAATCAAGTCAGGAAGTATTATCCTGTGATAACTGACAATCTATTGAAAAATTGTGTCTCTTGGACTCCCATGATATGAGAATCACGTCAAGAAGAGTAATAGATGACAGATGTGGTAAATCAGAAAAAATCAGTAAAGCGAAATTCTGCGTCAAGCCACGACCTCAAATCAAACTATTACGATCAGGTAATTCAAGCGAGTTAGCGATGAAGCGTCGTGTTGAGAAATGTTGTGTCTAGTAGACTCGATAATAGTGGCAATCACGTCGAAGCGATCAGCGTGGAGTCGGCCGGTGTAGTCAAGTAGAAAGTCGAGCTGACGTAGTTAAATCAAAGCTATGATAAAGTGAAGTCCCCAGATCAATGATCGATCGGCCGGCAGTCGACGATGAGCGTCGTGTCGAGAAAAGTTGTGTCTCTGACTCAATGGTGACGAGTCACGTGAGGAAAGTCGGAATCGACTGAGTGTGAATCAAGTTGAAAGTCGAGCTATCTTGTCGAGAAAAGTTATGTCTAGTCGACTCTAGTAGTGACGAGTCACCTCGAGGAACGTGGAACGAAGTCGACTGGAGTGTAGTCAAGTTGAACCTCGAGCTGAGCAGAGTTACGTCGAACATCGATGAGTCGAGTCGAGCAAGTCAGGTCCCTGGCGAGGTCAGGTCGAGTCGAGGACGAAATCGAGGCGATGAAGCGTGTGTGAGAAAATTTGTGTCTGATGGAAGCTCCCGATGGTGACGAGTGACGTCGAGGAATGTCGAGCGGAGTGTAGCCAAGTTGAAAGTCGAGCTGGGAAGAGTTGCGTCGAACAACGATGAGTCGAGTCGAGTCCAGCCGAGTCAGGTGGAGTCGAGCAAAGTCAGGCGATGAAGCGTTGTGTCTAGAAAAGTTGTGTCTATTAGCCTCCGATGGTGGCGATTCACGTCGAACGTCAGCGGAGTCGGCGGAGTGTGGTCGAAGTAAAGTCGAGCAGCGAGTTGCGTGTTGCGATGAGTCGGTCGAGTCGGTCGGTCGGGCGATAACGTCGTGTCGAGAAAAATTGTGTCTACTTGATTCGAATGGTGACGAGTCACGTAGTGGAATGTAGGGTGGAGTCGACTGGAGTGTAGTCAAGTAGAAGGTCGAGCTGAGTAGAGTTGCATCAAACAGCGACGAGTCTAGTCGAGCCGAGTCGAGTCCAGCAGAATCAGGTCGAGTCGAGCATAGAGAGGCGATGAAGCATTGTGTCGAGAAAAGTTGTGTCTAGTCGACTCCAATGGTGACGAGTCACGTCGAGAAGGAAGTCGGCGGGTCGACCGGGAGTGTGGTCAACTTTAATCGAGTTGACTAGAGTTACGTCGATTGCGATGAGAGTCAAGTTGAGTTAAGAGAAGTTGAGTCGATTCAAGAAAAGTCAAGTCGACTCATGTCCGATGAGCGTGATGTCTAGAAAGTTGCATCTAGTCGACTGTAATGGTGTCCGGTTAGTCGAAGGAATGTCGGTTGGGATGAGTGGAGTCTTGATCAAGTTTAAAGTCCGGCGAAACCAGTAGGCGATTGGGACGTGTCAGTCGAGTACGCGATGAGTGTCTTGTCAAGTTGTGTCTAAGTCGACTCCAAGGGTGACGAGTCGGGTCGAGGAAAATCGACATATGACCGGGTGTAGTCAAGTTGAATGTGGAGGCTGCGCGAATGGCGTTGAGCATGATGATGGTTCGAGTCGAGTCCAGCCAAGTGCGATTGAGTCGAAGCGGGAGTCGGGCGATGACGTCGTGTTGAGAAAATTTTTCTAGTCGACTCCAACGGTGACGATGCATGTGACAAGAAAGTGAACGGGTTGACAGTGTAGTCAAAGTTGAAAGTCAAGCTGGGCGAGTGGCGTTGAACGATGATTGAGTCAGCCAGTCGAGTCCGACAAGTCGGGTCGGTCGAAGTCTCAGGTGATGAAGCATCGTGTCGAGAAAAGTTGTGTCTAGTCGACTCCAATGGTGATGAGTCACATCGAGGAAAGTCGAGCGGAGTCGAGCGGAGTGTAGTCAAGTTGAATGTCGGGCTAAGGCGAGTTGCGTGCAGCGCGATGAATCGGCGAGTGGAGCCGAGTCGGGTCGTATTAGCAAGAGTGAGGAGATAAAGAAGTTGTGTCGAAAAATTTGTGTCTAGTCGACTCCAGCGGTGACGGAGTCACCTCGAGATCGTCGGCCCGGGTCGACCGGAATGCAGTCAGGATTGAAAGTTAGCTTGAATCTTGCGTCGAGCTAGGTGGCGTCGAATTGCGAGTCGAGTCGAGTCAAGCGAGGTTAAGGCGTTGAAGCGTCGTGTCGAAAAGTCAAGTCAACTCCATGTCGGCGTCACCTCGAGGAAATCGTGCCTTGTCGAATCAAGTGTAGTCAAGTGGAGTCGAGGAAGCGAGAGTTGCGTCGAGGTGCGATGGTCGAGCGATCGAGTCGAGTCATGCAGTCGGTTTGAATCGGGCGAATCGGGCGATAAGCGTCGTGTCGATAAAAGTTGTGGCTAGTTGACTCCAATGGTGGCTTGATGACGTGGAGAAAATCGATTAAAGTCGAGGGAGTGTGAAGCAAGTTCAAAGTCAGGCTGACCAGTGGCGTCGGCTGCGATTAGTCGAGTCGAGGGCGAGTCGATCAGCCAGTTGGGTCAGTCGACGAGTCGAAGCGATGAAACATCCTGAAAATTTGTGTCTAGTTCACTCCAATGGTGACGAGTCACGTCGAGGAAAGTTGAGCATATTAAACCAAAGTGTAGTCAAGTTGAAGGTCGAGCTGGGCGAGTCGTGTTGAACCCGCGACGAGTTTAGTCGAGCCCAGTGCCGAGTCAGTATCCCGGTCGAGTCGGCGAGTCGGACGATGAAGCGTGCGTGTCGAAAAATTGTTTTTAGTCGACTCCAATGGGTGGCGGTCACGTCGAGGAAAGTCGGCGGGTCCACGAGTGTAGTCAGAAGTTGAAAGTTGAGGCAGGCGAGTTGCGTCGAGCCGTGATGAGTCGGCCCGGTGGTCGGGTGTCGACGGAGTCAACGCGATGAAGCATCGTGTTGAGAAAAATTGTGTCTAGTTGACTCTAATGGTGAAGAGTCACATCGAGGAAAGTCGAGCGGAGTCGACCGGAGTGTAGTCAAGTTGAAAGTCGAGCTGGGCAGAGTTTCATCGAACCGCAATGAGTCGATTCGAGCCGCGTCGAGTCTAGCCGAGACAGGTCTAGTCGAAAAAAGTTGTGTCTAGTCGACTCCAATGGTGATGAGTCACGTCAAGGAACGTCGAGCTGGGAAGAGTTGTGTCGAACGACGATGAGTGGTCGAGCTGACCGAGTCCAGCCGAGCCGGTCGAGTCGGCGGAATCCGCCGTGATGAAGCGTCGTGTCGAGATGAGTCGAGTCGAGCCGAATCGAGTCCAGCCGAAATCGGTCGAGTCGAGCAGTCCACGTGAGTGAAACTTCGTGTCGAGGAAAAAGTTGTGTCTAGTCGACTCAATGATGACGAGTCACGTCGAGGAAAGTCGAGCGAGTCGACCTGGAAAGTGTAGTCAAGTTGAAAGTCGAGTCGAGCAGGTTGCGTCGACGCGATGAGTCGGCAGTGCCCGTGTCGGTCGAGTCGTATGATCCTACACGATGAAGCGTCGTGTCGAGAAAAGTTATGTCTAGTGGACTCCAATGGTGACGAGTCACATCGAGGAAAGTCGAGCGGAGTCAACCGGAGTGTAGTTAAGTAGAAGGTCGAGCTGAGTAGAGTTGCGTTGAACAGCGACGAGTCTAGTCGAGCCGAGTCGAGTCCAGCAGAATCAGGTCGAGTGGAGCAGAGAGAGGCGATGAAGCGTTGTGTCGAGAAAAGTTTTTTCTAGTCGACTCCAATGGGGACGAGTCACGTCGAGGAAAGTCGAGCGGAGTCGACCGGAGTGTAGCTAAGTATAAAGTCGAGATGAGTAGAGTTACGTCGAACTGCGATGAGTCGTGTCCAGCCGAGTCGAGCTCAGGCGAGTCAGGTCGAGTCGAGCAGAGTCAGGCGATGAAGCGTCGTGTCGGGAAAAGTTGCGTCTTGTCGACTCCAATGGTGACCAGTCAAGTCGAGGAATGTCGAGCGGAGTCGACCGGAGTGTAGTCAAGTTTAAAGTCGAGCTGGTTAGAGTTGCGTCGAACCGCGATAAGTGGAGTCGAGTCCAGCTGAGTCAGGTCGAGTCGAGTAGAGTCAGGCGATGAAGCGTCGTGTCGATAAAAGTTGTGTCTAGTCGACTCCAATGGTGATGAGTCACGTCGAGCGGAGTGGACCGGAGTATAGTCAAGTTGAAAGTCGAGCTGAGCAGAGTTGCGTCGCATTGCGATGAGTCGAGTCGAGTCGAGCTGAGTCAGGCGGCAAAGCGTCGTGTCGAGAAAAATTGTGTCTATTCGATTCGAATGGTGACGAGTCAAGTCGTCGAATGTAGAGCGGAGTCCACTGGAGTGTATTCAAGTTGAAAGTCGGGCTGGGAAGAGTTGCGTCGAACGGCGATGACTCGAGTCGATGAAGCATTGTGTCGAGAAAAGTTGTTTCTAATCGACTCCAATGGCGACGAGTCAGGTCGAGGAAAGTCGAGCAGAGTCGACCGGAGTGTAGCCAAGTTGAAAGTCGAGATGAGTAGAGTTGCATCGAACAGCGATGAGTCGGGTCCAGCCAAGTCAGGTCGAGTCGAGCAGAGTTAGGCAATGAAGCGTCGTGTCGAGAAAAGTTGCGTCTAGTCGACTCCAATGGTGACCAATCACGTCGAGGAATGTCGAGCGGAGTCGATCGGAGTGTCATCAAGTTGAAAGTCGAGTTGAGTAGAATTGCGGCGAAAAGCGATTAGTCTAGTTGAGTCGAGTCAAGGCCAGCAGAGTCAGGCGATGAAGCGTCGTGTGGACAAAAGTTGCGTCTAGTCGACTCCAATGGTCACGAGTCACGTCAAGGAATGTTGAGTGGAGTCGACTGGAGTGTGGTCAAGTTTAAAGTCGAGCTGAGCAGAGTTACGTCAAACTGCATTGAGTCGAGTCGAGTCCAACCGAGTCAGGTCGAGTCGAGCATAGTTAGGTGATGAAGCGTCGTGTCGAGAAAAGTTGCATCTAGTCGACTCCAATGGTGACGAGTCACGTCGAGGAATGTCGAGCGGAGTCGACTGGAGTGTAGTCGAGTTGAAAGTCGAGCTGGGCAGAGTTGCGTCGAACCGCGATGAGTCGACCCGAGTCGGTTCGAGTCGAGCAGAGTCACACGATGAAGCGTCGTGTCGAGAAAAGTTTTTGTCTAGTCGTCTACAATGGTGACAAGTCACGTTAGGCGGAGTCGACCGGAGTGTAGTCAAGTTGAAAGTCGAGCTGAGTAGAATTGCGGTGAACAACGATAAGTCTAGTCGAGTTGAGTCAAGGCCAGCAGAGTCAGGCGATGAAGCGTCGTGTCGAGAAAAGTTGCGTCTAGTCGACTCCAATGGTGACGAGTCACGTCGAGGAATGTCGAGCGGAGTGTAGTCAAGTTGAAAGTCGAGCTGAGTAGAAGTGCGGCGAACAACGATAAGTGAAGTCGAGTCGAGTCGAGGCAAGCAGAGTCAGTTCTAGTTGAGCAGAGTCAAGCGATGAAGCGTCGTGTCGAGAAAAGTTGCGTCTAGTCGATTCCAATGGTGATGAGTCACGTCGAGGAATGTTGAGCGGAGTCGACCGGAGTGTAGTCAAGTTGAAAGTCGATCTAAGAAGAGTTGCGACAAACTGCAATGAGCCGAGTTGAGTCCAGTCGAGTCAGGTCGTGTCGAGAAAAGTTGTGTCTAGTCGACTCCAATGGTGACGAGTCACGTCCTGGAACGTCGAGCAAAGTCAACCGGAGTGTAGTCAAGTTAAAAGTCGAGTTGAGCAGAGTTGCGTTGAACTGCGATGAGTCGAGTCGAGCCGAGTCAGGCGATGAAGCGTCGTGCCGAGAAAAGTTGTGTCTAGTCGACTCTAATGGTGAAGAGTCACATCGAGGAAAGCATAGCGAAGTCGACCGCAGTGAGTCAAGTACAAAGTTGAGCCTAGCAGAGTGGCGTCGAACTACAATGAGTCGACTCGAGCCGAGTCGATCCAGCCGAGTTGGGTCGACTCGAGCAGAGGTAGGCGATGAAGTGTCGTGTCGAGAAAAGTTGTGTCTAGTGGACTCCAATTGTGGCGAGTCACGTCCGGAACGTTCGAGCAGAGTCGACCGGAGTGTAGTGAAGTTGAAAGTTGGGCTGAGCAGAGTTGCGTCGAACTGCGATAAGTCGAGTCGAGTCAATCAGCAGAAATTCGAGATCGAGGTGGAGCAGTCATGAAGCGTCGTCTTGAGAAAAAGTTATGTCTAGTCGACTATAATGGTGATGAGTAACGTCGAGGAAAGTCGAGCGGAGTCGACCGCAGTGAGTCTAGTTGAAAGTCGAGGTGAGCAGGGTGGCGTCATATTGCGATTAGTCGACGCCCGAGCCGAGCCGATCAATGATCAGATCAGCTTCGAGTAGAAGTCGAGGCGATGAAGAATCATGTTGAGAAATCTGCGTCTAGTCGACTCCAGCGGTGAGGAGTCGATCGAGGAATGTTGAGTATGATCAGCGGGTGTGTCAGGTTGAAACTTCGGTAGGCGAGATTAAGTCGAACAGCGATGGTCAAAAGCGAAACTGATCGAGTCAAGGAAGTCGAGTGTCGAGAATCTAAGCGATGAATCGCTGCGATGAAGCTTCGAAAAAGGTTGTGGCTAAGCGGACTCCCGATGGTAACAAGTCACGTCGAGGAAAGTCGAGCGGAGTCGACCAGAGTGTAGTCAAGTTGAAGGTCGAGCTGGGCAGAGTTGTCGAACAGCGATGAGTCGAGTCCAGCCGAGTCGGGTCGAGTCGAGCCGAGTTAGACCATGAAGCGTCGTGTCGAGAAAAGTTGTTTTGTCGACTCCAGCGGATAGTCACGTCGAGAGAAGTCAAGCGAGTCGACAGTGTCGTCCAGTTGAAAGTCGATGTGCGAAGTTCGCGTCGAACCGCGATGAGTCGAGTCGAGCCGAGTCACGCAATAAAGCGTCGTGTTGAGAAAAGTTGTGTCTAGTCGACTCCAATAGTGATGAGTCACGTCAAGGAACGTCGAGCAGAGTCGAGCGGAGTGTAGTCAAGTCGAAAGTCGAGCTGGGCAGAGTTGTGTCGAAGTGCGATGAGTCGAGTCGAGCCAAGCCAGGTCGAGTCGAGCAGAGTCACGCGATGAAGCACGTGTGAAGAAAAGTTGGATCCAGTCGACTCCAATGGTGACGAGTCATGTAGTGGAACGTCGAGCGGAGTCAAGCGGAGTGTAGTCAAGTTGAAAGTCGACCCGACGAGTTACGTCGGCGCAATGAGTCGATTCGAGAATCGGAGTCGAGCGGTCGAACCTGCGAGTCGAGCCAATTAGGCGATCAAGCGTTGTGCCGAGAAAAGTTGTGTCTAGTCAACTCCAATGGTGATGAGTCACGTCGAGGAAAGTTCGACGGAGTGGACCAGAGTGTAGGCATGTTGAAAGTCGAGCTGGGCAGAGTTGCGTCGAACCGTGACAGGTCGAGTCCAGCCGCGTCGAGTCCAGCCGAGTCAGGTCGTGTCGAGGAGAGTCACGTGATGAAGCGTCGTGTCGAGAAAAGTTGCATCTAGTCGACTCCAATGGTGATGAGTCACGTCGAAAATGTCGTGTGGAGTCGACCGCAGTGTAGTCAAGTTGAAGAGATCGAGGTAGAGCGAGTTGCGATGAACGTGATGAGTCGAGCTCGGCGAGAGTCCACGCGATGAAGCGTTATGTGTGAAAAAGTTGTGACTAGTCGACTCATGGTGGCGAGTCGCGTCGAAGGCTCGGCGAGTCGACGGGTGTAGTCAAGTTGAAAGTCGAGCTGAGTAGAATGGCGACCAATAACGATAAGTCTAGTCGAGGCCAGCAGAGTCAGTTCTAGTTCAGCAGAGTCAGGCGAAGAAGCATCGTGTCGAGAAAAGTTGTGTCTAGTCGACTCTAATGGTTACGAGTCACGTCCAGGAACGTCGAGCGGAATCGACCGGAATGTAGTCAAGTGGAAAGTCGAGCTGAGCAGAGTTGCGTCGAACTGCGATGAGTCGAGTCGAGTCAAGCCGAGTGAGGTTGAGTCGAGTCGAGTCAGGCGATGAAGCGTCGTGCCGAGAAAAGTTGTGTATAGTCGACTATGATGGTGATGTGTCACGTCGAGGAAAATCGAGCGGACTCGACCGCATTGAGTCAAGTTGAAAGTCGAGCTGAGAAGAGTGGCGTCGAATTGCGATGAGTCGACTCGAGCCGAGTCGATCCAATTAAGTTCGGGTCGGCTCGGCGGAGAAGCGACGATGAAGCATCGATGTCCAGAAAAAGTTAGTCTGTGGACTCCGATGGTGAAGTCCACGTCCAAGCGTCCAGCGAATTAAATGATCTAGTCAAGTTGAAAGTCGAGTTGAGAAGAGTTGTGTCGAACTGTGATGAGTCGAGTCGAGCCGAGTCGAGTCAAGCCGAGTCGGGTCAAGTTGAGCCGAGTCAAGCAACAAAGCGTCTTGCCGACAAAAGTTGTGTCTAGTCGACTCTAATGGTGATGAGTCACGTCGAGGAAAGTCGAGCGGAGTCGACCAGAGTGTAGTCAAGTGGAAAGTCGAGCGGAGCAGAGTTGCGCCAAACTGCGATGAGTAAAGTCGAAATCAATCGAGTAAAATCATCGGTTAGTCGAACAAATCGAGGATGAAGCGTCGTGCGAAAAAAGTTGTGTACCAAGTCGACTCTAATGGTGATGAGTCATGTCGAGAAAGTCAAAGCTGATCAACCATGATGAAGAGTCAAGTTGAAAGTGGTGAGAAGAAGAGTGGCGTCGAACTAGCGATGATTAAATCGAGCGAGAGTCGATCCAGCTGAAGTTGGGTCGACCGAAATACAATCGAGCGATGAAGCGTTGTGTCGAAAAAGTTAACGTCTGATGAAACTCCAATGGTGACAAACACGCCTAGAGAATGTTAATTGTGATCAGCAAAGTGTAGTCAAGTTGAAAGTCAGTGTAATGCGAGTTGTGTCAAAGCTACAATGAGTCGGGTCGAGTCCGGCTGATCGAGGTCGAGTCGAGCATAGTCAAACGATGAGCGTTATTGTCGAGAAAATTGCGTCTAATCGACTCCAATTGTGACGTGTCATGTCGAGGAGATGTCGAGTGGAGTCGTGGAGTGTGTGTGATCAAGTTGAAAAAGTCGAGGAAAGAGGTTGTGTCCAAGCTGATGGAGTCGAGTCCAGTCCCGACCGAGAGTGGGTGGAGTAGAGCATAGTCCAGGCGATGAAACGTTGTGTCGAGAAAATTTGCGTCTGGTCGACTCTAATTGTGAGGGAGTCATGTCCGAGAATGTCGAGGCGGAGTCGGCGGAGTTTATCGAGTTGAAGGTCGAGGAGGGCGGTTGCATCGAACCGCGATCGGTCGGGCAGTCGGAGTCGAGTCGAGTCGGGTCGAGATTGAGTCAATGATCTGTGATGAAGCGTCGTGCGAAAAAATCGAGTCGAGCAAGTCGAGAGAAGCGTCGATATCGAGAAAAGTGGTGTCCTAGATCGGTGGAGTCAGTCCAATGGAGTCAGATTCGTGTCGAGAAAAAGTTGTGTCTGATCGAATCCAATGGTGACGAGACACGTCGAGAAAGAAATCGGCGGAGCGGGGAGTGGAGTCAAGGTGAAGAGTCGAGATGAAGTGAGTTAAGGTCGGCGATGAGTCGAGTGGAAGCGAGTCGGTCATCCAACAGTTCGGGTTGTCGAATAGAATCGAGGCGATGAAGAGTCGCGTCGAGAAAAGTTATGTCTAGTCGAATCCAAAAGGGTGGCGAAGGTCACGTCCGGGAAAGTCGACGGAGTCGGCGAGTGTGTTGTCCAAGTTGAAGGTCAAGTTAAGCGGTGGCGTCGGCTGCGATGGTCGAGCGCGCTTGATCGATCCAGTAGTCGGTCGAATCAAGCGAATCGGCGAAAACATCGTCGAGAAAAAGTTTGTCCTGGATCGACCTGATGGTGATGAATCACGTCGAAAGTCGGCTGGTCGATCGGAGTGTATCTTGTTGAAGGTGGTGAGCAGAGTGGGCGTCAAACTACGATGATCGAGTCGAGCAGTGAATCAATAAGATCGGGTTAGTGGAAGCGAAGATGGCCGATGAAGCGTGGAGTGTGGAAGAAGTTTTTCTAGCCAACTCCAATGGTGACTTGAGTCACACGTCGAGAAAGTCGAGCGGAGTCGGCGGGTGTAGTCAAGTTGAAAGTCGAGTGGATAGAGTTACATCGAGCCCGGGATGAGTAGAGTCGAAGCGAGTCACGCGATGAAGCGTCGTGTCGAGAAAGAAGTTGTGTCTAGTCGGTCAATGGTGACGAGTCACGTCGAAAATTTCAGCGGATCGACTAGAGTGTAAGTCGGGTTGAAAGTCAGTGAGAAGCGAGTGACTTGAGCGCAATGAGTCCGGTCGAGCAAGTCGATCCAGCCGAGTCAAGTCGAGTCGAACAGAGTCAGGCGATGAAGCATCGTGTCGAGAAAAGTTGTGTCTAGTCGACTCCAATGGTGACGACTCAAGTCCAGGAAAGTCGAGCGTAGTCGACCAGGTATTTTCAGAAGTTGAAGAGTCATGCAGAAGCGGTAGGCGTCGAACTACGATGAGTCGAGCTGAGCTGAGTCGATCCAGCCGAGTCGGGTCGAGACGAGTAGAGTCAGGCGATGAAGCATCGTGTCGAGAAAAGTTTTGTCTAGTCGACTCCAATGGTGACGAGTCCGTCGAGAAATCGGCGATCGGCCAAGGTGTAGTCAAGTTGAAAGTCGAAGCGGGACGAGTTCGTCGGGTACGCCCAGGATGAGTCAAGTGAGTCAAATGAGGTCTTGTCATCGTCGAAGCGAAATCCAGCGATGAAGTCGTGTCGAAAAAAAGTTGTGTCTGTCGAAATGGTGACGAGTCACTGTGAACACTGAATTATGTCCGAGAATAAATTTAAAACCCAAAATAAATCATTTTGTTTTTTAGTCTAAAATCAAAAAATAACAAAAAAAGAAAAGAAAAAGAAAGAAAAATAATTTTTTAGTTAAGAATTTAGTTAGAAAGTTAGTTGGATTAGTTAAAGATGGTTAAGAATTAGTTAGAGAAAAAATAAAGAAAAAAGAAAAAATAAAATGAAAGAAAAATAAATTTTTAGTTAAGAATTTAGTTAGAAAGTTAGTTGGATTAGTTAATGATGGTTAAGAATTAGTTAGAGAAAAAGAAAAAGAAAATAACAAAAAAAAGAATAGAAAAAGAAAGAAGAATAAAAATAAAGAAAATAATAAAAAAAAAAACAAAAAAGAGAAAAATTAGAAAACAAAAGGCGGAAGCTTCATCATTTCTAGAAGATTTTTCCCTTACTTTTTTTGAAATTTTATCTATAAATAGGGACTTTCATTTAGTTCAAGGGGGATTCTTCATTTTAAAGAAAAATTTCAGAATTTCTAAGGAGGGGGACAGAGGAGCACTTTGAGTCATTGAAGGGAGATTTTAGTTTTTTTCTAAGAGGAGCACCAAAGAGACTCTTGAATTGTACATCCAATTGAGCACCTCCTTGGCCTCCATGGAACTAGTTATTCATCACCTTCCAAGATGCTATCAAGTGGCATTCAAGAACATCAATGGAGGTTAGATCTTGCTTCTATTTCGTTTAATTTTCTTGCGTCTTCTCGGATTTTCGAGTTCATCTTTGTCTCTATTTTCATTTTAATTTTTTATTGGTCAAATGATCTCTGATTTCAGTGATTTTTGTTGCATTCTCTTCGTATTTATCTCTAGTTTCTGGAATGATATTATTTGTCTAATTTCGATTTGAAATGAAGTCTCTATGACCTTATTACTGAAGGATGTTTGTCTTGATGCGCAAATGAACCTAGCTTGTTTGATTTGTGTATACCTTGCTCATTTCTGGTCTGTTTTTTGTCAAATTTGTCTTTTTTTGATTCCTATGATCTATATATTTCAATATTTTGGTTTTAATTTTTCAGATCTACCAATAAATATTTTCAAAAAATTCTGAGATTTGCATTCAAATTTTGGCGCCAAATTCTCGAGTTTATCTTTATCTCTGTTTTTCATTTTCATTTTTGATCGGTAAAACGATATCCGATTTCGGTGATTTTTGTTTCGTTCTCTTTGCCTTGCTCTCTAGTTTCTGTAATGGTATTATTTGTCTAATTTGGATTTGAAATGATGTTTTTATGGCCGAATTACTGAGGCATGTTCGTCCTGGTGCGCAAATGAACCTAACTTGTTTGATTTGTGCATAACTTGCTCATTTTTGGCCTGATTTTTGTCAAACTTGTTTTTTTTGAAGTCTATGATTCATATATTTCAATTTATAAGTTTTTATTTTTTATATCTATGGAAAAATATTTTTGAAAAAATTTTGAGATTTGAATTCAAATTTTGGCGCCAAAATCTCTTGTGTCTTTGAAGTTCTTTTGTAGATCTTGTTCTTTTAACCTTGTTTAGGTATTATTTTTCATGTGTTGATCCTTCTATATGTATTTCTTTATGATTTGTTTGTGTTTGTATGTTCTCCTTTGAAAAAAATTCCTAAGAGTGCATAACCATGTGCATGCATCTTACATGCTAAGTCTAGCTTAAGTGATGCACGATTAAGTCATTAAGCCTAAAGAGTTAAGTGTATGCTTGAATCAAATAAAAAACACACTTAATTCTTACCTTTGAACCTTATGACCTAAGCTGGATTTGAGACAATTGAATAAGGAACATTAATGGAAGTTAGATCTAGCTTTTGTTCCGCTTAATTTTCTTGGTTCTTCTCGGATTTTTGAGTTCATCTTCATCTCTATTTTTAATTTTCTTCAGATTGTGAAAACGGGTTCTAATACGGGCAAGTAGCGTTCTCTACTGTTACGTGTTTTAATCCGTGCTAATTCAAATACGACTTCTGACGATTTGGATTATGCAAACATCCATTTTTTTCTAAAAATTCTTCCTTTTTTCCAAAACGTGTTTTATTTATTTTCTTGGTTATGCAAGCGGGTTCTAATATGGGCAAGTAGCGTTCTCATCAAGTTTATTACGTGTTTTAATCCGTGCTAATTCAAATACGGCTTACGACGATTTGGATTATGCAAGCACGTCTGTTTTTCTAAAAATTCTTCCTTTTTCCAAAACTTCTGTTTTATTTATTTTCCTCAGATTGTACAAAGGGTTCTAGTACGGGCAAGTAGCGTTCTCTACTGTTACGTGTTTTAATCCATGCTAATTCAAATACGGCTTACGAAGATTTGGATTATGGAAGCATGTCTGTTTTTCTAAAAATTCTTCCTTTTTCCAAAACGTCTGTTTTTTTATTTTTTTCCTCAGTTATTGCAAAAACGGGTTCCTAATACGGGCAAGTAGTGTTCTCTACTGTTGCGTGTTTTAATCGTGCTAATTCAAATCTGACTTATGACGATTTGGATTATGCAAGCACGTCTTTTTTTTTAAAAAAATTCTTCTTTTTTCCAAAAGCGTCTGTTTTATTTATTTTCTCAGTTGTGCAAGCGGGTTCTACTACGGGCAAGTAGCGTTCTTTATTGTTATGTGTTTTAATTCGTGCTAATTCAAATCGGTACTACTGATTTGGATTATGCAAGCACGCTCATTTTTTTTTCTAAAAATTCTTCCTTTTTCCAAAACGTCTGTTTTTTTATTTTCTTGAGTTGTGCAACAGGTTCTAATACGGGCAAGTAGCGTTCTCTCTTATTCACGTGTTTTAATCCGTGCTAATTCAAATGCGAAACTACGAAGATTTGGATTATGCAAGCATGTTTGTGTTTAAAAATTCTTCCTTTTTCCAAAACGTCTGTTTTTTATTTGTTTTCCTCAGATTGTGCAAGCGGGTTCTAAATCTGGGCAAGTAGTGTTCTCCATCACATTATTCGTGTTTCAATCGTGCTAATTCAAATGCGACTACGACGATTTGGATTATGCAAGCACGTTTGTTTTTTTTTTTAAATTCTTCTTTTTTCCAAAACGTCTTTTTATTTATTTTCCCAGTTGTGCAAACGGTTCTAATACGGGCAAGTAAGCGTTCTCTCTTATTCGCGTTTTAATCCGTGCTAATTCAAATCGACTACGGCGATTTGGATTATGCAAGCGTCTGTTTTTTTTTTTAAAAATTCTTCCTTTTTCCAAAACGTCTGTTTTTTTATTTTCTTGAGATTGTGCAAGCGGGTTCTAATACGAACGGCAAGGAGCGTTCTCTCTCTTATTACGTGTTTTAATCCGTGCTAATTCAAATAAAACTACGAAGATTTGGATTATGCAAGCATGTCTGTTTTTCTAAAAATTCTTCCTTTTTCCGAAACGTCTGTTTCTTTATTTGTTTTCCTCAGATTGTGCAAACGGGTTCTAATACAGGCAAGTAGTGTTCTCTACTTTTACGTGTTTTAAGTTGTGCTAATTCAAATACGGCTTACGACGATTTGGATTATGCAAGCACGTCTGTTTTTTTTTTAAAATTCTTCATTTTTCCAAAACGTCTGTTTTTTTATTTTTCTCAGATTGTGCAAACGGGTTCTAATACAGGCAAGTAGCGTTCTCTACTGTTACGTGTTTTAATCCGTGCTAATTGAAATACGGCTTACGACGATTTGGATTATGCAAGCACGACTCTTTTTTTTTTCTAAAAATTCTTCCTTTTTCCAAAACGTGTGTTTTCTTTATTTTCTTCGGATTATGCAAACGGGTTCTAATACGGGCAAGTAGCGTTCTCTACTGTTACGTGTTTTAATCCGTGCTAATTCAAATACGGCTTACGACGATTTGGATTATGCAAGCACGGCTCTTTTTTTTTTCTAAAAATTCTTCCTTTTTCCAAAACGTCTGTTTTATTTATTTTCCTTAGATTGTGCAAACGGGTTCTAGTACGGGCAAGTAGCGTTCTCTACTGTGACGTGTTTTAATCCGTGCTAATTGAACTACGACTTATGACGATTTAGATTATGCAAGCACGTTTGTTTTTTTTTCTAAAAATTCTTCCTTTTTCCAAAACGTCTGTTTTATTTATTTTCTTCGAATTATGCAAACGGGTTCTAATACGGGCAAGTAGCGTTCTCTACTGTTACGTGTTTTAATCCGTGCTAATTCAAATACGGCTTACGACGATTTGGATTATGCAAGCACGTCTGTTTTTCTAAAAATTCTTCCTTTTTTCAAAACGTCTGTTTTATTTATTTTCCTCAGATTGTGCAAACGGGTTCTAATACGGGCAAGTAGCGTTCTCTACTGTTACGTGTTTTAATCCGTGCTAATTGAACTACGACTTACGACGATTTGGATTATGCAAGCACGTGTGTTTTTTTTTCTAAAAATTCTTCCTTTTTCCAAAACGTCTGTTTTATTTATTTTCTTGAGGATTATGCAAAAGCGGGTTCTAATCAGGGCAAGTAGCGTTCTCTCTTTTATTCGTGTTTTAATCGTGCTAATTCAAATACAGCTTACTGACGCAAGCATTTTTCTAAAAATTCTTCCTTTTTCCAAAACCCTGTCTTTTTATTTGTTTTCCTCGTTGTGCAAAATGGGTTCTAATAATGGCAAGTAGCGTTCTCTACTATGACGTGTTTTAATCCGTGCTAATTCAAATACGGCTTACGAAGATTTGGATTATGCAAGCATGTCTGTTTTTCTAAAAATTCTTCCTTTTTCCGAAACGTCTGTTTTTTTATTTGTTTTCCTCAGTTATGCAAGCGGGTTCCTAATATGGGCAAGTAGTGTTCTCTACTTTTACGTGTTTTAAGTTGTGCTAATTCAAATAATGTCTGACTTCGACGATTTGGATTATGCAAGCACGTCATTTTTTTAAAATTCTTCATTTTTCCAAAAACGTCTTTTTTATTTTTTCACAGTAAACGTTTCTAATACAGGCAAGTAAGCGTTCTCTCTGTTTGTTTTAATCCATGCTAATTGAAATTACTTTGGATTATGCAAGCACGACTCTTTTTTTTTTCTAAAAATTCTTCCTTTTTCCAAAACGTGTGTTTTCTTTATTTTCATCGGATTATGCAAACGAGTTCTAATACGGGCAAGTAGCGTTCTCATTCGTGTTTTAATCCGTGCTAATTCAAATAATGCGACTTCGGACGATTTGGATTATGCAAAAACGACTCTTTTTTTTCTAAAATTCTTCCTTTTTCCAAAGCGTCTGTTTTATTTATTTTCCTTAGATTGTGCAAGCGGGTTCTAATGCTGGGCAAGTAGCGTTCTCTCTTTATGTGTTTTAATCCGTGCTAATTGAATCCTACGACTTATGACGATTTACATTATGCAAAACACGTTTGTTTTTTTTTCTAAAAATTCTTCCTTTTTCCAAACGTCTTTTTATTTATTTTCTTGGTTATGCAAACGGGTTCTAATACGGGCAAGTAGCGTTCTCCTAACTTTTATTCGTGTTTTAATCCGTGCTAATTCAAATACGACTACGACGATTTGGATTATGCAAGCACGTCTGTTTTTCTAAAAATTCTTCCTTTTTCCAAAACGTCTGTTTATTTATTTTCCTCATTGTGCAAACGGGTTCTAGTATGGGCAAGTAGCGTTCTCTAGTGTTACGTGTTTTAATCCGTGCTAATTCAAATACGGCTCACGAAGATTTGGATTATGCAAGCATGTCTGTTTTTCTAAAAATTCTTCCTTTTTCCAAAACTTCTGTCTTTTTATTTGTTTTCCTCGACAGTTGTGCAACGGGTTCTAATATCTGGGCAAGTAGCGTTCTCTACTATGACGTGTTTTAATCAGGCTAATTCAAATACTGACTTCAGATTTGGATTATGCAAGCATGTCTGTTTTCTAAAAATTCTTGCTTTTTCTAAAACGTCTGTTTTATTTATTTTCTTGATTAAACGGTTCTAATACGGGCAAGTAGCGTTCTCTCTTGTTACGTGTTTTAATCTGCTAATTCAAATACGACTACGACGATTTGGATTATGCAAGCACGCCTTTTTTTTTCTAAAATTCTTCCTTTTTCCAAAACGCGTCATTTTTTTATTTTCTTCAGATTGTGCAAACGGGTTCTAATACGGGCAAGTAGCGTTCTCTACTGTTACGTGTTTTAATCCGTGCTAATTCAAATACGGCTTACGAAGATTTGGATTATGCAAGCATGTCTGTTTTTCTAAAAATTCTTCCTTTTTCCAAAACGTCTGTTTTATTTATTTTCTTCAGATTGTGCAAACGGGTTCTAATACGGGCAAGTAGCGTTCTCTACTGTTACGTGTTTTAATTCGTGCTAATTCATATACGGCCTACGACGATTTGGATTACGCAAGCACGTCTGTTTTTTTTTTCTAAAAATTCTTCCTTTTTACAAAACGTCTGTTTTATTTATTTTCCTCAGATTGTGCAAACGGGTTCTAGTACGAGCAAGTAGCGTTCTCGAGTGTTACGTGTTTTTATCCGTGCTAATTCAAATACGGCTCACGAAGATTTAGATTATGCAAGCATGTCTGTTTTTCTAAAAATTCTTCCTTTTTCCAAAACTTCTGTCTTTTTATTTGTTTTCCTCAGTTATTGCAAACGGGTTCTAATAAGGCAAGTAGCGTTCTCTACTATGACGTGTTTTAATCCGTGCTAATTTAAATACGGCTTACGAAGATTTGGATTATGCAAGCATGTCTGTTTTTCTAAAAATTCTTCCTTTTTCTAAAGCGCCTGTTTTATTTATTTTCTTGATTATTGCAAACGGGTTCTAATATGGGCAAGTAGCGTTCTCTCTTTGTTACGTGTTTTAATCGTGCTAATTCAAATACGGCTCTGACGATTTGGATTACGCAAGCACGTCTGTTTTTTCTAAAATTCTTCCTTTTTCCAAAACGCGTCTGTTTTATTTATTTTCCTGACAGTTGTGCAAACGGGTTCTAAAATCATTTGCAAGTAGCGTTCTCTAGTGTTATGTGTTTTTATCCGTGCTAATTCAAATACGGCTCATGAAGATTTAGATTATGCAAGCATGTCTGTTTTTCTAAAAATTCTTCCTTTTTCCAAAACATCTGTTTTTTTATTTGTTTTTCTCAGATTGTGCAAACAGGTTCTAATACGGGCAAGTAGTGTTCTCTACTATTACGTGTTTTAATTGGTGCTAATTCAAATACGGCTTACGACGATTTGGATTATGCAAGCAAGTCTGTTTTTTTTAAAAATTCTTCATTTTTCAAAAACGTCTGTTTTATTTATTTTTCTCAGATTGTGCAAACGGGTTCTAATACGGGCAAGTAGCGTTCTCTACTGTTACGTGTTTTAATCCGTGCTAATTGAACTACGACTTACGACGATTTGGATTATGCAAGCACATGTGTTTTTTTTTCTAAAAATTCTTCCTTTTTCCAAAACGTCTGTTTTATTTATTTTCTTCGGATTATGCAAACGGGTTCTAATACGGGCAAGTAGCGTTCTCTACTGTTACGTGTTTTAATCCGTGCTAATTCAAATACGGCTTACGACGATTTGGATTATGCAAGCATGTCTGTTTTTCTAAAAATTCTTCCTTTTTCCAAAACTTCTGTTTTTTTATTTGTTTTCCTCAGATTGTGCAAACGGGTTCTAATACGGGCAAGTAGCGTTCTCTACTGTGACGTGTTTTAATCCGTGCTAATTGAACTACGACTTATGACGATTTGGATTATGCAAGCACGTTTGTTTTTTTTTCTAAAAATTCTTCCTTTTTCCAAAACGTCTGTTTTATTTATTTTCTTCGAATTATGCAAACGGGTTCTAATACGGGCAAGTAGCGTTCTCTACTGTTACGTGTTTTAATCCGTGCTAATTCAAATACGGCTTACGACGATTTGGATTATGCAAGCACATCTGTTTTTCTAAAAATTCTTCCTTTTTCCAAAACGTCTGTTTTATTTATTTTCCTCAGATTGTGCAAACGGGTTCTAGTATGGGCAAGTAGCGTTCTCTAGTGTTACGTGTTTTAATCCGTGCTAATTGAAATACGGCTCACGAAGAGTTGGATTATGCAAGCATGTCTGTTTTTCTAAAAATTCTTCCTTTTTCCAAAACTTCTGTCTTTTTATTTGTTTTCCTCAGATTGTGCAAACGGGTTCTAATACGGGCAAGTAGCGTTCTCTACTATGACGTGTTTTAATCCGTGCTAATTCAAATACGGCTTACGAAGATTTGGATTATGCAAGCATGTCTGTTTTTCTAAAAATTCTTCCTTTTTCTAAAACGTCTGTTTTATTTATTTTCTTCAGATTGTGCAAACGGGTTCTAATACGGGCAAGTAGCGTTCTCTACTGTTACGTGTTTTAATCCGTGCTAATTCAAATACGGCCTACGACGATTTGGATTACGCAAGCACGTCTGTTTTTCTAAAATTCTTCCTTTTTCCAAAACTTCTGTCTTTTTATTTGTTTTCCTCAGATTGTGCAAACGGGTTCTAATACGGGCAAGTAGCGTTCTCTACTATGACGTGTTTTAATCCGTCTAATTCAAATACGACTTCTTAAGATTTGGATTATGCAAGCACGTCTTTTTTCTAAAAATTCTTCCTTTTTCCAAAACGTCTTTTTATTTATTTTCTTCAGATTGTGCAAACGGGTTCTAATACGGGCAAGTAGCGTTCTCTACTGTTACGTGTTTTAATCCGTGCTAATTCAAATACGGCTTACGACGATTTGGATTATGCAAGCACGTCTGTTTTTCTAAAAATTCTTCCTTTTTCCAAAACGTCTGTTTTATTTATTTTCTCGATTATGAAACGGGTTCTAGTATGGGCAAGTAGCGTTCTCTACTGTTACGTGTTTTAATCCGTGCTAATTCAAATACGGCTCACGAAGATTTGGATTATGCAAGCATGTCTGTTTTTCTAAAAATTCTTCCTTTTTCCAAAACTTCTGTCTTTGTATTTGTTTTCCTCAGATTGTGCAAACGGGTTCTAAAACAGGCAAGTAGTGTTCTCTACTGTTACGTGTTTTAAGTCGTGCTAATTCAAATACGGTTACGACGATTTGGATTATGCAAGCACGTCTGTTTTTTTTTAAAAATTCTTCATTTTTCCAAAACGTCTGTTTTATTTATTTTTCTCGATTGTGCAAACGGGTTCTAATAACGGGCAAGTAGCGTTCTCTACTGTTACGTGTTTTAATCCGTGCTAATTGAAATACGGCTTACGACGATTTGGATTATGCAAGCACGGCTGTTTTTTTTTCTAAAAATTCTTCCTTTTTCCAAAACGTCTCTTTTATTTATTTTCTTCGGATTATGCAAACGGGTTCTAATACGGGCAAGTAGCGTTCTCTACTATTACGTGTTTTAATCCGTGCTAATTCAAATACGGCTCACGGCGATTTGGATTATGCAAGCACGCCTGTTTTTCTAAAAATTCTTCCTTTTTGCAAAACGTCTGTTTTATTTATTTTCCTCAGATTGTGCAAACGGGTTCTAGTACGGGCAAGTAGCGTTCTCTCTTTTATTACGTGTTTTAATCTTGCTAATTCAAATAAACATGACGAAGATTTGGATTATGCAAGCATGTTTGTTTTTCTAAAAATTCTTCCTTTTTCCAAAACGTCTGTTTTATTTATTTTCCTCAGATTGTGCAAACGGGTTCAGGTACGGGCAAGTAGCGTTCTCTAGTGTTACGTGTTTTAATCCGTGCTAATTCAAATACGGCTCACGAAGATTTGGATTATGCAAGCATGTCTGTTTCTCTAAAAATTCTTCCTTTTTCAAAAACTTCTGTTTTTTTATTTGTTTTCCTCAGATTGTGCAAACGGGTTCTAATACGGCAAGTAGTGTTCTCTCTTGTTACGTGTTTTAATTGATGCTAATTCAAATACGACTACGACGATTTGGATTATGCAAACACGTCTGTTTTTTTTTAAAATTCTTCATTTTTCCAAAACGTCATTTTATTTATTTTTCTCAGATTGTGCAAACGGGTTCTAATACGGGAAAGTAGTGTTCTCTCCTGTTACGTGTTTTAATCCGTGCTAATTCAAATACGGCTTACGACGATTTGGATTATGCAAGCACGTCTGTTTTTTTGCTAAAAATTCTTCCTTTTTCCAAAGCGTCTGTTTTATTTATTATCTTGGATTATGCAAAGCGGGTTCTAATACGGGCAAGTAGCGTTCTCTCTTTTAAAGTGTTTTAATCGTGCAAATTCAAATGCGACTTCACGAAGATTTGGATTATGCAAGCATGTCTGTTTTTCTAAAAAATTCTTCCTTTTTCCAAAACTTCTATTTTTTTATTTGTTTTCCTAAGATTGTGCAAACGGGTTCTAATACGGGCAAGTAGTGTTCTCTCTTTGTTCGTGTTTTAATTAAAAATGCTAATCCAAATACGACTTACGACGATTTGGATTATGCAAGCTCTACGCTGTTTTTTTCTAAAAATTCTTCCTTTTTCCAAAGCCGTTTTTTTTTTATTTTCTTCTCGATTGTGCAAACAGGTTCTAATACGGGCAAGTAGCGTTTCTCTGAGTTGACGTGTTTTAATCCGTGCTAATTCAAATACGACTTCGAAGATTTGGATTATGCAAGCATGTTTGTTTTTCTAAAACTTCTTCCTTTTTCCAAAACGTCTTTTTTTATTTGTTTTCTCAGTTATGTGCAAGCGGGTTCTAATACGGGCCAAGTAGTGTTCTCCACTATTCGTGTTTTAATCGTGCTAATTCAAATACGACTTACGATTTGGATTATGCAAGCACGTCTACATTTTTTTTTTTTTTTTTAAATTCTTCTTTTTCCAAAACGTCGTCTGTTTTATTTATTTTCCCAGTTGTGCAAACGGGTTCTAATACGGGCAAGTAGATTCTCTCTTTTTATGTGTTTTAATCCGTGCTAATTCAAATACGGCTTACGAAGATTTGGATTATGCAAGCATGTCTGTTTTTCTAAAAATTCTTCCTTTTTCCGAAACGTCTGTTTTTTTATTTGTTTTCCTCAGATTGTGCAAACGGGTTCTAATACAGGCAAGTAGTGTTCTCTACTTTTACATGTTTTAAGTTGTGCTAATTCAAATAAAACTACGGCGATTTGGATTATGCAAACGCGTTTTTTTTTAAATTCTTCATTTTTCCAAAACGTCTGTTTTTTTATTTTTCTCAGATTGTGCAAACGGGTTCTAATACAGGCAAGTAGCGTTCTCTACTGTTACATGTTTTAATCCGTGCTAATTGAAATATGGCTTACGACGATTTGGATTATGCAAGCACGGCTCTTTTTTTTTTCTAAAAATTCTTCCTTTTTCCAAAACGTGTGTTTTATTTATTTTCTTCGGATTATGCAAACGGGTTCTAATACGGGCAAGTAGCGTTCTCTACTGTTACGTGTTTTAATCCGTGCTAATTCAAATACGACTTACGACGATTTGGATTATGCAAGCACGACTCTTTTTTTTTCTAAAAATTCTTCCTTTTTCCAAAACGTCTGTTTTATTTATTTTCCTTAGATTGTGCAAACGGGTTCTAGTACGGGCAAGTAGCGTTCTCTAGTGTTACGTGTTTTTATCCGTGCTAATTCAAATACGGCTCACGAAGATTGGGATTATGCAAGCATGTCTGTTTTTCTAAAAATTCTTCCTTTTTCCAAAACTTCTGTTTTTTTATTTGTTTTCCTCAGATTGTGCAAACGGGTTCTAATACGGGCAAGTAGCGTTCTCTACTGTGACGTGTTTTAATCCGTGCTAATTGAACTACGACTTATGACGATTTGGATTATGCAAGCACGTCTGTTTTTTTTTCTAAAAATTCTTCCTTTTTCCAAAACGTCTGTTTTATTTATTTTCTCCGAATTATGCAAACGGGTTCTAATACGGGCAAGTAGCGTTCTCTACTGTTACGTGTTTTAATCCGTGCTAATTCAAATACGGCTTACGACGATTTGGATTATGCAAGCACGTCTGTTTTTCTAAAAATTCTTCCTTTTTCCAAAACGTCTGTTTTATTTATTTTCCTCAGATTGTGCAAACGGGTTCTAGTATGGGCAAGTAGCGTTCTCTAGTGTTACGTGTTTTAATCCGTGCTAATTCAAATACGGCTCACGAAGATTTGGATTATGCAAGCATGTCTGTTTTTCTAAAAATTCTTCCTTTTTCCAAAACTTCTGTCTTTTTATTTGTTTTCCTCAGATTGTGCAAACGGGTTCTAATACGGGCAAGTAGCGTTCTCTACTATGACGTGTTTTAATCCGTGCTAATTCAAATACGGCTTACGAAGATTTGGATTATGCAAGCATGTCTGTTTTTCTAAAATTTCTTCCTTTTTCTAAAACGTCTGTTTTATTTATTTTCTTCAGATTCTGCAAACGGGTTCTAATACGGGCAAGTAGCGTTCTCTACTATGACGTGTTTTAATCCGTGCTAATTCAAATACGGCTTACGAAGATTTGGATTATGCAAGCATGTCTGTTTTTCTAAAAATTCTTCCTTTTTCTAAAACGTCTGTTTTATTTATTTTCTTCAGATTGTGCAAACGGGTTCTAATACGGGCAAGTAGCGTTCTCTACTGTTACGTGTTTTAATCCGTGCTAATTCGAATACGGCCTACGACGATTTGGATTACGCAAGCACGTCTATTTTTTTTTCTAAAAATTCTTCCTTTTTCCAAAACGTCTGTTTTATTTATTTTCCTCCAGTTATTTCCTAGTAAATGCGAGCAAGTAGCGTTCTCTAGTGTTACGTGTTTTTATCCGTGCTAATTCAAATACCGCTCACGAAGATTTAGATTATGCAAGCATGTCTGTTTTTCTAAAAATTCTTCCTTTTTCCAAAACTTCTGTCTTTTTATTTGTTTTCCTCAGAT
Source organism: Canavalia ensiformis (assembly GCA_026541065.1). NCBI lineage: Eukaryota > Viridiplantae > Streptophyta > Magnoliopsida > Fabales > Fabaceae > Canavalia > Canavalia ensiformis. The sequence goes on along the minus strand of JAMKYM010000391.1, from coordinate 206,836 downwards.
TGTGCAAACGGGTTCTAATACGGGCAAGTAGCGTTCTCTACTATGACGTGTTTTAATCCGTGCTAATTCAAATACGGCTTACGAAGATTTGGATTATGCAAGCATGTCTGTTTTTCTAAAAATTCTTCCTTTTTCTAAAACGTCTGTTTTATTTATTTTCTTCAGATTGTGCAAACGGGTTCTAATACGGGCAAGTAGCGTTCTCTACTGTGACGTGTTTTAATCCGTGCTAATTGAACTACGACTTATGACGATTTGGATTATGCAAGCACGTCTGTTTTTTTTTCTAAAAATTCTTCCTTTTTCCAAAACGTCTGTTTTATTTATTTTCTCCGAATTATGCAAACGGGTTCTAATACGGGCAAGTAGCGTTCTCCTCTTATTACGTGTTTTAATCAGTGCTAATTCAAATACGACTTCTACGACGATTTGGATTATGCAAGCACGTCTGTTTTTCTAAAAATTCTTCCTTTTTCCAAAACGTCTGTTTTATTTATTTTCCTCAGATTGTGCAAACGGGTTCTAGTATGGGCAAGTAGCGTTCTCTACTGTTACGTGTTTTAATCCGTGCTAATTCAAATACGGCTCACGAAGATTTGGATTATGCAAGCATGTCTGTTTTTCTAAAAATTCTTCCTTTTTCCAAAACTTCTGTTTTTTTTATTTGTTTTCCTCAGATTGTGCAACGGGTTCTAATACGGGCAAGTAGCGTTCTCTACTGTTACGTGTTTTAATCCGTGCTAATTCAAATACGGCTTACGAAGATTTGGATTATGCAAGCATGTCTGTTTTTCTAAAAATTCTTCCTTTTTCTAAAACGTCTTTTATTTATTTTCTTCAGGTTATGCAAACGGGTTCTAATACGGGCAAGTAGCGTTCTCTCTATGACGTGTTTTAATCCGTGCTAATTCAAATACGACTTCACGAAGATTTGGATTATGCAAGCATGTCTTTTCTAAAAATTCTTCCTTTTTCTAAAACGTCTTTTTTATTTATTTTCTTCGACATTGTGCAAACGGGTTCTAATACGGGCAAGTAGCGTTCTCTACTGTTCACGTGTTTTAATCGTGCTAATTCAATACGACTACGGCGATTTGGATTACGTTAAGCACGTCTATTTTTTTTCTAAAATTCTTCCTTTTTCCAAAACGTCTGTTTTTTTATTTTTTTCTGATTTGTGCAAAGCGGGTTCTAAACGGGCAAGTAGCGTTCTCTAGTGTTACGTGTTTTTATCCGTGCTAATTCAAATACCGCCACGAAGATTTAGATTATGCAAGCATGTCTGTTTTTCTAAAATTCTTCCTTTTCCAAAACTTCATCTTTTATTTGTTTTCCTCGAGATTATAAACGGGTTCTAATACGGGCAAGTAGCGTTCTCTACTATGACGTGTTTTAATCCGTGCTAATTCAAATACGACTTACGAAGATTTGGATTATGCAAGCATGTCTGTTTTCTAAAAATTCTTCCTTTTCTAAAACGTCTGTTTTATTTATTTTCTTCAGATTAGCAAACGGGTTCTAATACGGGCAAGTAGCGTTCTCTCTTTTATTACGTGTTTTAATCCGTGCTAATTCGAATACGGCCTACGACGATTTGGATTACGCAAGCACGTCTATTTTTTTTTAAAAAATTCTTCCTTTTTCCAAAACGTCTGTTTTATTTATTTTCCTCAGATTGTGCAAACGGGTTCTAGTACGAGCAAGTAGCGTTCTCTAGTGTTACGTGTTTTTATCCGTGCTAATTCAAATACCGCTCACGAAGATTTAGATTATGCAAGCATGTCTGTTTTTCTAAAAATTCTTCCTTTTTCCAAAACTTCTGTCTTTTTATTTGTTTTCCTCAGTTATGCAAAGCGGGTTCTAATACGGGCAAGTAGCGTTCTCTATGACGTGTTTTAATCCGTGCTAATTCAAATACGACTTACGAAGATTTGGATTATGCAAGCATGTCTGTTTTTCTAAAATTCTTCCTTTTTCTAAAACGTCTATTTTATTTATTTTCTTGATTGTGCAAACGGGTTCTAATACGGGCAAGTAGCGTTCTCCTCTTTTATTACGTGTTTTAATCCGTGCTAATTCCAAATACGGCTTACGGCGATTTGGATTATGCAAACGTCTGTTTTTTTCTTAAAATTCTTCCTTTTTCCAAAACGTCTGTTTTATTTATTTTCCTCGAGTTATTGTGCAAAGTTTCTAAAACGGGCAAGTAAGCGTTCTCTAGTGTTACGTGTTTTTATCCGTGCTAATGGAAATACGGCTCACGAAGATTTAGATTATGCAAGCATGTCTGTTTTTCTAAAAATTCTTCCTTTTTCCAAAACTTCTATTTTTTTATTTGTTTTCCTCAGATTGTGCAAATGGGTTCTAATACGGCAAGTAGTGCTCTCTACTGTTACGTGTTTTAATTGGTGCTAATTCAAATACGGCTTACGACGATTTGGATTATGCAAGCACGTCTGTTTTTTTTTAAAAATTCTTCATTTTTCACAAACGTCTGTTTTATTTATTTTTCTCAGATTGTGCAAACGGGTTCTAATACGGGAAAGTAGTGTTCTCTACTGTTACGTGTTTTAATCCGTGCTAATTCAAATACGGCTTACGACGATTTGGATTATGCAAGCACGTCTGTTTTTTTTGCTAAAAATTCTTCCTTTTTTCAAAACGTCTGTTTTATTTATTATCTTCGGATTATGCAAACGGGTTCTAATACGGGCAAGTAGCTTTCTCTACTGTTACGTGTTTTAATCCGTGGTAATTGAAATACGGCTTACGAAGATTTGGATTATGCAAGCATGTCTGTTTTTCTAAAAATTCTTCCTTTTCCCAAAACTTCTATTTTTTTATTTGTTTTCCTCAGATTGTGAAAACGGGTTCTAATACGGGCAAGTAGCGTTCTCTACTGTTACGTGTTTTAATTCGTGCTAATTCAAATACGGCTTACGACGATTTGGATTATGCAAGCACTTTTTCTTTTTTTTAAAAAATTCTTCATTTTTCCAAAACTTCTGTTTATTTATTTTTCTCGAGATTGTGCAAACAGGTTCTAATACGGCAAGTAGTGTTCTCTCTTTTACGTGTTTTAATTCGTGCTAATTCAAATACGGCTTACGACGATTTGGATTATGCAAGCACGTCTGTTTTTTTTAAAAAACTCTTCATTTTTCCAAAACGTCTGTTTTATTTATTTTTCTCAGATTGTGCAAATGGGTTCTAATACGGGCAAGCAGCGTTCTCTACTGTTACGTGTTTTAATCTGTGCTAATTCAAATACGCCTTACGACGATTTCGATTATGCAAGCACGTCTGTTTTTCTAAAAATTCTTCCTTTTTTCCAAAACGTCTGTTTTATTTCTTTTCCTTAGATTGTGCAAAGTGGTTCTAGTACGGGCAAGTAGCGTTCTCTACTGTTACGTGTTTTAATCGTGCTAATTTCAAATACGACTACGATTTAGATTTGAATTATGCAAGCATGTCTGTTTTTCTAAAAATTCTTGCTTTTTCCAAAACTTCTATTTTTTTATTTATTTTCCTCAGATTGTGAAAACGAGTTCTAATACGGGCAAGTAGTGTTCTCTACTGTTACGTGTTTTAATTCGTGCTAATTCAAATACGGCTTACGACGATTTGCATTATGCAAGCACGTCTGTTTTTTTTTTAAAAAATTCTTCATTTTTCCAAAACGTCTGTTTTATTTATTTTTCTCAGATTGTGCAAACGGGTTCTAATACGGCCAAGTAGCGTTCTCTACTGTTTTGTGTTTTAATCCGTGCTAATTCAAATACGGCTTACCACGATTTTGATTATGTAAGCACGTATGTTTTTTTTCTAAAAATTCTTCCTTTTTCCAAAACGTCTGTTTTATTTATTTTCTTCGGATAATGCAAACGGGTTCTAATTCGGGCAAGTAGCGTTCTCTACTGTTACGTGTTTTAATTGGTGCTAATTCAAATACGGCTTACGACGATTTGGATTATGCAAAGTAGTCTGTTTTTCTAAAAATTCTTCCTTTTTCCAGAACGTCTGTTTTATTTATTTTCCTTAGATTGTGCAAAGGGGTTCTACTACGGGCAAGTAGCGTTCTCTACTGTTACGTCTTTTAATCCGTGGTAATTCAAATACGGCTTACGAGGATTTGGATTATGCAAGCATGTCTGTTTTCCTAAAAATTCTTCCTTTTTCCAAAACTTCTAGTTTTTTATTTGTTTTTCTCGTTGAAAAATGGGTTCTAATACGACTCTACAACGTGTTTTAATTATGCTAATTCAAATACGGCTTACAACGATTTGGATTATGCAAGCACGTCTGTTTTTCTAAAAATTCTTCTTTTTTCCAAAACATCTGTTTTATTTATTTTCCTCAGATTGTTCAAACGGGTTCTACTACGGGCAAGTAGCGTTCTCTACTGTTACGTGTTTTAATCCGTGCTAATTCAAATACGGCTTACGAAGATTTGGATTCTGCAAGCATGTCTGTTTTTCTAAAAATTCTTCCTTTTTCCAAAACTTCTGTTTTTTTATTTGTTTTACTCAGATTGTGCAAACGGGTTCTAATACGGCAAGTAGTGTTCTCTATCACATTACGTGTTTTAATCCGTGCTAATTCAATTACGGCTTACGACGATTTGGATTATGCAAGCACGTCTTTTTTTTTAAAAAAATTCTTCTTTTTTCCAAAACGTTTGTTTTATTTATTTTTCTCAGATTGTGAAAACGGGTTCTAATACGGGCAAGTAGCGTTCTCTACTGTTACGTGTTTTAATTCGTGCTAATTCAAATACGGCTTAAGACGATTTCGATTATGCAAGCACATCTGTTTTTTTTTAAAAATTCTTCATTTTTCCAAAACGTCTCTTTTGTTTATTTTTCTCAGATTGTGCAAACGGGTTCTAATACGGGCAAGTAGCGTTCTCTGCTGTTATTCGTGTTTTAATCCTGCTAATTCAAAATGCTTTACGACGATTTGGATTATTATGCAAGCACGCCTGTGTTTTTTTTTTAAAAATTCTTCCTTTTTCCAAAACGTCTTTTTATTTATTTTCTTAGATTGTGCAAAGGGGTTCTAGTATGGGCAAGTAGCGTTTCTCTCAAGTATGTGTTTTAATCATGCTAATTCAAATACGACTTACGGCGATTTGGATTATGCCAAGGGCGTCTGTTTTTTCTAAAAATTCTTCCTTTTTCCAAAACTTCTATTTTTTTTTATTTGTTTTCCTTGAATGTGAAAACGGGTTCTAATACGGGGCAAGTAGTGTTCTCTTTATGTTACGTGTTTTAATTAATGCTAATTCAAATACGGCTTACAAAGATTTGGATTATGCAAGCACGCCCTGCTTTTTTTAAAAAATTCTTCATTTTTCCAAAACGCCTGTTTTATTTATTTTTCTCTGTTGTGCAAACGGTTCTAATACGAAAGTAGTTCTCTCTATTACGTGTTTTAATTTGTGCTAATTCAAATACGGCTTACGACGATTTGGATTATGCAAGCACGTCTGTTTTTTAAAAATTCTTCATTTTTCCAAAACGTCTGTTTTATTTATTTTTCTCAGATTGTGCAAATGGGTTCTAATACGGGCAAGTAGCGTTCTCTACTGTTACGTGTTTTAATCCGTGCTAATTCAAATACGCCTTACGACGATTGGGATTATGCAAGCACGTCTGTTTTTCTAAAAATTCTTCCTTTTTCCAAAACGTCTGTTTTATTTATTTTCCTTAGATTGTGCAAAGGGGTTCTAGTACGGGCAAGTAGCGTTCTCTCTTAAGTTACGTGTTTTAATCCATGGTAATTCAAATCACGAAGATTTGGATTATGCAAGCATGTCTGTTTTTCTAAAAATTCTTCCTTTTTCCAAAACTTCTATTTTTTTATTTGTTTTCCTTGGATTAAATGTGAAACGGGTTCTATCACAGAAAGTAGTGTTCTCTCTTTATTCGTGTTTTAATTCGTGCTAATTCAAATACGACACTACAAAGAATTGGATTATGCAAGCATGCCTTTTTTTTTAAAAAAATTCTTCATTTTTCCAAAACGTCTGTTTTATTTATTTTTCTCAGATTGTGCAAACGGGTTCTAATACAGGCAAGTAGTGTTCTCTACTGTTACGTGTTTTAATTTGTGCTAATTCAAATACGGCTTACGACGATTTGGATTATGCAAGCACGTCTGTTTTTTTAAAAATTCTTCATTTTTCCAAAACGTCTGTTTTATTTATTTTTCTCAGATTGTGCAAATGGGTTCTAATACGGGCAAGTAGCGTTCTCTACTGTTACGTGTTTTAATCCATGCTAATTCAAATACGCCTTACGACGATTCGGATTATGCAAGCACGTCTGTTTTTCTAAAAATTCTTCCTTTTTCCAAAACGTCTGTTTTATTTATTTTCCTTAGATTGTGCAAAGGGGTTCTAGTACGGGCAAGTAGCGTTCTCTACTGTTACGTGTTTTAATCCGTGGTAATTAAAATACGGCTGACGAAGATTTGGATTATGCAAGCATGTCTGTTTTTCTAAAAATTCTTCCTTTTTCCAAAACTTCTATTTTTTTATTTGTTTTCCTCAGATTGTGAAAACGGGTTCTAATACGGGCAAGTAGTGTTCTCTACTGTTACGTGTTTTAATTCGTGCTAATTCAAATACGGCTTACGACGATTTGGATTATGCAAGCACGTCTGTTTTTTAAAAAATTCTTCATTTTTCCAAAACGTCTGTTTTATTTATTTTTCTCAGATTGTGCAAACGGGTTCTAATACGGGCAAGTAGTGTTCTCTACTGTTACGTGTTTTAATTTGTGCTAATTCAAATACGGCTTACGACGATTTGGATTATGCAAGCACGTTTGTTTTTTTTTTAAAATTCTTCATTTTTTCCAAAACGCCTGTTTTATTTATTTTCTCAGTTGTGCAAATGGGTTCTAATACGGGCAAGTAGCGTTCTCTCTTATTCGTGTTTTAATCCGTGCTAATTCAAATACGCCTTCACGACGATTTGGATTATGCAAGCATGTCTGTTTTTTCTAAAATTCTTCTTTTTCCAAAACGTCTGTTTTATTTATTTTCCTTAGATTGTGCAAAGGGGTTCTGAAATACGACAAGTAGCGTTCTCCTCTTATTACGTGTTTTAATCCGTGTAATTAAAATACTACTGACGAAGATTGGGATTATGCAAGCATGTCTGTTTTTCTAAAAATTCTTCCTTTTTCCAAAACTTCTATTTTTTTATTTGTTTTCCTCAGAATGTGAAAACGGGTTCTAATACGGGAAAGTAGTGTTCTCTACTGTTACGTGTTTTAATTCGTGTTAATTCAAATACGGCTTACAAAGATTTGGATTATGCAAGCACGTCTGTTTTTTTTTTAAAAAATTCTTCATTTTTCCAAAACGTCTGTTTTATTTATTTTTCTCAGATTGTGCAAACGGGTTCTAATACGGGCAAGTAGTGTTCTCTACTGTTACGTGTTTTAATTTGTGCTAATTCAAATACGGCTTACGACGATTTGGATTATGCAAGCACGTCTGTTTTTTTTTAAAAATTCTTCATTTTTCCAAAACGTCTGTTTTATTTATTTTTCTCAGATTGTGCAAATGGGTTCTAATACGGGCAAGTAGCGTTCTCTACTGTTACGTGTTTTAATCCATGCTAATTCAAATACGCCTTACGACGATTCGGATTATGCAAGCACGTCTGTTTTTCTAAAATTCTTCCTTTTTCCAAAAACGTCTGTTTTATTTATTTTCCTTAGATTGTGCAAAGGGTTCTAGTACGGGCAAGTAGCGTTCTCTCTTATTACGTGTTTTAATCCATGGTAATTAAAATACGGTGACGAAGATTTGGATTATGCAAGCATGTCTGTTTTTCTAAAAATTCTTCCTTTTTCCAAAACTTCTATTTTTTTATTTGTTTTCCTCAGATTGTGCAAACGGGTTCTAATACGGGCAAGTAGTGTTCTCTACTGTTACGTGTTTTAATTCGTGCTAATTCAAATACGGCTTACGACGATTTGGATTATGCAAGCACGTCTGTTTTTTTTTAAAAAAATTCTTCATTTTTCCAAAACGTCTGTTTTATTTATTTTTCTCAGATTGTGCAAACGGGTTCTAATACGGGCAAGTAGCGTTCTCTACTGTTACGTGTTTTAATTTGTGCTAATTCAAATACGACTTACTGACGATTTGGATTATGCAAGCACGTTTGTTTTTTTTTTAAAAATACTTCATTTTTCCGAAACGTCTGTTTTATTTATTTTCTCGACAGTGCAAATGGGTTCTAATACGGGCAAGTAGCGTTCTCTCTTATTACGTGTTTTAATCAGTGCTAATTCAAATACGACTACGATGATTTGGATTATGCAAGCATGTGTTTTTCTAAAAATTGTTCCTTTTTCCAAAACGTCTGTTTTATTTATTTTCCTTAGATTGTGCAAAGGGGTTCTAGTACGGGGCAAGTAGCGTTCTCTCATCAAGTGTTTTAATCCGTGCTAATTAAAATACGGACGAAGATTGGGATTATGCAAGCATGTCTGTTTTTTCTAAAAATTCTTCCTTTTTCCAAAACTTCTATTTTTTATTTGTTTTCCTCGATTGTGAAAAACGGGTTCTAATACGGGCAAGTAGTGTTCTCTACTGTTACGTGTTTTAATTTGTGCTAATTCAAATACGGCTTACGACGATTTGGATTATGCAAGCACGTCTGTTTTTTTAAAAAAATTCTTCATTTTTCCAAAACGTCTTTTATTTATTTTTCTCGAGATTGTGCAAACGGGTTCTAATACGGGCAAGTAGTGTTCTCTACTGTTACGTGTTTTAATTTGTGCTAATTCAAATACGGCTTACGACGATTTGGATTATGCAAGCACGTTTGTTTTTTTTTTAAAAATTCTTCATTTTTCCAAAACGTCTGTTTTATTTATTTTTCTCAGATTGTGCAAATGGGTTCTAATACGAGCAAGTAGCGTTCTCTACTGTTACGTGTTTTAATCCGTGCTAATTCAAATACGCCTTACGACGATTGGGATTATGCAAGCACGTCTGTTTTTCTAAAAATTCTTCCTTTTTCCAAAACGTCTGTTTTATTTATTTTCCTTAGATTGTGCAAAGGGGTTCTAGTACGGGCAAGTAGCGTTCTCTACTGTTACGTGTTTTAATCCATGGTAATTCAAATACGGCTGACGAAGATTTGGATTATGCAAGCATGTCTGTTTTTCTAAAAATTCTTCCTTTTTCCAAAACTTCTATTTTTTTATTTGTTTTCCTCAGAATGTGAAAACGGGTTCTAATACGGGAAAGTAGTGTTCTCTACTGTTACGTGTTTTAATTCGTGTTAATTCAAATACGGCTTACAAAGAATTGGATTATGCAAGCACGTCTGTTTTTTTTTAAAAAAATTCTTCATTTTTCCAAAACGTCTGTTTTATTTATTTTTCTCAGATTGTGCAAACGGGTTCTAATACAGGCAAGTAGTGTTCTCTACTGTTACGTGTTTTAATTTGTGCTAATTCAAATACGGCTTACGACGATTTGGATTATGCAAGCACGTCTGTTTTTTTTTAAAAATTCTTCATTTTTCCAAAACGTCTGTTTATTTATTTTTCTCAGATTGTGCAAACGGGTTCTAATACGGGCAAGTAGCGTTCTCTACTGTTACGTGTTTTAATCCATGCTAATTCAAATACGCCTTACGACGATTCGGATTATGCAAGCACGTCTGTTTTTCTAAAAATTCTTCCTTTTTCCAAAACGTCTGTTTTATTTATTTTCCTTAGATTGTGCAAAGGGGTTCTAGTACGGGCAAGTAGCGTTCTCTACTGTTACGTGTTTTAATCCGTGGTAATTAAAATACGGCTGACGAAGATTTGGATTATGCAAGCATGTCTGTTTTTCTAAAAATTCTTCCTTTTTCCAAAACTTCTATTTTTTTATTTGTTTTCCTCAGATTGTGAAAACGGGTTCTAATACGGGCAAGTAGTGTTCTCTACTGTTACGTGTTTTAATTCGTGCTAATTCAAATACGGATTACGACGATTTGGATTATGCAAGCACGTCTGTTTTTTTTTAAAAAAATTCTTCATTTTTCCAAAACGTCTGTTTTATTTATTTTTCTCAGATTGTGCAAACGGGTTCTAATACGGGCAAGTAGTGTTCTCTACTGTTACGTGTTTTAATTTGTGCTAATTCAAATACGGCTTACGACGATTTGGATTATGCAAGCACGTTTGTTTTTTTTTTAAAAATACTTCATTTTTCCGAAACGTCTGTTTTATTTATTTTTCTCAGATTGTGCAAATGGGTTCTAATACGGGCAAGTAGCGTTCTCTACTGTTACGTGTTTTAATCCGTGCTAATTCAAATACGCCTTACGACGATTGGGATTATGCAAGCATGTCTGTTTTTCTAAAAATTCTTCCTTTTTCCAAAACGTCTGTTTTATTTATTTTCCTTAGATTGTGCAAAGGGGTTCTAGTACGGGCAAGTAGCGTTCTCTACTGTTACGTGTTTTAATCCGTGGTAATTAAAATACGGCTGACGAAGATTGGGATTATGCAAGCATGTCTGTTTTTCTAAAAATTCTTCCTTTTTCCAAAACTTCTATTTTTTTATTTGTTTTCCTCAGATTGTGAAAACGGGTTCTAATACGGGCAAGTAGTGTTCTCTACTGTTACGTGTTTTAATTCGTGCTAATTCAAATACGGCTTACGACGATTTGGATTATGCAAGCACGTCTGTTTTTTTTTTAAAAAATTCTTCATTTTTCCAAAACGACTATTTTATTTATTTTTCTCAGATTGTGCAAACGGGTTCTAATACGGGCAAGTAGTGTTCTCTACTGTTACGTGTTTTAATTCGTGCTAATTCAAATACGGCTTACGACGATTTGTATTATGCAAGCATGTTTGTTTTTCTAAAAATTCTTCCTTTTTCCAAAACGTCTGTTTTATTTATTTTCTTCGGATTATGCAAACGGGTTCTAATTCGGGCAAGTAGCGTTCTCTACTGTTACGTGTTTTAATTGGTGCTAATGCAAATACGGCTTACGACGATTTGGATTATGCAAGCATGTCTGTTTTTCTAAAAATTCTTCCTTTTTCCAAAACTTCTGTTTTTTTATTTGTTTTACTCAGATTGTGCAAACGGGTTCTAATACGGGCAAGTAGTGTTCTCTACTGTTACGTAATTTAATCCGTGCTAATTCAATTACGGCTTACGACGATTTGGGTTATGCAAGCACGTCTTTTTTTTAAAAAAAATTCTTCTTTTTTCCAAAACGTTTGTTTTATTTATTTTTCTCAGATTGTGCAAACGGGTTCTAATACGGGCAAGTAGCGTTCTCTACTGTTACGTGTTTTAATCCGTGCTAATTCAAATACGGCTTACGACGATTTGTATTATGCAAGCACGTCTATTTTTTTTAAAAAATTCTTCCTTTTTCCAAACCGTCTGTTTTATTTATTTTCTTCGGATTATGCAAACGGGTTATAATACGGGCAAGTAGCGTTCTCTACTGTTACGTGTTTTAATCCGTGCTAATTCAAATACGGCTTACGACGATTTGGATTATGCAAACACGTCTATTTTTCTAAAAATTCTTCCTTTTTCCAAAACGTCTATTTTATTTATTTTCCTCAGATTGTGCAAACGGGTTCTAGTACGAGCAAGTAGCGTTCTCTACTATTACGTGTTTTAATCCGTGCTAATTCAAATACGGCAGACGAAGATTTGGATTATGCAAGCATGTCTGTTTTTCTAAAAATTCTTCCTTTTTCCAAAACGTCTGTTTTATTTATTTTCCTCAGATTGTGCAAACGGGTTCTAATACGGGCAAGTAGTGTTCTCTAGTGTTACGTGTTTTAATCCGTGCTAATTCAAATACGGCTCACGAAGATTTGGATTATGCAAGCATGTCTGTTTTTCTACAAATTCTTCCTTTTTCCAAAACTTCTGTTTTTTTATTTGTTTTCCTCAGATTGTGCAAACGGGTTCTAATACGGGCAAGTAGTGTTCTCTACTGTTACGTGTTTTAATTGGTACTAATTCAAATACGGCTTACGACGATTTTGATTATGCAAGCACGTCTGTTTTTTTTTAAAAATTCTTCATTTTTCCAAAACGTCTGTTTTATTTATTTTTCTCAGATTGTGCAAACGGGTTCTAATACGGGCAAGTAGCGTTCTCTACTGTTACGTGTTTTAATCCGTGCTAATTCAAATACGGCTTACGACGATTTGTATTATGCAAGCACGTCTATTTTTTTTTTAAAATTCTTCCTTTTTCCAAACCGTCTATTTTATTTATTTTCTTCGGATTATGCAAACGGGTTATAATACGGGCAAGTAGCGTTCTCTACTGTTACGTGTTTTAATCCGTGCTAATTCAAATACGGCTTACGACGATTTGGATTATGCAAGCACGTCTGTTTTTGTAAAAATTCTTCCTTTTTCCAAAACGTCTATTTTATTTATTTTCCTCAGATTGTGCAAACGGGTTCTAGTACGAGCAAGTAGCGTTCTCTACTGTTACGTGTTTTAATCCGTGCTAATTCAAATACGGCTGACGAAGATTTGGATTATGCAAGCATGTCTGTTTTTCTAAAAATTCTTCCTTTTTCCAAAACGTCTGTTTTATTTATTTTCCTCAGATTGTGCAAACGGGTTCTAGTACGGGCAAGTAGCGTTCTCTAGTGTTACGTGTTTTAATCCGTGCTAATTCAAATACGGCTCACGAAGATTTGGATTATGCAAGCATGTCTGTTTTTCTAAAAATTCTTCCTTTTTCCAAAACTTCTGTTTTTTTATTTGTTTTCCTCAGATTGTGCAAACGGGTTCTAATACGGGCAAGTAGTGTTCTCTACTGATACGTGTTTTAATTGGTACTAATTCAAATACGGCTTACGACGATTTGGATTATGCAAGCACGTCTGTGTTTTTTTAAAAATTCTTCATTTTTCCAAAACGTCTGTTTTATTTATTTTTCTCAGATTATGCAAACGGGTTCTAATACGGGAAAGTAGTGTTCTCTACTGTTACGTGTTTTAATCCGTGCTAATTCAAATACGGCTTACGATGATTTGGATTATGCAAGCACGTCTGTTTTTTTTTCTAAAAATTCTTCCTTTTTCCAAAACGTCTGTTTTATTTATTATGTTCGGATTATGCAAATGGGTTCTAATACGGGCAAGTAGCGTTCCCTACTGTTACGTGTTTTAATCCGTACTAATTCAAACACGGCTTACGACGATTTGGATTATGGAAGCACGTCTGTTTTTTTAAAAATTCTTCCTTTTTCCAGAACGTCTGTTTTATTTATTTTCCTTAGATTGTGCAAAGGGGTTCTAGTACGGGCAAGTAGCGTTCTCTACTGTTACGTGTTTTAATCCGTGGTAATTCAAATACGGCTTACGAAGATTTGGATTATGCAAGCATGTCTGATTTTCTAAAATATCTTCCTTTTTCCGAAACTTCTATTTTTTTATTTGTTTTCCTCAGAATGTGACAACGGGTTCTAATACGGGCAAGTAGTGTTCTCTACTGTTACGTGTTTTAATTCGTGTTAATTCAAATACGGCTTACAAAGATTTGGATTATGCAAGCACGTTTGTTTTTTTTTTTAAAAAATTCTTCATTTTTCCAAGACGTCTGTTTTATTTATTTTTCTCAGATTGTGCAAACGGGTTCTAATACGGGCAAGTAGTGTTCTCTACTGTTACGTGTTTTAATTTGTGCTAATTCAAATACGGCTTACGACGATTTGGATTATGCAAGCACTTCTGTTTTTTTTAAAAATTCTTCATTTTTCCAAAACGTCTATTTTATTTATTTTTCTCAGATTGTGCAAACGGGTTCTAATACGGGAAAGTAGTGTTCTCTACTGATACGTGTTTTAATTCGTGCTAATTCAAATACGCCTTACAACGATTTGGATTATGCAAGCACGTCTGTTTTTCTAAAAATTCTTCTTTTTTCCAAAACATCTGTTTTATTTATTTTCCTCAGATTGTTCAAACGGGTTCTAGTACGGGCAAGTAGCGTTCTCTACTGTTACGTGTTTTAATCCGTGCTAATTCAAATACGGCTTACGAAGATTTGGATTATGCAAGCATGTCTGTTTTTTTAAAATTCTTCCTTTTTCCAAAACTTCTGTTTTTTTATTTGTTTTCCTCATATTGTGCAAAGGGGTTCTAATACGGGCAAGTAGTGTTCTCTACAGTTACGTGTTTTAATCCGTGCTAATTCAATTACGGCTTACGACGATTTGGATTATGCAAGCACGTCTTTTTTTTTAAAAAAATTTTTCTTTTTTCCAAAACGTTTGTTTTATTTATTTTTCTCAGATTGTGCAAACGGGTTCTAATACGGGCAAGTAGCGTTCTCTACTGTTACGTGTTTTAATCCGTGCTAATTTAAATACGGCTTACGACGATTTGTATTATGCAAGCACGTCTATTTTTTTAGAAAAATTCTTCCTTTTTCCAAAACGTCTGTTTTATTTATTTTCTTCGGATTATGCAAACGGGTTATAATACGGGCAAGTAGCGTTCTCTACTGTTACGTGTTTTAATCCGTGCTAATTCAAATACGGCTTATGACGATTTGGATTTTGCAAGCACGTCTGTTTTTCTAAAAATTATTCCTTTTTCCAAAACGTCTATTTTATTTATTTTCCTCAGATTGTGCAAACGGGTTCTAGTACGGGCAAGTAGCGTTCTCTACTGTTACGTGTTTTAATCCGTGCTAATTCAAATACGGCTGACGAAGATTTGGATTATGCAAGCATGTCTGTTTTTCTAAAAATTCTTCCTTTTTCCAAAACGTCTGTTTTATTTATTTTCCTCAGATTGTGCAAACGGGTTCTAGTACGGGCAAGTAGCGTTCTCTAGTGTTACGTGTTTTAATCTGTGCCAATTCAAATACGGCTCACGAAGATTTGGATTATGCAAGCATGTCTGTTTTTCTAAAAATTCTTCCTTTTTCCAAAACTTCTGTTTTTTTATTTGTTTTCCTCAGATTGTGCAAACGGGTTCTAATACGGGCAAGTAGTGTTCTCTACTGTTACGTGTTTTAATTGGTGCTAATTCAAATACGGCTTACGACGATTTGGATTATGCAAGCACGTCTGTTTTTTTTTTAAAAATTCTACATTTTTCCAAAACGTCTGTTTTATTTAATTTTCTGAGATTGTGCAAACGGGTTCTAATACGGGAAAGTAGTGTTCTCTACTGTTACGTGTTTTCATCCGTGCTAATTCAAATACGGCTTACGACGATTTGGATTATGCAAGCACGTCTGTTTTTTTTTCTAAAAATTCTTCCTTTTTCCAAATCGTCTGTTTTATTTATTATCTTCGGATTATGCAAACGGGTTCTAATACGGGCAAGTAGCGTTCCCTACTGTTACGTGTTTTAATCCGTGCTAATTCAAATACGGCTTACGACGATTTGGATAATGGAAGCACGTCTGTTTTTCTAAAAATTCTTCCTTTCCAGAACGTCTGTTTTATTTATTTTCCTTAGATTGTGCAAAGGGGTTCAAGTACGGGCAAGTAGCGTTCTCTACTGTTACGTGTTTTAATCCGTGGTAATTCAAATACTGCTTACGAAGATTTGGATTATGCAAGCACGTCTGTTTTCTTTTAAAAAAATTCTTCATTTTTCCAAAACGTCTGTTTTATTTATTTTTCTCAGATTGTGGAAACGGGTTCTAATACGGGCAAGTAGTGTTCTCTATTGTTACGTGTTTTAATTCGTGCTAATTCAAATACGGCTTACAACGATTTGGATTATGCAAGCACGTCTGTTTTTTTTTTAAAATTCTTCAATTTTCCAAAACGTCTGTTTTATTTATTTTTCTCAGATTGTGCAAATTGATTCTAATACGGGCAAGTAGCGTTCTCTACTATTACGTGTTTTAATACGAGCTAATTCAAATACACCTTACGACGATTTGGATTATGCAAGCACGTCTGTTTTTCTAAAAATTCTTTCTTTTTCCAAAACGTCTGTTTTATTTATTTTCCTTAGATTGTGCAAAGGGTCTCTAGTACGGGCAAGTAGCGTTCTCTACTGTTACGTGTTTTAATCCGTGGTAATTCAAATACGGCTTACGAAGATTTGGATTATGCAAGCATGTCTGTTTTTCTAAAAATTGTTCCTTTTTCCAAAACTTCTATTTTTTTATTTGTTTTCCTAAGATTGTGAAAACGGGTTCTAGTACGGGAAGTAGTGTTCTCTACTGTTACGTGTTTTAATTTGTGCTAATTCAAATACGGCTTACGACGATTTGTATTATGCAAGCATGTCTGTTTTTCTAAAAATTCTTCTTTTTTCCAAAACGTCTGTTTTATTTATTTTTCTCAGATTGTGCAAACGGGTTCTAACACGGCCAAGTAGCGTTCTCTACTGTTACGTGTTTTAATCCGTGCTAATTCAAATACGGCTTACCACGATTTGGATTATGCAAGCATGTCTTTTTTTCTAAAAATTCTTCCTTTTTCCAAAACTTCTATTTTTTTATTTGTTTTCCTAAGATTGTGAAAACGGGTTCTAATACGGGCGGTAGTGTTCTCTACTTTTATTTGTTTTAATTCGTGCCTAATTCAAATAATGACTTACGACGATTTGGATTATGCAAGCACGTCTGTTTTTTTTTTAAAAAAAATTCTTCATTTTTCCAAAACGTCTCTTTAATTTATTTTTCTCAGATTGTGCAAACGGGTTCTAATACGGGCAAGTAGTGTTCTCTACTGTTACGTGTTTTAATTTGTGCTAATTCAAATACGGCTTACGACGATTTGTATTATGCAAGCATGTCTGTTTTTCTAAAAATTCTTCTTTTTTCCAAAACGTCTGTTTTATTTATTTTCCTCAGATTGTGCAAACGGGTTCTTTAGCGTTCTCTCTTTATTCGTATTTTTAATCCGTGGTAATTCAAATACGGCTTACGAAGATTTGGATTATGCAAGCATGTCTGTTTTTCTAAAAATTCTTCCTTTTTCCAAAACTTCTATTTTTTTATTTGTTTTCCTCAGATTGTGCAAATGGGTTCTAATGCGGGCAAGTAGTGTTCTCTACTGTTTCGTGTTTTAATTCGTGCTAATTCAAATACGGCTTACGACGATTTGGATTATGCAAGCACGTCTGTTTTATTTTAAAAAAATTCTTCATTTTTCCAAAACGTCTGTTTTATTTATTTTTCTCAGATTGTGCAAATGGGTTCTAATACGGCCAAGTAGCGTTCTCTACTGTTACGTGTTTTAATCCGTGCTAATTCAAATACGGCTTACCACGATTTGGATTATGCAAGCACGTATGTTTTTTTTCTAAAAATTCTTCCTTTTTCCAAAACGTCTGTTTTATTTATTTTCTTCGGATTATGCAAACGGGTTCTAATTCGGGCAAGTAGCGTTCTCTAATGTGACGTGTTTTAATTCGTGCTAATTCAAATACGGCTTACAACGATTTGGATTATGGAAGCACGTCTGTTTTTCTAAAAATTCTTCTTTTTTCCAAAACATCTGTTTTATTTATTTTCCTCAGATTGTTGAAACGGGTTCTAAAATGCGGGCAAGTAGCGTTCTCTCATCATTGCGTGTTTTAATCCGTGCTAATTCAAATACGGCTTACGAAGATTTGGATTATGCAAGCATGTCTGTTTTTCAAAAAATTCTTCCTTTTTCCAAAACTTCTGTTTTTTTATTTGTTTTCCTCAGATTGTGCAAACGGGTTCTAATACGGGCAAGTAGTGTTCTCTACTGTTACGTGTATTAATCCGTGCTAATTCAATTACGGCTTACGACGATTTGGATTATGCAAGCACGTCTTTTTTTTTAAAAAAATTCTTCTTTTTTCCAAAACGTCTGTTTTATTTATTTTTCTCAGATTGTGCAAACGGGTTCTAATACGGGCAAGTAGCGGTCTCTACTGTTACGTGTTTTAATCCGTGCTAATTCAAATACGGCTTATGAAGATTTGGATTAAGCAAGCATGTCTGTTTTTCTTTCGAAAAATTCTTCCTTTTTCCAAAACGTCTGTTGTTTTATTTATTTTTCTCAGATTGTGCAAACGGGTTCTACTACGGGCAAGTAGCGTTCTCTACTGTTACGTGTTTTAATACGGGCTAATTCAAATACGGCTTACGACGATTTGGATTATGCAAGCACGTTTGTTTTTTTTTCTAAAATTCTTCCTTTTTCCAAAACGTCTGTTTTATTTATTTTCTTCAGATTATGCAAACGAGTTTTAATACGGGCAAGTAGCGTTCTCTACTGTTACGTGTTTTCATCCGTGCTGATTCAAATACGGCTTACGACGATTTGGATTATGCAAGCACGTCTGTTTTTCTAAAAATTCTTCCTTTTTCCAAAACGCTATTTTATTTATTTTCCTCAGATTGTGCAAACGGGTTCTAGTACGGGCAAGTAGCGTTCTCTACTGTTACGTGTTTTAGTCCGTGCTAATTCAAATACGGCTCACGAAGATGTGGATTATGCAAGCATGTCTGTTTTTCTAAAAATTCTTCCTTTTTCCAAAACTTCTGTTTTTTTATTTGTTTTCCTCAAATTGTGCAAACGGGTTCTAATACGGGCAAGTAGTGTTCTCTACTGTTACGTGTTTTAATTGGTGCTAATTCAAATACGGCTTACGACGATTTGGATTATGCAAGCACGTCTGTTTTTTTTTAAAAATTCTTCATTTTTCCAAAGCGTCTATTTTATTTATTTTTCTCAGATTGTGCAAACGGGTTCTAAAACGGGCATGTCGCGTTCTCTACTGTTACGTGTTTTAATCCGTGCTAATTCAAATACGGCTTACGACAATTTGGATTATGCAAGCACGTCTGTTTTTTTTTTCTAAAAATTCTTCCTTTTCCAAAATCGTCTATTTTATTTATTATCTTCGGATTATGCAAACGGGTTCTAATACGGGCAAGTAGCGTTCCCTACTGTTACGTGTTTTAATCCGTGCTAATTCAAATACGGCTCACGAAGATTTGGACTATGCAAGCATGTCTGTTTTTCTAAAAATTCTTCCTTTTTCCAAAACTTCTGTTTTTTTATTTGTTTTCCTCAGATTGTGCAAACGGGTTCTAATACGGGAAAGTAGTGTTCTCTACTGTTACGTGTTTTAATTCGTGCTAATTCAAATACGGCATACGACGATTTGGATTATGCAAGCACGTCTGTTTTTTTTTAAAAATTCTTCATTTTTCCAAAACGTCTGTTTTATTTATTTTTCTCAGATTGTGCAAACGGGTTCTAATACGGGCAAGTAGCGTTCTCTACTGTTACGTGTTTTAATCCGTGCTAATTCAAATACGGCTTACGACGATTTGGATTATGCAAGCACGTCTATTTTTTTTACAAAATTCTTCCTTTTTCCAAAACGTCTGTTTTATTTATTTTCTTCGGATTATGCAAACGGGTTATAATACGGGCAAGTAGCGTTCTCTACTGTTACGTGTTTTAATCCGTGCTAATTCAAATATGGCTTACGACGATTAGGATTATGCAAGCACGTCTATTTTTCTAAAACTTCTTCCTTTTTCCAAAACGTCTGTTTTATTTATTTTCCTCAGATTGTGCAAACGGGTTCTAGTACGGGCAAGTAGCGTTCTCTACTGTTACGTGTTTTAATTCGTGCTAATTCAAATACGGCTCACGAAGATTTGGATTATGCAAGCATGTGTGTTTTTCTAAAAATTCTTCCTTTTTCCAAAACTTCTGTTTTTTTATTTGTTTTCCTCAGATTGTGTAAACGGGTTCTAATACGGGCAAGTAGTGTTCTCTACTCTTACGTGTTTTAATTCGTGCTAATTCAAATACGGCTTACGACGATTTGGATTATGCTAGCACGTCTGTTTTTTTAAAAAATTATTCATTTTTCCAAAACGTCTGTTTTATTTCTTTTTCTCAGATTGTGCAAACGGGTTTTAATACGGCCAAGTAGCGTTCTCTACTGTTACGTGTTTTAATCAGTGCTAATTCAAATACGACTACGACGATTTGGATTATGCAAGCACGTCGTTTTTTTTCTAAAATTCTTCCTTTTCCAAAACGTCTGTTTTATTTATTATCTTCGGATTATAAACGGTTCTAATATGGGCAAGTAGCGTTCTCTCTTCAAGTTACGTGTTTTAATCCGTGCTAATTCAAATATATCGCTTCTGCGATTTGGATTATGCAAGCACGTCCTGTTTTCTAAAAATTCTTCCTTTTTCAAAAACGTCTGTTTTATTTATTTTCCTTAGATTGTGCAAAGGGGTTCTATTACGGGCAAGTAGCGTTCTCTACTGTTACGTGTTTTAATCCGTGCTAATTCAAATACGGCTCACGAAGATTTGAATTATGCAAGCATGTCTGTTTTTCTAAAAATTCTTCCTTTTTCCAAAACTTCTGTTTTTTTATTTGTTTTCCTCAGATTGTGCAAACAGGTTCTAATACGGGCAAGTAGTGTTCTCTCTTTCTATTCGTGTTTTAATTCATGCTAATTCAAATACGACTTACGACGATTTGGATTATGCAAGCACTGCCTGTTTTTTAAAAATTCTTCATTTTTCCAAACGCGTCTGTTTATTTATTTTTCTCAGATTGTGCAAACGGGTTCTAGTACGGGCAAGTAGCGTTCTCTACTGTTACGTGTTTTAATCCGTGCTAATTCAAATACGGCTTACGACGATTTGTATTATACAAGCACGTCTATTTTTTTTCAAAAATTCTTCCTTTTTCCAAAACGTCTGTTTTATTTATTTTCTTCGGATTATGCAAACGGGTTATAATACGGGCAAGTAGCGTTCTCTATTATTACGTGTTTTAATCCTGGTGCTAATTCAAATACGACTCACGAGATTTGGATTATGCAAGCATGTCTGTTTTTTCTAAAAATTCTTCCTTTTCCAAAACTTCTTTTTTTATTTGTTTTCCTCGGATTGTAAACGGTTCTAATACGGGCAAGTAGTGTTCTCTCATTACGTGTTTTAATTGGTGCTAATTCAAATACGGACTTCGACGATTTGGATTATGCAAGCACGTCTGTTTTTTTTTAAAAATTCTTCATTTTTCCAAAACGTCTGTTTTATTTATTTTCTTGAGTAAACGGGTTCTAATACGGGCAAGTAGCGTTCTCTCTTTATTCGTGTTTTAATCCGTGCTAATTCAAATTCGGCTTACGACGATTTGTATTATACAAGCACGTCTATTTTTTTTCAAAAATTCTTCCTTTTTCCAAAACGTCTGTTTTATTTATTTTCTTCGGATTATGCAAACGGGTTATAATACGGGCAAGTAGCGTTCTCTACTGTTACGTGTTTTAATCTGTGCTAATTCAAATACGGCTCACGCAAATTTGGATTATGCAAGCATGTCTGTTTTTCTAAAAATTCTTCCTTTTTCCAAAACTTCTGTTTTTTTATTTGTTTTCCTCAGATTGTGCAAACGGGTTCTAATACGGGAAAGTTGTGTTCTCTACTGTTACGTGTTTTAATCCGTGCTAATTCAAATACGGCTTACGACGATTTGGATTATGCAAGCACGTCTGTTTTTTTTTTCTAAAAATTCTTCCTTTTTCCAAAACATCTGTTTTATTTATTATCTTCGGATTATGCAAACGGGTTCTAATATGGGCAAGTAGCGTTCCCTACTGTTACGTGTTTTAATCCGTGCTAATTCAAATACGGCTTACGACGATTTGGGTTATGGAAGCACGTCTGTTTTTCTAAAAATTCTTCCTTTTTTCCCAGACGCCTGCTTTATTTATTTTCCACAGATTGTAGGCAAAGGGGTTCCTGAAATGCGGGCAAGTAGCGTTCTCTACTGTTACGTGCTTCAATCCGTGGTAATTCAAATACGGCTTACGAAGATTTGGATTATGCAAGCATGTCTGTTTTTCTAAAAATTCTTCCTTTTTCCAAAACTTCTATTTTTTATTTGTTTTCCTCAGAATGTGAAAACGGGTTCTAATACGGGCAAGTAGTGTTCTCTCTTGTTACGTGTTTTAATTCGTGTTCAAATTATACGGCTTACAAGATTTGGATTATGCAAGCAAAACACTGTTTTTTTTTAAAAATTCTTCATTTTTCCAAAACGCCTTTTTATTTATTTTTCTCGACATTGTAAATGGGTTCTAATACGGGCAAAAGTAGCGTTCTCATCTTTATTCGTGTTTTAATTAGGTGCTAATTCAAATACGGCTTACAACGATTTGGACTATGCAAGCACGTCTGTTTTTCTAAAAATTCTTCTTTTTTCCAAAACATCTGTTTTATTTATTTTCCTCAGATTGTTCAAACGGGTTCTAGTACGGGCAAGTAGCGTTCTCTCTTCATCACGTGTTTTAACTGTGCTAATTCAAATACGACTTACGAAGATTTGGATTATGCAAGCATGTCTTTTTTCTAAAAAAGTCTTCCTTTTTCCAAAACTTCTTTTTTTTATTTGTTTTCCTCGGATTATGCGACACGGGTTCTAATACGCAAGTAGTGTTCTCTACTGTCACGTGTTTTACCGTGCTAATTCAATTATTTACTGACTTACGACGATTTGATTATGCAAGCACGTCTTTTTTTAAAAAAATTCTTCTTTTTTCCAAAACGTCTGTTTTATTTATTTTTCTCGATTGTGCAAAGCGGGTTCTAATACGGGCAAGTAGCTTTCTCATCATTTATGTGTTTTAATCGTGCTAATTCAATATCTGACTTATGACGATTTGGATTATGCAAGCACGTCTGTTTTTTCTTTCTAAACATTCTTCCTTTTTCCAAAACGCTGCTTTTTTATTTATTTTTCTCGTGATAGTGCAAACGGGTTCTAATACGGGCAAGTAGCGTTCTCATCAAGCATGCGTGTTTTAATACGGCTAATTCAAATACGCTTTTACAACGATTTGGATTATGCAAGCACGCTTTTTTTTTTCCTAAAAATTCTTCCTTTCTCCAAAAACGCCTGTTTTATTTTTTTCTTGAGATTATGCAAACGGGTTTTAATACGGGCAAGTAGCGTTCTCTCAAGTATACGTGTTTTAATCCGTCGGTTGATTCAAATACGGTGACGACGATTTGGATTATGCAAGCACGTCTTTTTCTAATAATTCTTCCTTTTTCCAAAACGTATATTTTATTTTTTCCTCAGTTATGTACAAACGGTTCTAGTACGGGCAAGTAGCGTTCTCTCACATACGTGTTTTAATCAGGCTAATTCAAAAATCTGGTGGCACGATTTGGATTATCTCAAGCATGTCTGCTTTTCTAAAATTCTTCCTTTTTCCAAAACGTCTGTTTCATTTATTTTCCTCAGATCAGTAAACGTTCTAGTACGGACAAGTAAGCGTTCTCTCAAGCATTCGTTTTAATCCGTGCTAATTCAAATGCGACTTTCGATTTGGATTATGCAAGCACGCCTGTTTTTTTCCTAAAATTCTTCCTTTTTCCAAAACGTCATCTGTTTTTATTTATTATCTTCGGATTATGCAAACGTCTAATACTGGCAAGTAGCGTTCCCAATCTTTATGTTGTGTTTTAATCGTGCTAATTCAAATACGAACTTTACGACGATTTGGATTATGCAAGCACGCCTGTTTTTCTAAAATTCTTCCTTTTCAAAAACGCCTTTTTATTTATTTTCCTTAGATTGTGCAAAGGGGTTCTAGTAATGCAGGCAAGTAGCGTTTCTCATCACATTGTTCGTGTTTTAATCCGTGGTAATTCAAATACGAACTACGAAGATTTGGATTATGCAAGCATGTCTGTTTTTCTAAAAATTCTTCCTTTTTCCAAAACTTCTATTTTTTATTTGTTTTCCTCGATCGGAAACGGGTTTTAATACGGGCAAGTAGTGTTCTCTCTCAAGCATTCGTGTTTTAATTAAAATTGTTAATTTCAAATACGCTTACAAGATTTGGATTATGCAATCACGTCTGTTTTTTTTAAAAATTCTTCATTTTTCCAAAACGTCTGTTTATTTATTTTTCTCACAGTAAACGGGTTCTAATACGGGCAAGTAGTGTTCTCCTCTTATTGTGTTTTAATTAAAGTGCTAATTCAAATACGAACACGACGATTTGGATTATGCAAACACGCCTGTTTTTTTTTTAAAATTCTTCATTTTTCCAAAACGTCGTTTTATTTATTTTTCTCGATTGTGCAAATGGGTTCTAATACGGCAAGTAGCGTTCTCCTAGCATTGTGTTTTAATCATATGCTAATTCAAATACGCCTTTACGACGATTTGGATTATGCAAGCATGTTTGTTTTTCTAAAAATTGTTCCTTTTCCAAAACGCATATTTTATTTATTTTCTTGATTATGCAAACGGGTTCTAATTCGGGCAAATAGCATTCTCTCATACGTGTTTTAATTAGCGCTAATTCAAATACGGCTTACAACGATTTGGACTATGCAAGACGCCCTTTTTCTAAAATTCTTCTTTTTCCAAAACATCTGTTTATTTATTTTCCTGATTGTTCAAACGGGTTCTTAGTACGGGCAAATAGCGTTCTCTTACTGTTACGTGTTTTAATCCGTGCTAATTCAAATACGACTACGAAGATTTGGATTATGCAAGCATGTCTTTTTTCTAAAAATTCTTCCTTTTTCCAAAACTTCTATTTTTTTATTTGTTTTCCTCATATTGTGCAAACGGTTCTAATACGGGCAAGTAGTGTTCTCTCTTACGCATTGTTTAATTAGTAATTCTATATTCGGCCTCGACTCTGATTTGGATTACTAAACTGTTTTTTTTTCTAAAAATTCTTCCTTTTTCCAAAATGTCTGTTTTTTTATTTATTTTTTCTCAGATTGTGCAAGCGGGTTCTAATACGGGCAAGTAAGCGTTCTCTCGCATTCGTGTTTTAATCCGTGCTAATTCAATTACGGACTTCGACGATTTGGATTATGCAAGCACGTCTTTTTAAAAAAATTCTTCTTTTTTCCAAAACGCCTTTTATTTATTTTTCTCAGTTGTGCAAACGGGTTCTAATACGGCAAGTAGCGTTCTCTCAAGCGATGTTTTTAATCATGTGCTAATTCAAATATTTGACTTATGACGATTTGGATTATGCAAGCACGTCCTTTTTCTTTCTAAAAATTCTTCCTTTTTCCAAAATGTCTGTTTTTTTATTTATTTTTTGTCGACAGTAAACGTTCTATAATGGCAAGTAGCGTTCTCCTCACATTCACGTGTTTTAATACGGGCTAATTCAAATACTTTACATTTACGATTTGGATTATGCAAGCCCGTTTGTTTTTTTTCTAAAAATTCTTCCTTTTTCCAAAACGTCTGCTTTATTTATTTTCTTGATTATGCAAACGGGTTTTAATACGGGCAAGTAGCGTTCTCTCAAGTATTCGTGTTTTAATCCGTCTTGATTCAAATACGGCTTACGACGATTTGGATTATGCAAGCACGCTGTCTTTTTCTAATAATTCTTCCTTTTTTTCCAAAACGTCTATTTTATTTTTTTCCCTCGAGATTGTGCAAACGTGGTTCTAGTACGGCAAGTAGCGTTCTTAATTACGCGTTTTAACTCGTCTAATTCAAATCACTTTGACGGCGATTTGGATTATGCAAAATGCTCCATTTTCCCTAAAATTCTTCCTTTTTCCAAAACGCCTGTTTTATTTATTTTCCTTAGATTGTGCAAAGGGGTTCTAGTAGGCAAGTAGCGTTTCTCTGTTACATATTTTAATCGGTAATTCAAATACGCCACTTAAGATTTGATTATGCAAGCATGTAATTTTTCTAAAAATTCTTCCTTTTTCCAAAACTTCGCTTTTTAGTTGTTTTCTCAGTTAGTAAACCAGTTCTAATACGGGCGAAGAGTGTTCTCTACTGTTATTGTTTTAATTGGTGCTAATTCAAATACGGGCTTACGATTTGGATTATGCAAGCACGCCCTCTTTTTTAAAAAAATTCTTCATTTTTCCAAAACGTTTGTTTTATTTATGTTTTTCGACATTAAACGGGTTCTAATACGGGAAAGTAGTGTTCTCTATTGTTATGGTTTTAATCCTGCTAATTCAAATCTGACTTACGACGATTTGGATTATGCAAGCACGTCTTTTTTTTTCTAAAATTCTTCCTTTTTGCAAAACGTCACTTTATTTATTATCTTCTTTTATGCAAGCGTTCTAATACGGACAAGTAAATTCCATCCTAACTTTGTTTTAATCCTCTTAATTCAAATACGACTTCTTTGATTTGGATTATGCAAGCACGCCTGTTTTTCTAAAAAATTCTTCCTTTTCCAAAACGTCTGTTTTATTTATTTTCCTTAGATTGTGCAAAGGGGTTCTAGTAATGGCAAAATAGCGTTCTCTCTTTCAGTGTTTTAATCAATTGGTAATTCAAATACTGCTTACTTAAGATTTGGATTATGCAAGCATGTATGTTTTTCTAAAAATTCTTCCTTTTTCCAAAACTTCTATTTTTTTATTTGTTTTCCTCCCAGATTGTGAAAACAGTTCTATCTGAAGTAATTATTTCTCTCATATTGTTTAATTAGGCTTAATACAAATACGCTAATACGATTTGGATTATCAAGCACGCCTGTTTTTTTTTAAAATTCTTCATTTTTCCAAAACGTCTGTTGTATTTATTTTTTTCAGATTGTTGCAAACGTTCTAATACTGGGCAAAATGGCGTTTCTCTCATTTCTGTTTAATCCGTGCTAATTCAATGTGACTTTAAATTTGTATTATGCAAACACGTCTGTTTTTTTTTAAAATTCTTCCTTTTCCCAAAAGCGTCTGTTTTATTTATTTTCTTATATTATGCAAACTAGTTCTAATACTGGCAAGTAGCGTTCTCTCAAGTATTCCGTGTTTTAACTGCAGCTAATTCAAATACGACTACGACGATTTCGATTGTGCAAGCATCATGTCTATTTTTCTAAAAATTCTTCCTTTTTCCAAAAACGTCTGCTTTATTTATTTTCCTGACATTGTGCAACGTTCTAGTATCGGCAAGTAGCGTTCTCTCTTATCATGTTTTTTTAACGTGCTAATTCAACAGGCTTCGCCATTTAATGCGATTTGTATTATGCAAGCACGTCTGTTTTTTTTAAAAATTCTTCCCTTTTTCCAAAAACGCCTCTGCTTTATTTATTATCTTCGATTATGCAAACAAATTCAAATATCGGCAAGTAGCTGCCTCTTTATTCATATGTTTTAATCGATGCTAATTCAAATACGGTTTACGACGATTTGGATTATGCAAGCACGCCTCTTTTTTTTCTAAAAATTCTTCCTTTTTCAAAACGCCTTTTTATTTTATTTTCCTTAGATTGTGCAAAGGGTTCTAGTATGCAGGCAAGTAGCGTTCTCCTCATTTGTTTTAATCCGGGTAATTCAAATGACGGCTCCACGAAGATTTGGATTATGCAAGCATGTCTGTTTTTCTAAAATTCTTCCTTTTTCCAAAACTTCTGTTTTTTTATTTGTTTTCTCAGATTGTGCAAACCTGGTTAATACGGGCAAGTAGTGTTCTCTCTTTCACGTGTTTTAATTGGTGCTAATTCAAATACGGCTTACGACGATTTGGATTATGCAAGCACGCAGTTTTCTAAAATTCTTCCTTTTTCCAAAACGTCTGTTTATTTATTTTCCTTAGATTGTGCAAAGGGGTTCTAGTACGGGCAAGTAGCGTTCTCCTACTGTTACGTGTTTTAATCCGTGTAATTCAAATACTTGACTTAAAGATTTGGATTATGCAAGCATGTCTGTTTTCTAAAAATTCTTCCTTTTTCCAAAACTTCTATTTTTTTATTTGTTTTCCCGAGATTGTGAAACGGGTTCTAATACGGGCAAGTAGTGTTCTCTCTTATTACGTGTTTTAATTCGTGCTAATACAAATACGCTTTACTTAAATACGATTTGGATTATGCAAACACGTCCGTTTTTTTTAAAAATTCTTCATTTTTCCAAAACGCCTCGTTGTATTTATTTTTCTCAGACAGTAAACGGGTTCTAATACGGGCAAATAGCTGTTCTCTACTATTACCTGTTTTAATCCGTGCTAATTCAATCTTACTTGACGATTTGTATTATGCAAGCACGCCTGTTTTTTTAAAATTCTTCCTTTTCCCAAAACGCTCCTTTTTATTTATTTTCTTAAATATGCAAACTAGTTCTAATACGGGGCAAGTAGCGTTCTCTCTTGTTATTGTTTTAATCGTGTAATTCAAATAATGACTTACGGCGATTCCGATTATGCAAGTATCAACTGTTTTTCTAAAATTCTTCCTTTTCCAAAACGCCTGCTTTATTTATTTTTTTCCCTCAGATTGTAAATGGGTTCTAGTGCGTGCAAAAGTAGCGTTCTCTCATCAAGCGTGTTTTAATCCCGTGCTAATTCAATACGGCTTACGATTTATTTGTATTATGCAAGCACGCGTCTATTTTTTTTTTAAAAAAATTCTTCCTTTTTCCAAAACGTCTGTTTTATTTATTTTCTTCGGATTATGCAAACGGGTTATAATACGGGCAAGTAGCGTTCTCTACTGTTATTGTTTTAATCCGTGCTAATTCAAATACGGCTTTTACGATTTGGATTATGCAAGCACGTCCTTTTTCTAAAAATTCTTCCTTTTTCCAAAACGTAAACGCCTTTTTATTTATTTTCTTAGATTGTGCAAAGGGTTTTAGTACTAAAGTAGCGTTCTCATCATTACGTGTTTTAATCCGTGGTAATTCAAATACGGCTCACGAAGATTTGGATTATGCAAGCATGTCTTTTTTCTAAAATTCTTCCTTTTTCCAAAACTTCTGTTTTTTATTTGTTTTCCTCGACAGTAAACCGTTCTAATACGGCAAGTAGTGTTCTCTACTGCATTACGTGTTTTAATTGGTGCTAATTCAACTACGCTTACTTACGATTTGGATTATGCAAGCACGTCTGTTTTTTTTAAAAAATTCTTCATTTTTCCAAAACGTCTGTTTTATTTATTTTTCTCAGATTGTGCAAACGGGTTCTAATACGGGAAAGTAGTGTTCTCTACTCTTATGGTTTTAATCCGTGCCAATTCAAATACGGCTTACGACGATTTGGATTATGCAAGCACGTCTGTTTTTTTTTTCTAAAAATTCTTCCTTTTTGCAAAACGTCTGTTTTATTTATTATCTTCGGATTATGCAAACGGGTTCTAATACGGGCAAGTAATTCCCTCTCAAGTTATTGTGTTTAATCCGTGCTAATTCAAATACTTACGACTTCGGACGATTTGGATTATGCAAGCACGCCTGTTTTTCTAAAAATTCTTCCTTTTTTCCAAACGTATTTTTATTTATTTTCCTTAGATTGTGCAAAGGGTTCTAAATGCGGGCAAGTAGCGTTCTCTCTGTTATTCGTGTTTTAATCCGTGGTAATTCAAATACTGCTTACTTAAGATTTGGATTATGCAAGCATGTCCGCTTTTTCTAAAAATTCTTCCTTTTTCCAAAACTTCTATTTTTTTATTTGTTTTCCTCAGATTGTGAAAAACGGGTTCCTATCTGAAGTAGTGTTCTCTACAGTTACGTGTTTTAATTGCAATAATACAAATACGACTACGACGATTTGGATTATGCAAGCACGCCTGCTTTTTTTTAAAAATTCTTCATTTTTCCAAAACGCGTGGTTTGTATTTATTTTTCTCAGTTGACAGCAAACGGGTTCTAATACGGGCAAGTAGCGTTCTCTATCAAGTTATTGTTTTAATCCGTGCTAATTCAAATACGCTACGATTTATTTGTATTATGTAAGCACGCCTCTGTTTTTTTAAAAATTCTTCCTTTTCCCAAAACGTCCTGCTTTATTTATTTTCTTCGTATTATGCAAACTAGTTCTAATACGGGCAAGTAAATGATTCTCTCGTTCGTGTTTTAATCCTCAAGTGCTAATTCAAATACTGACTTACGATTTCGATTTGATTATGCAAGCATGTCCGTTTTTCTAAAATTTCCTTTTTCCAAAACGTCTGTTTTATTTATTTTCCTCAGATTGCAAAGCGGGTTCTAGTACGGGCAAATAGCGTTCTCTCAAGTTATTGTGTTTTAATCGTGCTAATTCAATACGACTTACGATTTGTATTATGCAAGCACGTCACTGTTTTTTAAAATTCTTCCTTTTTCCAAAACGTCTGCTTTTATTTATTATCTTCGGATTATGCAAACAGGTTCAAATACGGGCAAGTAGCGTTCCTCTATCGCATGTTGTTTTAACTGTGCTAATTCAAATACGAAACGGCTACATTTGGATTATGCAAGCACGCCTGTTTTCTAAAAATTCTTCCTTTTTCAAAACGCCTGTTTATTTATTTTCCTTAGATTGTGCAAAGGGTTCTAAATACGGCAAGTAGCGTTCTCTCATTGTTACGTGTTTTAATCCGCAGGGTAATTCAAATACGCTCACGAAGATTTGGATTATGCAATGTCTGCTTTTTCTAAAAATTCTTCCTTTTTCCAAAACCGCTTTTTTTATTTGTTTTCCTCGATTGTGCAAACCGTTCTAATGTTTAAAGTGTTCTCATCATTGCGTGTTTTAATTGGTGCTAATTCAAATACGTTTACGACGATTTGGATTATGCAAGCACGCCGCTTTTTCTAAAATTTTCCTTTTTCCAAAACGCCTGCTTTATTTATTTTCCTTAGATTGTGCAAAAGGTTCTAGTACGCAAGTAGCTTCTCCTCATATGCGTGTTTTAATCCGTGGTAATTCAAATACGCTTCATTTAAGATTTGGATTATGCAAGCATGTCTCGTTTTTCTAAAAATTCTTCCTTTTTCCAAAACTTATTTTTTATTTGTTTTCCGAGATTGTAAAACGGGTTCTAATAATGGGCAAGTAAGTGGTTCTCTAATGCTTACGCATTTTAATTGTTTAATACAAATATCTATTTAATTTACGATTTGGATTATGCAAGCACGCTCCTGCTTTTTTTTAAAATTCTTCATTTTTCCAAAAACGCCTCCATGTATTTATTTTTCCTCTTATCAGCAAACGGTTCTAATACTCGCAAGTAGCTTTCTACTATTACCCGCTTTAATCCGTGCTAATTCAATACGCTTACTTACTTTGTATTATGCAAGCACGCCTGCTTTTTTTAAAATTCTTCCTTTTCCCAAAACGCTCAGTTTTATTTATTTTCTTCAGATATGCAAACTAGTTCTAATACCGGCAAGTAGCTGCTTCTCATCAAGATGCGTTTTAATCCGTACTAATTCAAAATACGCTTACGACATTTCATTATGCAAGCATTGCCCTGCTTTTTCTAAAATTCTTCCTTTTTCCAAAACGCCTGCTTTATTTATTTTCCTGGACATTGTGCAATGGGTTCTAGTACGCAAGTAGCTGCTTAACAAGGCTGTTTTAATCCGTATAATTCAATACGGGCTACTTACCATTTGTATTATGCAAGCACGCCTCATTTTTTAAAAAAAATTCTTCCTTTTTCCAAAACGCCTCGCTTTACATTTTCTTCGGATTATGCAAACGGGTTATAATAATGGCAAAGTAGCTGCTTAATCGCATTGTTTAATCATAATTCAAATACTAAGTACCACGACATTTGGATTATGCAAGCACGCCTCGTTTTTCTAAAATTCTTCCTTTTTCCAAAACGCCTGCTTTATTTATTTTCCT
Source organism: Canavalia ensiformis (assembly GCA_026541065.1). Classification (NCBI taxonomy): domain Eukaryota; kingdom Viridiplantae; phylum Streptophyta; class Magnoliopsida; order Fabales; family Fabaceae; genus Canavalia; species Canavalia ensiformis. Next base: position 175,252 of record JAMKYM010000391.1, on the reverse strand, counting down.
TAGATTGTGCAAAGGGTTCTAGTACACGTGGCAAGTAGCTGCTTCTCTACAACGTTTTTAATCCGGGTAATTCAAATACCGCTCACTTAAGATTTGGATTATGCAAGCATGTCTCGCTTTTCTAAAATTCTTCCTTTTTCCAAAACTTCTGCTTTTTTATTTGTTTTCCTCGACAGTAAACCGGGTTCTAATACGCAAGTAGTGTTCTCTAATACGTGTTTTAATTGGTGCTAATTCAACTACGCTTACGACTTCATTTGATTATGCAAGCACGCCTGCTTTTTTTAAAAATTCTTCATTTTTCCAAAACGCCTGTTTTATTTATTTTTCTTTATTGCAAACGGTTCTAATACGGAAAGTAGTGTTCTCTACTTTATGGTTTTAATCCGCTAATTCAAATACCTGCTTCGCCATTTGGATTATGCAAGCACGCCTGTTTTTTTCTAAAAATTCTTCCTTTTTGCAAAACGCCTGTTTTATTTATTATTTTCGATTATGCAAACTACGTTCTAATACGCAAAGTAATGCTCCTCATCAAGCATGCGTTTTAATCCTATAGTAATTCAAATACGCTTACGACGTTTATTTGGATTATGCAAGCACGCCTCGCTTTTCTAAAATTTTCCTTTTCCAAAACGCCTCGCTTTATTTATTTTCCTTAGATTGTGCAAAGGGGTTCTAGTACCGCAAGTACGTTTTTTATCGTTTCATGCGGTTTTAATCCGTGGTAATTCAAATACGGCGGCACTTAAGATTTGGATTATGCAAGCATGTCTGTTTTTCTAAAATTCTTCCTTTTTCCAAAACTTCTATTTTTTATTTGTTTTCCCTCGCATTGTGAAAACGGTTCTTAATACTGCAAGTAGTGTTCTCTACAGTTACGTGTTTTAATTCGTGCTAATACAAATACGGCTTACGACGATTTGGATTATGCAAGCACGTCTGTTTTTTTTTAAAAATTCTTCATTTTTCCAAAACGTCTGTTGTATTTATTTTTCTCAGATTGTGCAAACGGGTTCTAATACGGGCAAGTAGCGTTCTCTACTGTTACGTGTTTTAATCCGTGCTAATTCAATACGGCTTACGACGATTTGTATTATGCAAGCACGTCTGTTTTTTTTTAAAAATTCTTCCTTTTTGCAAAACGTCTGTTTTATTTATTTTCTTCGTATTATGCAAACTAGTTCTAATACGGGCAAGTAGCGTTTCTCATCACATGTTTTAATCCGTGCAATTCAAAACGCCACGACGATTTACTTGATTATGGAAGCATGTCTGTTTTTCTAAAATTCTTCCTTTTTCCAAAACTTCTTTTTTTATTTGTTTTCCTCAAATTGTAAACGGGTTCTAATAGGGTAAGTAGTTTCTTTACCGTTACGTGTTTTAATTGGTGCTAATTCAAATACCGCTTACGACGATTTGGATTATGCAAGCACGTCTATTTTTTTTTTTTTTAAATTCTTCATTTTTCCAAAACGTCCTGTTTATTTATTTTTCTCGACAGTAAACGGGGTTCTAATATGGGCAAGTAGCGTTCTTCTCATCAATGCTACGTGTTTTAATCCGCGTTAATTCAAATACGGCTTACCAATGATTTGGATTATGCAAGCACGTGTTTTTTTCTAAAATTCTTCCTTTTTCCAAAACTTCTATTTTTTTATTTGTTTTCCTCAAATTGTGCAAACGGGTTCTAATAGGGGCAAGTAGTGTTCTTTACTGTTACGTGTTTTAATTGGTGCTAATTCAAATACCGCTTACGACGATTTGGATTATGCAAGCATGTCTATTTTTTTTTTTTTAAATTCTTCATTTTTCCAAAACGTCTGTTTTATTTATTTTTCTCAGATTGTGCAAACGTTTCTAATACTGCAAGTAGCGTTCTCTCTTTTGTTCGCGTGTTTTAATCCGCGTATAATTCAATACTTACTTTGACGTTGTATTATGCAAGCACGCCTGCTTTTTTTAAAATTCTTCCTTTTTCCAAAACGCCTCTGCTTTATTTATTTTTTCGTATTATGCAAACTAGTTCTAATACGGCAATGTAGCGTTCATCACATGCGTGTTTTAATCCGTGCTAATTCAACACGCTTTAGGACGATTTGGATTATGCAAGCACGCTCTATTTTTCTAAAATTCCTTCTTTTTCCAAAACGCCTGCTTTATTTATTTTCCTGTGATTTTTGCAAACGTTCTAGTACGGCAAGTAGCGTTCTCTCAAGCACGTGTTTTAATCTGCGCTAATTCAAATACGCCTCCTTAAGATTTCGATTATGCAAGCATGTCAAGTTTTTCTAAAATCCTTCCTTTTTCCAAAACTTCGCTTTTTTTATTTGTTTTCCTCGAGATTGTGTAAACGGGTTTAAAACGGGCAAGTAATGTTCTCTACTCTTACGTGTTTTAATTCATGCTAATTCAAATACGGCTTAGGACGATTTGGATTATGCTAGCACGTCTGTTTTTTTTAAAAAATTATTCATTTTTCCAAAATGTCTATTTTATTTATTTTTCTCGACAGGTAAACGGGTTTTAATACGGCCAAGTAGCGTTCTCTAACATTGTTGTTTTAATCGTGCTAATTCAAATACGACTACGACGCATTTGGATTATGCAAGCACGTATGTTTTTTTTTCTAAAATTCTTCCTTTTTCAAAAACGCCTGCTTTATTTATTATCATCGGATTATGCAAACGGTTCCTATCTGGGCAAGTAATTCTCCCTCAACTTTATTCGTGTTTTAATCAAATTAACTAATTCAAATACGGTTACGGTGATTTGGATTATGCAAGCACGTCTCGTTTTGCTAAAAATTCTTCCTTTTCAAAAACGCCTGCTTTATTTATTTTCCTTAGATTGTGCAAAGGGTTCTAGTACGGGCAAGTAGCGTTCTCCACTGTTACATGTTTTAATCCGTGATAATTCAAATACGGCTCACGAAGATTTGGATTATGCAAGCATGTCTGTTTTTCTTAAAATTCTTCCTTTTTGAGAAACTTCTACTTTTTTTATTTGTTTTCCTCGACAGTAAACGTGGGTTCTAATACGGCAAGTAGTGTTCTCTACTATTACGTTGTTTTAATTCGTATAATTCAAATACGGATATCGACGATTTGGATTATGCATGCATGTCATGCATTTTTTTAAAAATTCTTCATTTTTCCAAAACGCCTGCTTTATTTATTTTTCTCAGATTGTGCAAACGGGTTCTAATACTTGGAAAAGTAGTGTTCTCTACTGTTACGGTGTTTAATCACGTGCTAATTCAAATACTGGCTTATTTATTTGGTTTGGATTATGCAAGCACGCCTGTTTTGTTTTCTAAAAATTCTTCCTTTTCCGGGAACGCTTCTCCTGCTTTATTTATTATCTTCGGATTATAAACGGGTTCTAATACTGGCAAGTAGCGTTCCTCCTACTGTTATGTTTTAATCCGTACAATCCAAATACGGTGACTAAGATTTGGATTATGCAAGCATGTCCGCTTTTCTAAAATTCTTCCTTTTTCCAAAACGCCTTTTTATTTATTTTCCTCAGATTGCAGTAAACGGGTTTTAGTACGGCAAGTAGCGTTCTCTAGTGTTACGTGTTTTAATCCATGCTAATTCAAATACGGCTCACGAAGATTTGGATTATGCAAGCATGTTTGTTTTTCTAAAAATTCTTCCTTTTTCCAAAACTTCTGTTTTTTTATTTGTTTTCCTCAGATTGTGCAAACGGGTTCTAATACGGGCAAGTAGTGTTCTCTACTGTTACGTGTTTTAATTGGTGCTAATTCAAATACGGCTTACGACGATTTGGATTATGCAAGCACGTCTGTTTTTTTTTTTTAAATTCTTCATTTTTCCAAAACGTCTATTTTATTTATTTTTCTCATATTGTGCAAACGGGTTCTAATACGGGAAAGTAGTGTTCTCTACTGTTACGTGTTTTAATCCGTGCTAATTCAAATACGGCTTACGATTAATTTGATTATGCAAGCACGTACCGTTTTTTTTTTAAAATTATTCCTTTTCCAAAACGCCTGTTTTATTTATTTTCTTCGATTATGCAAACTGGTTCTAATACGGGCAAATAAATGTTCTCTCTATTCACGTGTTTTAATCCGTGCTAATTCAAATACGACTTACACGATTTGGATTATGCAAGCACGCCCTTTTTTTCTAAAATTCTTCCTTTTTCCTAAAACGTCTGCTTTATTTATTATCTTCGATTATGCAAACGGGTTCTAATACGGGCAAGTAGCGTTCCTATCAAGTTGTGTTTTAATCCGTGCTAATTCAAATACGACTACGGCGATTTGGATTATGCAAGCACGCCTTTTTTTTCTAAAAATTCTTCCTTTTTCCGAAACGCCTGTTTTATTTATTATCTTCGATTATGCAAGCGGGTTCTAATACTTGCAAGTAGCGTTCCCTCTAATCATACGTGTTTTAATCGCGTGCTAATTCAAATACGCTACTTCACGATTTGGATTATGCAAGCACGCCTGCTTTTTCTAAAAATTCTTCCTTTTTCCAAAAACGCCTATTTTATTTATTTTCCCAGACAGTAAACGGGTTCTAGTATGCGGGCAAGTAAGCGTTCTCTCAAGTCGATGTTTTAATCTGTGCTAATTCAAATACGGTGATTTAAGATTTGAATTATGCAAAACGCATGTCCTGTTTTTCTAAAAATTCTTCCTTTTTCCAAAACGCTCTGTTTTATGTATTTTCCTCAGATTGTGCAAACGGGTTCTAGAAGTACGGGCAAGTAGCGTTCTCTAGTGTTACGTGTTTTAATCCGTGCTAATTTAAATATGGCTCACGAAGATTTGGATTATGCAAGCTTGTTTGTTTTTCTAAAAATTCTTCCTTTTTCCAAAACTTCTGTTTTTTTATTTGTTTTCCTCAGATTGTGCAAACGGGTTCTAATACGGGCAAGTAGTGTTCTCTACTATTACGTGTTTTAATTTGGTGCTAATTCAAATACGAAACTACGACGATTTGGATTATGCAAGCACGCCTGTTTTTTTTTTTAAATTCTTCATTTTTCCAAAACGCCTATTTTATTTACTTTTCTCATATTGTGCAAACGGGTTCTAATACGGAAAGTAGTGTTCTCTCTTATACGTGTTTTAATCCGTCTTGCAATTCAAATACGGCTTACGACGATTTGGATTATGCAAGCACGTCTGTTTTTTTTTTCTAAAAATTCTTCCTTTTTCCAAAACGTCTGTTTTATTTATTATATTCGGATTATGCAAACGGGGTCTAATACGGGCAAGTAGCGTTCCCTATTGTACGTGTTTTAACCTGTGCTAATTCAAATACGGCTTACGACGATTTGGATTATGCAAGCACGTTTGTTTTTCTAAAAATTCTTCCTTTTTCCAAAACGTCTGTTTTATTTATTTTCCTTAGATTGTGCAAAGGGTTCTAATTCTAAAAGTAGCGTTCTCTATCATTGCGTGTTTTTAATTGCTAATTCAAATACGGCTTACAACGATTTGGACTATGCAAGCATGTCTGTTTTTCTAAAAATTCTTCTTTTTTCCAAAACATCTGTTTTATTTGTTTTCCTTAGATTGTGCAAACGGGTTCTAATACGGGCAAGTAGTGTTCTTTACTGTTACGTGTTTTAATCCGTGCTAATTCAATTACGGCTTACGACGATTTGGATTATGCAAGCATGTCTTTTTTTTTAAAAAAATTCTTCTTTTCTCCAAAACGTCTGTTTTATTTATTTTTCTCAGATTGTGCAAACGGGTTCTAATACGGGCAAGTAGTGTTCTCTACTGTTACGTGTTTTAATTGGTGCTAATTCAAATACGGCTTATGACGATTTGGATTATGCAAGCACGTCTGTTTTTTTTTTTAAAATTCTTAATTTTTCCAAAACGTCTGTTTTATTTATTTTTCTCAGATTGTGCAAACGGGTTCTAATACGGGAAAGTAGTGTTCTCTACTGTTACTGTTACGTGTTTTAATTTGTGCTAATTTAAATACGGCATACGACGATTTGGATTATGCAAGCACGTCTGTTTTTTTTTAAAAATTCTTCATTTTTCCAAAACGTCTATTTTATTTATTTTTCTCAGATTGTGCAAACGGGTTCTAATACGGGCAAGTAGTGTTCTCTACTGTTACGTGTTTTAATTCGTGCTAATTCAAATACGGCATACGACGATTTGGATTATGCAAGCACGTCTGTTTTTTTTTAAAAATTCTTCATTTTTCCAAAACATCTATTTTATTTTTTTTTCTCAGATTGTGCAAACGGGTTCTAATACGGGCAAGTAGCGTTCTCTACTGTTACGTGTTTTAATCCGTGATAATTCAAGTACGGCTTACGGCGATTTGTATTATGCAAGCACGTCTATTTTTTAAAAAAAATTCTTCCTTTTTCCAAAACGTCTGTTTTATTTATTTTCTTCGGATTATGTAAACGGGTTATAATACGGGCAAGTAGCGTTCTCTATTGTTACGTGTTTTAATCCGTGGTAATTCAAATACGGCTTACGAAGATTTGGATTATGCAAGCATGTCTGTTTTTCTAAAAATTCTTCCTTTTTCCAAAACTTCTATTTTTTTACTTGTTTTCCTCAGATTGTGCAAATGGGTTCTAATACGAGCAAGTAGTGTTCTCTACTGTTACGTGTTATAATTCGTGCTAATTCAAATACGGCTTACGACGATTTGGATTATGCAAGCATGTCTGTTTTTTTTTCTAAAAATTCTTCCTTTTTCCAACACGTCTGTTTTATTTATTATATTCGGATTATGCAAACGGGTTCTAATACGGGCAAGTAGCGTTCCCTATTGTACGTGTTTTAATCCGTGCTAATTCAAATACGGCTTACGACGATTTGGATTATGCAAGCACGTCTAATTTTCTAAAAATTCTTCCTTTTTCCAAAACGTCTGTTTTATTTATTTTCCTTAGATTGTGCAAAGGGGTTCTAGTACGGGCAAGTAGCGTTCTCCTCTTATTCGTGTTTTAATCAGTGGTAATTCAAATACGCTACGAAAGATTTGGATTAAGCAAGCATGTCTGTTTTTCTAAAATTCTTCCTTTTTCCAAAACTTCTATTTTTTTGTTTGTTTTCCTCGACAGTGAAAACGGGTTCTATACTGAGCAAGTAGTGTTCTCTCTTTTACGTTGTTTTAATCCGTGCTAATTCAAATATCGGGCTTACCACGATTTGGATTATGCAAGCGCGTATGTTTTTTTTCTAAAAATTCTTCCTTTTTCCAAAACGTCTGTTTTATTTATTTTCTTCGGATTATGCAAACGGGTTCTAATTCGGGCAAGTAGCGTTCTCTACTGTTACGTGTTTTAATTCGTGCTAATTCAAATACGGCTTACAACGATTTGGACTATGCAAGCACGTCTGTTTTTCTAAAAATTCTTCTTTTTTCCAAAACGTCTGTTTTATTTATTTTTCTCAGATTGTGCAAACGGGTTCTAATACGGGCAAGTAGCGTTCTCTTTCATCAAGTGCGTGTTTAATCGTGATAATTCAAATACGGCTTACGGCGATTTGTATTATGCAAGCACGTTTGTTTTTTTTTCTAAAAATTCTTCCTTTTTCCAAAACGTCTGTTTTATTTATTTTCTTCAGATTATGCAAACGGGTTTTAATACGGGCAAGTAGCGTTCTCTACTGTTACGTGTTTTAATTAAATCGTTTGATTCAAATACGACTTACGACGATTTGGATTATGCAAGCACGCCTGCATTTTTCTAATAATTCTTCCTTTTTCCAAAAACGTCTATTTTATTTATTTTCCTCGAGATTGTGCAAACGGGTTCTAGTGCAGGCAAGTAGCGTTCTCTAATGCAAGTACGTGTTTTAATCCGTGCTAATTCAAATACGGCTTACGAAGTTTTGGATTATGCAAGCATGTCTGTTTTTCTAAAAATTCTTCCTTTTTCCAAAACGTCTGTTTTATTTATTTTCCTCAGATTGTGCAAACGGGTTCTAGTACGGGCAAGTAGCGTTCTCTACTGTTACGTGTTTTAATCCGTGCTAATTCAAACACGGCTTACGACGATTTGGATTATGCAAGCACGCCTGTTTTTTTTCCTTAAAATTCTTCCTTTTTCCAAAACGTCTGTTTTTTTTCATCTCTTCGGATTATGCAAACGGGTTCTAATACGGGCAAGTAGAGTTCCCTACTGTTACGTGTTTTAATCCGTGCTAATTCAAATACGGCTTACGGCGATTTGGATTATGCAAGCACGTCTGTTTTTCTAAAAATTCTTCCTTTTTCAAAAACGTCTGTTTTATTTATTTTCCTTAGATTGTGCAAAGGGGTTCTAGTACGGGCAAGTAGCGTTCTCTACTGTTACGTGTTTTAATCCGTGGTAATTCAAATACGGCTCACGAAGATTTGGATTATGCAAGCATGTCTGTTTTTCTAAAAATTCTTCCTTTTTCCAAAACTTCTGTTTTTTTATTTGTTTTCCTCAGATTGTGCAAACAGGTTCTAATACGGGCAAGTAGTGTTCTCTACTGTTACGTGTTTTAATTCGTGCTAATTCAAATACGGCATACGACGATTTGGATTATGCAAGCACGTCTATTTTTTTTAAAAAATTCTTCATTTTTCCAAAACGTCTATTTTAATTATTTTTCTCAGATTGTGCAAACGGGTTCTAATACGGGCAAGTAGCATTCTCAACTGTTACGTGTTTTAATCCGTGCTAATTCAAATACGGCTTACGACGATTTGTATTATGTAAGCACGTCTATTTTTTTTTAAAAAATTCTTCCTTTTTCCAAAACGTCTGTTTTATTTATTTTCTTCGGATTATGCAAACGGGTTATAATACGGGCAAGTAGCGTTCTCTACTGTTACGTGTTTTAATCCGTGCTAATTCAAATACGGCTTACGACGATTTGGATTATGCAAGCACGTCTGTTTTTCTAAAAATTCTTCCTTTTTCCAAAACGTTCGTTTTATTTATTTTCCTTATATTGTGCAAAGGGGTTCTAGTACGGGCAAGTAGCATTCTCTACTGTTACGTGTTTTAATCCATGGTAATTCAAATACGGCTTACGAAGATTTGGATTATGCAAGCATGTCTGTTTATCTAAAAATTCTTCCTTTTTCCAAAACTTCTATTTTTTTATTTGTTTTCCTCAGATTGTGAAAACGGGTTCTAATACGGGCAAGTAGTGTTCTCTACTGTTACGTGTTTTAATTCGTGCTAATTCAAATACGGCTTACGACGATTTGGATTATGCAAGCACGTCTGTTTTTTTTTCAAAAATTCTTCCTTTTTCCAAAACGTCTGTTTTATTTATTTTCTTCGGATTATGCAAACGGGTTATATTACGGGCAAGTAGCGTTCTCTACTGTTACGTGTTTTAATCCGTGCTAATTCAAATACGGCTTACGACGATTTGAATTATGCAAGCACGTTTGTTTATTTTTAAAAATTCTTTATTCCATAACGTCTGTTTTATTTATTTTTCTCTGATTCTGCAAACGGTTTCTAATACGGGCAAGTAGCGTTCTCTACTGTTACGTGTTTTATTCCGTGCTAATTCAAATACGGCTTACGACGATTTGGATTATGCAAGCACGTCTGTTTTTTCTAAAAATTCTTCCTTTTTCCAAAACGTCTCTTTTATTTATTTTCCTGAAATTGTGCAAACGGGTTCTAGTACGGGCAAGTAGCGTTCTCTACTGTTACGTGTTTTAATCCGTGCTAATTCAAATACGACAGACGACGATTTGGATTATGCAAGCACGTCTGTTTTTTTTTAAAAATTCTTCATTTTTCCAAAACGTCTGTTTTATTTATTTTTCTCTGATTGTGCAAACGGGTTCTAATACGGGCAAGTAGCGTTCTCTACTGTTATGTGTTTTAATCCGTGCTAATTCAAATACGGCTTACGACGATTTGGATTATGGAAGCACGTCTGTTTTTTTTTTAAAAAAATTCTTCCTTTCTCCAAAACGTCTGTTTTGTTTATTTACTTCAGATTATGCAAACGGGTTCTAATACGGGCAAGTAACGTTCTCTAATGTTACGTGTTTTAATCCGTGCTAATTCAAATACGGCTTACGACGATTTGGATTACGCAAGCACGTCTGTTTTTTCTAAAAATTCTTCCATTTTCCAAAACGTCTCTTTTATTTATTTTCCTCAGATTGTGCAAACGGTTTCTAGTACGGGAAAGTAGCGTTCTCTATTGTTACCTGTTTTAATCCGTGCTAATTCAAATACGGCTTACGACGATTTGAATTATGCAAGCACGTTTGTTTATTTTTAAAAATTCTTCTTTATTCCATAACGTCTGTTTTATTTATTTTTCTCTGATTGTGCAAACGGTTTCTAATACGGGCAAGTAGCGTTCTCTACTGTTACGTGTTTTATTCCGTGCTAATTCAAATACGGCTTACGAAGATTTGGATTATGCAAGCACGTCTGTTTATTTTTAAAAATTCTTCTTTATTCCATAACGTCTGTTTTATTTATTTTTCTCAGATTGTGCAAACGGGTTCTAATACGAGCAAGTAGCGTTCTCTACTGTTACGTGTTTTAATCCGGGCTACTTCAAATACGGCTTACGACGATTTGGATTATGCAAGCACATTTGTTTTTTTTTCTAAAAATTCTTCCTTTTTCCAAAACGTCTGTTTTATTTATTTTCTTCAGGTTTTGCAAACGGGTTTTAATAGGGGCAAGTAGCGTTCTCTATTCTTACGTGTTTTAATCCGTGCTAATTCAAATACGGCTTACGACGATTTGGATTATGCAAGCACGTCTGTTTTTCTAAAAATTCTTCCTTTTTCCAAAACGTCTCGTTTATTTATTTTCCTCAGATTGTGCAAACGGGTTCTAGTACGGGCAAGTAGCGTTCTCTACTGTTACGTGTTTTAATCCGTGCTAATTCAAATACGGCTTTTGAAGATTTGGATTATGCAAGCATGTCTGTTTTTCTAAAAATTCTTCCTTTTTCCAAAACTTCTGTGTTTTTATTTGTTTTCCTCAGATTGTGCAAACGGGTTCTAATACGAGCAAGTAGTGTTCTCTACTGTTACGTGTTTTAATACGTGCTAATTCAAATACAGCTTACGACGATTTGGATTATGCAAGCACGTCTGTTTATTTTTAAAAATTCTTCTTTATTCCATAACGTCTGTTTTATTTATTTTTCTCAGATTGTGCAAACGGGTTCTAATACGAGCAAGTAGCGTTCTCCTCTTTGCACGTGTTTTAATCCATGCTAATTCAATTACGGCTGACGACGATTTGGATTATGCAAGCACGTCTGTTTTTTTTTTAAAATTCTTCATTTTTCCAAAACGTCTGTTTTATTTATTTTTCTCTGATTGTGCAAACGGGTTCAAATACGGGCAAGTAGCGTTCTCTACTGTTATGTGTTTTAATCCGTTCTAATTCAAATACGGCTTACGACGATTTGGATTATGCAAGCACGTCTGTTTTTTTTTTTTTAAATTCTTCCTTTTTCCAAAACGTCTGTTTTATTAATTTTCTTCAGATTATGCAAACGGGTTCTAATACGGGAAAGTAGCGTTCTCTAATGTTACGTGTTTTAATCTGTGCTAATTCAAATACGGCTTACGACGATTTGGATTATGCAAGCACGTCTGTTTTTCTTAAAATTCTTCCTTTTTCCAAAACTTCTGTTTTTTTATTTGTTTACATCAGATTGTGCAAACGGGTTCTAATTTGGGCAAGTAGCGTTCTCTACTGTTACGTGTTTTAATCTGTGCTAATTCAAATACGGCTTACGACGATTTGGATTATGCAAGCACGTCCGTTTATTTTTAAAAATTCTTCTTTATTCCATAACGTCTGTTATATTTTTTTTTCTCAGATTGTGCAAACGGGTTGTAATACGGGCAAGTAACGTTCTCTACTGTTACGTTGTTTTAGTCGGGCTAATTCAAATACAGCTTACGACGATTTGGATTATGCAAGCACGTTTGTTTTTTTTTCTAAAAATTCTTCCTTTTTCGAAAATGTCTGTTTTATTTGATTTCTTCAGATTGTGCAAACGGGTTCTAGTACGGGCAAGTAGCGTTCTCTACTGTTACGTGTTTTAATCCGTGCTAATTCAAATACGGCTTACGAAGATTTGGATTATGCAAGCATGTCTGTTTTTCTAAAAATTCTTCCTTTTTCCAAAACTTCTGTTTTTTTATTTGTTTTCCTCAGATTGTGCAAACGGGTTCTAATACGGGCAAGTAATGTTCTCTACTGTTACGTGTTTTAATCCGTGCTAATTCAAATACGGCTTACGACGATTTGGATTATGCAAGCACGTTTGTTTATTTTTAAAAATTCTTCTTTATTCCATAACGTCTGTTTTATTTATTTTTCTCAGATTGTTCAAACGGGTTCTAATACGGGCAAGTAGCGTTCTCTAATGTTACGTGTTTTAATCCGTGCTAATTCAAATACGGCTTACGACGATTTGGATTATGCAAGCACGTCTGTTTTTTTTTAAAAATTCTTCATATTTCCAAAACGTCTGTTTTATTTATTTTTCTCAGATTGTGCAAACGGGTTCTAATACGGGCAAGTAGTGTTCTCTACTGTGACGTGTTTTAATCCGTGCTAATTCAAATACAGCTTACGACGATTTGGATAATGCAAGCACGTCTGTTTATTTTTAAAAATTCTTCTTTATTCCATAACGTCTGTTTTATTTATTTTTCTCAGATTGTGCAAACGGGTTCTAATACGGGCAAGTAACGTTCTCTACTGTTACGTGTTTTAATCCGGGCTACTTCAAATACGGCTTACGACGATTTGGATTATGCAAGCACATTTGTTTTTTTTTTCTAAAAGTTCTTCCTTTTTCCAGAACGTCTGTTTTATTTATTTTCTTCAGTTTATGCAAACGGGTTTTAATACGGGCAAGTAGCGTTCTCTACTGTTACGTGTTTTAATCCGTGCTAATTCAAATACGGCTTACGAAGATTTGGATTATGCAAGCACGTCAGTTTTTCTAAAAATTCTTCCTTTTTCCAAAACGTCTGTTTTATTTATTTTCCTCAGATTGTGCAAACGGGTTCTAGTACGGGCAAGTAGCGTTCTCTACTGTTACGTGTTTTAATCCGTGCTAATTCAAATACGGCTTACGAAGATTTGGATTATGCAAGCATGTCTATTTTTCTTAAAATTCTTCCTTTTTTCAAAACTTCTGTTTTTTTATTTGTTTTCCTCAGATTGTGCAAACGGATTCGAATTCGGGCAAGTAGTGTTCTCTACTGTTACGTGTTTTAATCCGTGCTAATTCAAATACGGCTTACGACGATTTGGATTATGCAAGCACGTCTGTTTATTTTTAAAAATTCTTCTTTATTCCATAACGTCTGTTTTATTTATTTTTCTTAGATTGTGCAAACGGGTTCTAATACGGGCAAGTAACGTTCTCTACTGTTACGTGTTTTAGTCCGGGCTACTTCAAATACGGCTTACGACGATTTGGATTATGCAAGCACGTTTGTTTTTTTTTCTAAAAATTCTTTCTTTTTCCAAAACGTCTGTTTTATTTAATTTCTTAGATTGTGCAAATGGGTTCTAGTACGGGCAAGTAGCGTTCTCTACTGTTACGTGTTTTAATCCGTGCTAATTCAAATACGGCTTACGAAGATTTGGATTATGCAAGCATGTCTGTTTTTCTAAAAATTCTTCCTTTTTCCAAAACTTCTATTTTTTTATTTGTTTTCCTCAGATTGTGCAAACGGGTTCTAATACGGGCAAGTAGTGTTCTCTACTGTTACGTGTTTTAATCCGTGCTAATTCAAATACGGCTTACGACGATTTGGATTATGCAAGCACGTTTGTTTTTTTTTTCTAAAAATTCTTCCTTTTTCCAAAACGTCTGTTTTATTTATTTTCTTCAAATTATGCAAACGGGTTTTAATACGGGCAAGTAGCGTTCTCTACTGTTACGTGTTTTAATCCGTGCTGATTCAAATACGGCTTACGACGATTTAAATTATGCAAGCACGCCCTGTCTTTCTAAAATTCTTCTTTTTTCCAAAACGCCTGCTTTTATTTATTTTCCCAGTTGTGCAAACGGGTTCTAGTACGGCAAGTAGCGTTCTCTACAGTTACATGTTTTAATCAGTAAGTAATTCAAATACGGCTTACGAAGATTTGGATTATGCAAGCATGTCTGTTTTTTTAAAAATTCTTCCTTTTTCTAAAACTTCTGTTTTTTTATTTGGTTTCCTCAGATTGTGCAAACGGTTTCTAATACGGGCAAGTAGTGTTCTCTACTGTTACGTGTTTTATTCCGTGCTAATTCAAATACGGCTTACGACGATTTGGATTATGCAAGCACGTCTGTTTATTTTTAAAAATTCTTCTTTGTTCCATAACGTCTGTTTTATTTATTTTTCTCAGATTGTGCAAACGTGTTCTAATACGGGCAAGTAGCGTTCTCTACTGTTACGTGTTTTAATCCGGGCTACTTCAAATACGGCTTACGACGATTTGGATTATGCAAGCACATTTGTTTTTTTTTCTAAAAATTCTTCCTTTTTCCAAAACGTCTGTTTTATTTATTTTCTTCAGATTATGCAAACGGGTTTTAATAGGGGCAGGTAGCGTTCTCTACTGTTACGTATTTTAATCCGTGCTAATTCAAATACGGCTTACGACGATTTGGATTATGCAAGCACATTTGTTTTTTTTTTCTAAAAATTCTTCCTTTTTCCAAAAGGTCTGTTTTATTTATTTTCCTCAGATTACGCAAACGGGTTTTAATAGGGGCAAGTAGCGTTCTCTACTGTTACATGTTTTAATCCGTGCTAATTCAAATACGGCTTACGACGATTTGGATTATGCAAGCACGTTTGTTTTTCTAAAAATTCTTCCTTTTTCCAAAACGTCTCTTTTATTTATTTTCCTCAGATTGTGCAAACAGGTTCTAGTACGGGCAAGTAGCGTTCTCTACTGTTACGTGTTTTAATCCGTGCTTATTCAAATACGGCTTACGACGATTTGGATTATGCAAGCACGTCTGTTTATTTTTAAAAACTCTTCTTTATTCCATAACGTCTGTTTTATTTATTTTTCTTAGATTGTGCAAACGGGTTCTAATACGGGCAAGTAACGTTCTCTACTGTTACGTGTTTTAGTCCGGGCTAATTCAAATACGGCTTACGAAGATTTGGATTAAGCAAGCATGTCTGTTTTTCTTAAAATTCTTCCTTTTTCCAAAACTTCTGTTTTTTTATTTGTTTTCCTCAGATTGTGCAAACGGTTTCTAATACGGGCAAGTAGTGTTCTCTACTGTTACGTGTTTTATTCCGTGCTAATTCAAATACGGCTTACGACGATTTGGATTATGCAAGCACGTCTGTTTATTTTTAAAAATTCTTCTTTGTTCCATAACGTCTGTTTTATTTATTTTTCTCAGATTGTGCAAACGGGTTCTAATACGGGCAAGTAACGTTCTCTACTGTTACGTGTTTTAATCCGGGCTAATTCAAATACGGCTTACGACGATTTGGATTATGCAAGCACGTTTGTTTTTTTTTCTAAAAATTCTTCCTTTTTTCCAAAACGTCTGTTTATTTATTTTCTTTAGATTATGCAAACGGGTTTTAATACGGGCAAGTAACGTTTCTCTCACATTGCGTGTTTTAATCCGGGCTAATTCAAATACGGCTTACGACGATTTGGATTATGCAAGCACGTTTGTTTTTTTTTCTAAAAATTCTTCCTTTTTCCAAAACGTCTGTTTTATTAATTTTCTTTAGATTATGCAAACGGGTTTTAATCCGTGCTGATTCAAATACGGCTTACGACGATTTGGATTATGCAAGCACGTCTGTTTGTCTAAAAATTCTTCCTTTTTCCAAAACGTCTCTTTTATTTATTTTCCTCAGATTGTGCAAACGGGTTCTAGTACGGGCAACTAGCGTTCTCTACTGTTAAGTGTTTTAATCCGTGCTAATTCAAATACGGCTTACGAAGATTTGGATTATGCAAGCATGTGTGTTTTTCTAAAAATTCTTCCTTTTTCCAAAACTTCTGTTTTTTTATTTGTTTTCCTCAGATTGTGCAAACGGGTTCTAATTCGGGCAAGTAGTGTTCTCTACTGTGACGTGTTTTAATCCGTGCTAATTCAAATACGGCTTACGACGATTTGGATTATGCAAGCACGTCTGTTTATTTTTAAAAATTCTTCTTTATTCCATAACGTCTGTTTTATTTATTTTTCTTAGATTGTGCAAACGGGTTCTAATACGGGCAAGTAACGTTCTCTAACAAGCATACGTGTTTTAGTCCTAACTACTTCAAATACGGCTTACGACGATTTGGATTATGCAAGCACGTTTGTTTTTTTTTCTAAAAATTCTTTCTTTTTCCAAAACGTCTGTTTTATTTAATTTCTTAGATTGTGCAAATGGGTTCTAGTACGGGCAAGTAGCGTTCTCTACTGTTTCGTGTTTTAATCCGTGCTAATTCAAATACGGCTTACGAAGATTTGGATTATGCAAGCATGTCTGTTTTTCTAAAAATTCTTCCTTTTTCCAAAACTTCTATTTTTTTATTTGTTTTCCTCAGATTGTGCAAACGGGTTCTAATACGGGCAAGTAGTGTTCTCTAACGTGTTTTAATCCGTGCTAATTCAAATACGGCTTACGACGATTTGGATTATGCAAGCACGTTTTTTTTTTTCTAAAAATTCTTCCTTTTTCCAAAACGTCTGTTTTATTTATTTTCTTCAGATTATGCAAACGGGTTTTAATACGGGCAAGTAGCGTTCTCTCACATTACGTGTTTTAATCCGTCTTCGATTCAAATCTGACTTCGACGATTTAAATTATGCAAGCACGTCTGTCTTTCTAAAAATTCTTCTTTTTTCCAAAACGTCTATTTTATTTATTTTCCCCAGATTGTGCAAACGGGTTCTAGTACGGGCAAGTAGCGTTCTCTACAGTTACATGTTTTAATCCGTGCTAATTCAAATACGGCTTACGAAGATTTGGATTATGCAAGCATGTCTGTTTTTTTAAAAATTCTTCCTTTTTCTAAAACTTCTGTTTTTTTATTTGGTTTCCTCAGTTATTGTAAACGGTTTCTAATACGGGCAAGTAGTGTTCTCTCTTGTCATACGTGTTTTATTCCTGCTAATTCAAATACGGCTTACGACGATTTGGATTATGCAAGCACGTCTGTTTATTTTTAAAAATTCTTCTTTGTTCCATAACGTCTGTTTTATTTATTTTTCTCAGATTGTGCAAACGGGTTCTAATACGGGCAAGTAGCGTTCTCTATTGTTACGTGTTTTAATCCGTGCTAATTCAAATACGGCTTACGAAGATTTGGATTATGCAAGCATGTGTGTTTTTCTAAAAATTCTTCCTTTTTCCAAAACTTCTGTTTTTTTATTTGTTTTCCTCAGATTGTGCAAACGAGTTCTAATACGGGCAAGTAGTGTTCTCTACTGTTACGTGTTTTAATTCGTGCTAATTCAAATACGGCTTACGACGATTTCGATTATGCAAGCACGTCTGTTTTTCTAAAAATTCTTTTTTTTTCCAAAACGTCTGTTTTATTTATTTTCCTCAGATTGTGCAAACGGGTTCTAGTACGGGCAAGTAGCGTTCTCTACTGTTACGTGTTTTAATCCGTGCTAATTCAAATACGGCTTACGAAGATTTGGATTATCCAAGCATGTCTGTTTTTCTAAAAATTCTTACTTTTTCCAAAACTTCTGTTTTTTTATTTGTTTTCCTCAGATTGTGCAAACGGGTTCTAATACGGGCAAGTAGTGTTCTCTACTGTTACGTGTTTTAATCCGTGCTAATTCAAATACGGCTTACGACGATTTGAATTATGCAAGCACGTTTGTTTATTTTTAAAAATTCTTCTATATTCCATAACGTCTGTTTTATTTATTTTTCTCGAGATTGTGCAAACGGGTTCTAATACGGGCAAGTAGCGTTCTCTAATGTTACGTGTTTTAATCCGTGCTAATTCAAATACGACTACGACGATTTGGATTATGCAAGCACGCCTGTTTTTTTAAAAATTCTTCATATTTCCAAAACGCCTATTTTATTTATTTTTCTTACATTGTGCAAACGGGTTCTAATACGGGCAACTAGAGTTCTCTACTGTGACGTGTTTTAATCCGTGCTAATTCAAATACGGCTTACGACGATTTGGATTATGCAAGCACGTCTGTTTATTTTTAAAAATTCTTCTTTATTCCATAACGCCTTTTATTTATTTTTCTCAGATTGTGCAAACGGGTTCTAATACGGGCAAGTAACGTTCTCTCTTTATGCGTGTTTTAATCCTGGCTACTTCAAATACGACTACGGCGATTTGGATTATGCAAGCACAGTTGTTTTTTTTCTAAAAGTTCATCCTTTTTCCGTAACGCCTCTTGTTTTATTTATTTTCTTCCAGATTATGCAAACGGTTTTAATACGGCAAGTAGCGTTCTCATCAAGCATTCGTGATTTAATCCGTGCTAATTCAAATACGGCTTACGACGATCTGGATTATGCAAGCAAGTCTGTTTTTCTAAAATTTTTCTTTTTCCAAACGCCTGCTTTATTTATTTTCCTTAGATTGTGCAAACGGGTTCTAGTAATGCAAGTAACGTTCTCTACTGTTACATGTTTTCATCCGTGCTAATTAAAATACGGCTTACGAAGATTTGGATTATGCAAGCATGTCTGTTTTTCTAAAAATTCTTCCTTTTTCCAAAACTTCTGTTTTTTTATTTGTTTTCCTCAGATTGTGCAAACGGGTTCTAAAACGGGCAAGTAGTGTTCTCTACTGTTACGTGTTTTAATCCTAAGGCTAATTCAAATACTGACCAACGATTTGGATTATGCAAGCACGCTTGTTTTTTTTTTCTAAAAATTTTCCTTTTTCCAAAACGCCTGTTTTATTTATTTTCTTTAGATTATGCAAACGGGTTTTAATACGGGCAAGTAACGTTCTCTCTTTATCACGATGTTTTAATCCAAATCAAATACGCTACGACGATTTGGATTATGCAAGCACGTCTGTTTTTTTTTAAAAAATTTTCATTTTTCCAAAACGTCTGTTTTATTTATTTTCCTCAGATTGTGCAAAGGGGTGTAGTACGGGCAAGTAGCATTCTCTACTGTTACATGTTTTAATACGCTAATTCAAATGCGGCTTACGACGATTTGATTATGCAAGCACGCCTGCTTATTTTTAAAATTTTTCTTTTTCCAAAACGCTACTGCTTTATTTATTTTTCTCAAATTGTGCAAACGGGTTCTAATACGGGCAAGTAACGTTCTCTACTGTTACGTGTTTTAATCCGGGCTAATTCAAATACGGCTTACGACGATGTGGATTATCCAAGCACGTCTGTTTTTTTTTAAAAATTCTTCATTTTTCCAAAACGTCTGTTTTATTTATTTTTCTCAGATTGTGCAAACGGGTTCTAATACGGGCAAGTAGCGTTCTCTTAACATTCACGCATGTTTTAATTCTAAGCAATTCAAATACGCTTACGATTTATTTGGATTATGCAAGCACGCTCCTTTATTTTTAAAAATTTTCTTTTTTCCAAAACGTCTGTTTTATTTATTTTTGTTAGATTGTGCAAACGAATTCTAATACGGGCATGTAACGTTCTCTATTGTTACGTGTTTTAATCCGGCCTAATTCAAATACGGCTTACGACGATTTGGATTATTCAAGCACGTTTGTTTTTTTTCCTATAAATTCTTCCTTTTTCCAAAACGTCTGTTTTATTTATTTTCTTCAGATTATGCAAACGGGTTTTAATACGGGCAAGTAAGCTTTCTCAAGCTACGTGTTTTAACCAGGCTGATTAAAATACGATTTACTTAAGATTTGGATTATGCAAGCATGTCTCCGCTTTCCTAAAAATTCTTCCTTTTTCTAAAACTTCTTTTTTTTATTTGTTTTCCTCGACAGTAAACGGTTTCTAATACGGGCAAGTAGTGTTCTCTACTGTAACGTGTTTTATTCGTGCTAATTCAAATACGCTACGACGATTTGGATTATGCAAGCACGCCTGTTTATTTTTAAAATTCTTTATTCCATAACGCCTGTTTTATTTATTTTTCAAATTGTGCAAACGGGTTCTAATATGGGCAAGTAACATTCTCATCAAGTTACGTGTTTTAATCCCGCTAATTCAAATACTACGACTACGGCGTTTGGATTATGCAAGCACGCTTTGTTTTTTTTTCTAAAAATTCTTCCTTTTTCCAAAACGCCAATTTTATTTAATTTCTTCGATTGTAAACGGGTTCTAGTACGGGCAAGTAGCTTTCTCTAGTGTTACGTGTTTTAATCCGTGCTAATTCAAATACGCTTACTTAAGATTTGGATTATGCAAGCATGCCTGCTTTTTCTAAAAATTCTTCCTTTTTCCAAAACTTCGCTTTGTTTATTTGTTTTCCTCGGGATTGTGCAAACGAAGTTCAATACGGCAACTAGTGTTCTCTACTGTTACGTGTTTTAATCCAGTGCTAATTCAAATACGGCTACGACGATTTGAATTATGCAAGCACGCTTGTTTATTTTTAAAAATTCTTCTTTATTTCAAACGCCTGCTTTTATTTATTTTTCTCGACATTGCAAACGGGTTCTAATACGGCAAGTAGCGTTCTTCATCAAGTTATGTGTTTTAACTCCGTAATTCAAATACGCTTATTTTACGATTTGGACTATGCAAGCACGCCTGTTTTTTTTTAAAATTCTTCCTTTCTCCAAAACGCCTGCTTTGTTTATTTTCTTCAGATTATGCAAACGGGTTCTAATACGGGCAAGTAACGTTCTCTAATGTTACGTGTTTTAATCCGTGCTAATTCAAAAAACGGCTTCTGACGATTTGGATTATGCAAGCACGCCTCGCTTTTTCTAAAAAATTCTTCTATTTTCCAAACGTCTCTTTTATTTATTTTCCTCAGATTGTAAACGTTTCTAGTACGGGCAAGTAGCGTTTCTCATCAAGTTACGATGTTTTAATCCGTGTTAGTTCAAATACGACTTACGATCGGTTTGAATTATGCAAGCACGCTTGTTTATTTTTAAAAATTCTTCTTATTCCATAACGCCTGCTTTATTTATTTTTCTCAGACATTAAACGGTTCTAATAATGGCAAGTAGCGTTCTCATCAGCATTAATACGTTTTAATCCGTTCTAATTAAATTACGGCTGACGACGATTTGGATTATGCAAGCACGTCTGTTTTTTTTTTAAAATTCTTCATTTTTCCAAAACGTCTATTTTATTTATTTTTCTCTGATTGTGCAAACTGGTTCAAATACGGGCAAGTAGCGTTCTCTACTGTTATGTGTTTTAATCCTGCTAATTCAAATACGCTTACGACGATTTGAATTATGCAAGCACGCCCTGTTTTTTTTTTTTAAATTCTTCCTTTTTCCAAAACGCCTCTTTATTAATTTTCTTCGATTATGCAAACGGGTTCTAATACGGCAAGTAGCTTCTTCTAATGTTACGTGTTTTAATCCGTAAGCTAATTCAAATACGGCTTACGACGATTTGGATTATGCAAGCACGCCTCGTTTTTCTAAAATTCTTCCTTTTTCCAAAACTTGTTTTTTATTTGTTTTTCTCGACAGTGCAAACGGGTTCTAACCCGCAAGTAGCTTCTCTCTTGTTACGTGTTTTAATCCGTGCTAATTCAAATACGGGTTACGAAGATTTGGATTATGCAAGCATGTCTGTTTTCCTAAAAATTCTTCCTTTTTCTAAAACTTCTGTTTTTTTATTTGTTTTCCTCAGATTGTGCAAACGGTTTCTAATACGGGCAAGTAGTGTTCTCTACTGTTACGTGTTTTATTCCGTGCTAATTCAAATACGGCTTACGACGATTTGGATTATGCAAGCACGTCTCATTTATTTTTAAAATTCTTCTTTATTCCATAACGCCTCGTTTTATTTATTTTTCTCAGATTGTGCAAACGGGTTCTAATACGAGCAAGTAGCTTCTCTCATCTTACGTGTTTTATTCACTACTTCAAATACGCCATTTACTCGATTTGGATTATGCAAGCACATTTGTTTTTTTTTCTAAAAATTCTTCCTTTTTCCAAAACGTCTGTTTTATTTATTTTCTTCAGATTTTGCAAACGGGTTTTAATAGGGGCAAGTAGCGTTCTCTATTCTTACGTGTTTTAATCCGTGCTAATTCAAATATGGTTTACGACGATTTGGATTATGCAAGCACGTCTGTTTTTCTAAAAATTCTTCCTTTTTCCAAAACGCCTCTTTTATTTATTTTCCTCAGATTGTGCAAACGGGTTCTAGTAATGGGCAAGTAGCTGTTTCTATCAAGCATGGCGTTTTTAATCCGTGCTAATTCAAATACGGCTTTTGAAGATTTTGATTATGCAAGCATGTCTGTTTTTCTAAAAATTCTTCCTTTTTCCAAAACTTCTGTGTTTTTATTTGTTTTCCTCAGATTGTGCAAACGGGTTCTAATACGAGCAAGTAGTGTTCTCTACTGTTACGTGTTTAAAGACGTGCTAATTCAAATACGGCTTACGACGATTTGGATTATGCAAGCACGTCTGTTTATTTTTAAAAATTCTTCTTTATTCCATAACGTCTGTTTTATTTATTTTTCTCCAGACAGCAAACGGGTTCTAATACGAGCAAGTAGCGTTCTCTCTTTTTATTACGTGTTTTAATCCGTGCTAATTCAAATACGGCTGACGATTTCGATTTGGATTATGCAAGCACGCCTGCTTTTTTAAATTCTTCATTTTTCCAAAACGTCCTTTTATTTATTTTTCTCTGATTGTGCAATCGGGTTCAAATATGGGCAAGTAGCGTTCCCATCTGTTATGTGTTTTAATCCGTGCTAATTCAAATACGGTTTACGACGATTTGGATTATGCAAGCACGCCTGTTTTTTTTTTTAAAATTCTTCCTTTTTCCAAAACGCCTGGTTTATTAATTTTCTTCAAATTATGCAAACGGGTTCTAATAAGGGCAAGTAAAGCGTTCTAATGTTACGCGTTTTAATCCGCAAGCTAATTCAAATACGACTTAATGACGATTTGGATTATGCAAGCACGCCTGCTTTTCTTAAAATTCTTCCTTTTTCCAAAACTTTTGTTTTTTATTTGTTTTCCTCGACAGTAAAACGGTTCTAATTTGGGCAAGTAGCGTTCTCTCAAGCGTGTTTTAATCTGTGCTAATTCAAATACGGCTTTACGCATTTCATTTGGATTATGCAAGCACGCCCTACATTTATTTTTAAAATTCTTCTTTATTCCATAACGCTTGTTTTATTTATTTTTCTCAGATTGTGCAAACGGTTCTAATACTTCGCAAGTAACGTTTCCTCTTTACTGTTACGTGTTTTAGTCCGGCTAATTCAAATACAGCTTACGATTTGGATTATGCAAGCACGCTTTGTTTTTTTTTTTCTAAAATTCTTCCTTTTTCGAAAATGTCTGTTTTATTTGATTTCTTCAGATCAGGCAAACGGGTTCTAGTACGGGCAAGTAGCGTTCTTATCATCATACTTGTTTTAATCCGTGCTAATTCAAATACGCTTTACGAAGATTTGGATTATGCAAGCATGTCTCGTTTTTCTAAAAATTCTTCCTTTTTCCAAAACTTCTGTTTTTTTATTTGTTTTCCTCCCAGATTGTGCAAACGGGTTCTAATACGGGCAAGTAGTGTTCTCTCTTTACGTTACGTGTTTTAACTCCGTGCTAATTCAAATACGCTTACGATGATTTGGATTATGCAACCACGCTTGTTTATTTTTAAAAATTCTTCTTTATTCCATAACGCCTGCTTTATTTATTTTTCTCAGATTGTTCAAACGGGTTCTAATACGCAAGTAGTTCTTAATGTTACGTGTTTTAATCCTGCTAATTCAAATACGCTTACGACGATTTGGATTATGCAAGCACGCCTGCTTTTTTAAAATTCTTCATATTTCCAAAACGCCTATTTTATTTAATTTTCTCAGATTGTGCAAACGGGTTCTAATACGGGCAAGTAGTGTTCTCTACCGACGTGTTTTAATCCGCTTCTAATTCAAATACAGCTACGACGATTTGGATAATGCAAGCACGCCTGCTTATTTTTAAAAATTCTTCTTTATTCCATAACGCTTGTTTTATTTATTTTTCTCGACAGTAAACGGTTCTAATACGGGCAAGTAACGTTCTCTCAAGTACGATGTTTTAATCCGGCTACTTCAAATACGGCTTTACGACGATTTGGATTATGCAAGCACATTTTGTTTTTTTTTCTAAAAGTTCTTCCTTTTTCCGTACGCCTGCTTTATTTATTTTCTTCAGTTTATGCAAACGGGTTTTAATACGGGCAAGTAGCGTTCTCATCACATGTTTTTAATCCGTGCTAATTCAAATACGACTTACTTAAGATTTGGATTATGCAAGCACGCCAGTTTTTCTAAAAATTCTTCCTTTTTCCAAAACGTCTGCTTTATTTATTTTCCTCGATTGCGGTAAACGGTTCTAGTATCGGCAAGTAGCGTTCTCATCAGAACGTGTTTTAACTGCGCTAATTCAAATACGACTACGAAGATTTGATTATGCAAGCATGTCTATTTTTCTTAAAATTCTTCCTTTTTTCAAAACTTCTGCTTTTTTATTTGTTTTCCTCAGATTGTGCAAACGGTTCTAATTCGCAAGTAGTGTTCTCTACTGGACGCTGCTTTTAATCCTGCTAATTCAAATACGCTACTTTACGATTTGGATTATGCAAGCACGCCTGCTTATTTTTAAAAATTCTTCTTTATTCCATAACGCCTGCTTTATTTATTTTTCTTAGATTGTGCAAACGGGTTCTAATAATGGGCAAGTAACGTTCTCTCATTACCGTTCGTTTTTAGTCCTGGCTACTTCAAATACGCTTACTGACGGTTTGGATTATGCAAGCACGCTTTGTTTTTTTTTCTAAAAATTCTTTCTTTTTCCAAAACGCCTGCTTTATTTAATTTCTTAGATTGTGCAAATGGGTTCTAGTACGGCAAGTAGCGTTCTCTTGTCACATGTTTTAATCCGTGCTAATTCAAATACGGCTTACGAAGATTTGGATTATGCAAGCATGTCTGTTTTTCTAAAAATTCTTCCTTTTTCCAAAACTTCTATTTTTTTATTTGTTTTCCTCAGATTGTGCAAACGGGTTCTAATACGGGCAAGTAGTGTTCTCTACTGTTACGTGTTTTAATCCGTGCTAATTCAAATACGGCTTACGACGATTTGGATTATGCAAGCACGTTTGTTTTTTTTTCTAAAAATTCTTCCTTTTTCCAAAACGTCTGTTTTATTTATTTTCTTCAAATTATGCAAACGGGTTTTAATACGGGCAAGTAGCGTTCTCTGCATCGTTACGTGTTTTAATCCGTGCTGATTCAAATACGGCTTACGACGATTTAAATTATGCAAGCACGTTTGTTTTTCTAAAAATTCTTCTTTTTTCCAAAACGTCTGTTTTATTTATTTTCCCCAGATTGTGCAAACGGGTTCTAGTACGGGCAAGTAGCGTTCTCTACAGTTACATGTTTTAATCCGTGCTAATTCAAATATGGCTTACGAAGATTTGGATTATGCAAGCATGTCTGTTTTTTTAAAAATTCTTCCTTTTTCTAAAACTTCTGTTTTATTTGGTTTCCTCGATTGTAAACGGTTTCTAATACGGGCAAGTAGTGTTCTCTATCAAGCGTGTTTTATTCCGTGCTACTTCAAATACGGCTTACCACGACGATTTGATTATGCAAGCACGTCCGTTTATTTTTAAAAATTCTTCTTTTGTTCCATAACGTATGTTTTATTTATTTTCTCGATTGTGCAAACGGGTTCTAATACGGGCGAGTAGCGTTCTCATCATTGCGTGTTTTAACTGGCTACTTCAAATACGGCTTACGACGATTTGGATTATGCAAGCACATTTGTTTTTTTTTCTAAAAATTCTTCCTTTTTCCAAAACGTCTGTTTTATTTATTTTCTTCAGATTATGCAAACGAGTTTTAATAGGGGCAAGTAGCGTTCTCTACTGTTACGTGTTTTAATCCGTGCTAATTCAAATACGGCTTACGACGATTTGGATTATGCAAGCACATTTGTTTTTTTTTTCTAAAAATTCTTCCTTTTTCCAAAACGTCTGTTTTATTTATTTTCTTGAGATTATGCAAACGGGTTTTAATAGGGGCATGTAGCGTTCTCTACTGTTACATGTTTTAATCCGTGCTAATTCAAATACGGCTTACGACGATTTGGATTATGCAAGCACGTCTGTTTTTCTAAAAATTCTTCCTTTTTCCAAAACGTCTCTTTTATTTATTTTCCTCAGTTATTGCAAACGGGTTCTAGTACGGGCAATGCGTTCTCTCATCAAGCACGTGTTTTAATCCGTGCTAATTCAAATACGGCTTACGAAGATTTGGATTATGCAAGCATATTTGTTTTTCTAAAAATTCTTCCTTTTTCCAAAACTTCTGTGTTTTTATTTGTTTTGCTCAGATTGTGCAAACGGGTTCTAATACGAGCAAGTAGTGTTCTCTACTGTTACGTGTTTTAATACGTGCTAATTCAAATACGGCTTACGACGATTTGGATTATGCAAGCACGTCTGTTTATTTTTAAAAACTCTTCTTTATTCCATAACGTCTGTTTTATTTATTTTTCTTAGATTGTGCAAACGGGTTCTAATACGGGCAAGTAACGTTTCTCTTCAAGTCGTGTTTTAGTCCGGCTAATTCAATTACGACTACGGCGATTTGGATTATGCAAGCACGTTTGTTTTTTTTTCTAAAAATTCTTCCTTTTTCCAAAATGTCTGTTTTATTTAATTTCTTGAGATTGTGCAAACGGGTTCTAGTACGGGCAAGTAGGGTTCTCCTCATTACGTGTTTTGATCCGTGCTAATTCAAATACGGGCTTACTTAAGATTTGGATTATGCAAGCATGTCTCGCTTTTTCTAAAATTCTTCCTTTTTCCAAAACTCCTGTTTTTTATTTGTTTTCCTCATTGTGCAAACGGTTCTAATATGGGCAGTAGTGTTCTCTACTTACGTGTTTTAATTCGTGCTAATTGAAATACGACTTACGGCGATTTAAATTTTGCAAGCACGATGTTTTTCTAAAATTCTTCTTTTTCTAAAACGTCACTTTTTATTTATTTTCCTCAGATTGTTGCAAACGGGTTCTAGTACGAGCAAGTAGCGTTTCTCATCATATACTTGTTTTAACTGCGCTAATTCAAATACGCTTACTTAAGATTTGGATTAAGCAAGCATAAGTCTGTTTTTCTAAAAATTCTTCCTTTTTCCAAACCTTCTTTTTTTTATTTGTTTTCCTCGTTATTGTGCAAACGGTTTCTAATACGGGCAAGTAGTGTTCTCTCAAGTACGTGTTTTATTAAATGCTAATTCAAATACGACTACGACGATTTGGATTATGCAAGCACGCTCTGTTTATTTTTAAAAATTCTTCTTTGTTCCATAACGCCTGTTTTATTTATTTTTCTCAGACAGTAAACGGGTTCTAATACGGGCAAGTAACGTTCTCTACTGTTACGTGTTTTAATCCGGGCTAATTCAAATACGGCTTACGACGATTTGGATTATGCAAGCACGTTTGTTTTTTTTTCTAAAAATTCTTCCTTTTTCCAAAACGTCTGTTTTATTTATTTTCTTTAGATTATGCAAACGGGTTTTAATACGGGCAAGTAACGTTCTCTACTGTTACGTGTTTTAATCCGGGCTAATTCAAATACGGCTTACGACGATTTGGATTATGCAAGCACGTTTGTTTTTTTTTCTAAAAATTCTTCCTTTTTCCAAAACGTCTGTTTTATTTATTTTCTTTAGATTATGCAAACGGGTTTTAATCCATGCTGATTCAAATACGGCTTACGACGATTTGGATTATGCAAGCACGCCTCGCTTTGTCTAAAAATTCTTCCTTTTTCCAAAACGCTCTTTTATTTATTTTCCTCGGATTATTGCAACCGGGTTCTAGTACGGGCAACTAGCGTTCTCTCTTCATCACGTGTTTTAATCCGTGCTAATTCAAATACGGCTTACCAAGATTTGGATTATGCAAGCATGTGTGTTTTTCTAAAAATTCTTCCTTTTTCCAAAACTTCTGTTTTTTTATTTGTTTTCCTCAGATTGTGCAAACGAGTTCTAATACAGGCAAGTAGTGTTCTCTACTGTTACGTGTTTTAATTCGTGCTAATTCAAATACGGCTTACGACGATTTCAATTATGCAAGCACGTCTGTTTTTCTAAAAATTCTTCTTTTTTCCAAAACGTCTGTTTTATTTATTTTCCTCAGATTGTGCAAACGGGTTCTAGTATCGGGCAAGTAGCGTTCTCTCTTTATTCGTGTTTTAATCCGTGCTAATTCAAATACGGCTTACGAAGATTTGGATTATGCAAGCATGTCTATTTTTCTTAAAATTCTTCCTTTTTTCAAAACTTCTGTTTTTTTATTTGTTTTCCTCAGATTGTGCAAACGGGTTCTGATTCGGGCAAGTAGTGTTCTCTACTGTGACGTGTTTTAATCCGTGCTAATTCAAATACGGCTTACGACGATTTGGATTATGCAAGCACGTCTGTTTATTTTTAAAAATTCTTCTTTATTCCATAACGTCTGTTTTATTTATTTTTCTTAGATTGTGCAAACGGGTTCTAATACGGGCAAGTAACGTTCTCTACTGTTACGTGTTTTAGTCCCAAGCTACTTCAAATACGACTACGACGATTTGGATTATGCAAGCACGTTTGTTTTTTTTCTAAAAATTCTTTCTTTTTCCAAAACGTCTGTTTTATTTAATTTCTTAGATTGTGCAAATGGGTTCTAGTACGGGCAAGTAGCGTTCTCTACTATTACGTGTTTTAATCCGTGCTAATTCAAATACGGCTTACGAAGATTTGGATTATGCAAGCATGTCTGTTTTTCTAAAAATTCTTCCTTTTTCCAAAACTTCTATTTTTTTATTTGTTTTCCTCAGATTGTGAAAACGGGTTCTAATACGGGCAAGTAGTGTTCTCTACTGTTACGTGTTTTAATCCGTGCTAATTCAAATACGGCTTACGACGATTTGGATTATGCAAGCACGTTTGTTTTTTTTTCTAAAAATTCTTCCTTTTTCCAAAACGTCTGTTTTATTTATTTTCTTCAAATTATGCAAACGGGTTTTAATACGGGCAAGTAGCGTTCTCTACTGTTACGTGTTTTAATCCGTGCTGATTCAAATACGGCTTACGACGATTTAAATTATGCAAGCACGTCTGTCTTTCTAAAAATTCTTCTTTTTTCCAAAACGTCTGTTTTATTTATTTCCCAGATTGTGCAAACGGGTTCTAGTACGGGCAAGTAGCGTTCTCTACAGTTACATGTTTTAATCCGTGCTAATTCAAATACGGCTTACGAAGATTTGGATTATGCAAGCATGTCTGTTTTTTTAAAAATTCTTCCTTTTTCTAAAACTTCTGTTTTTTTATTTGGTTTCCTCAGATTGTGCAAACGGTTTCTAATACGGGCAAGTAGTGTTCTCTACTGTTACGTGTTTTATTCCGTGCTAATTCAAATACGGCTTACGACGATTTGGATTATGCAAGCACGCACTTTTATTTTTAAAAATTCTTCTTTGTTCCATAACGTCTGTTTTTATTTATTTTTCTCGATTAGTAAACGGGTTCTAATACGGGCAAGTAGCGTTCTCTACTGTTACGTGTTTTAATCCGTGCTAATTCAAATACGGCTTACGAAGATTTGGATTATGCAAGCATGTCTATTTTTCTTAAAATTCTTCCTTTTTTCAAAACTTGCTTTTTTTATTTGTTTTTCCTCGATTGTGCAAAACGTTCTAATTCGGGCAAGTAGTGTTCTCTCTTGTGACGTGTTTTAATCGTGCTAATTCAAATACGACTTACGACGATTTGGATTATGCAAGCACGTCATTTATTTTTAAAAATTCTTCTTTATTCCATAACGTCTGTTTTATTTATTTTTCTTAGATTGTGCAAACGGGTTCTAATACGGGCAAGTAACGTTCTCTCTTTGTTACGTGTTTTAGTCCAGGCTACTTCAAATACGACTACGACGATTTGGATTATGCAAAAGACGTTTGTTTTTTTTTCTAAAAATTCTTTCTTTTTCCAAAACGTCTGTTTTATTTAATTTCTTAGATTGTGCAAATGGGTTCTAGTACGGCAAGTAGCGTTCTCTCTCTTTATTCGTGTTTTAATCCGTGCTAATTCAAATACGACTTACTTAAGATTTGGATTATGCAAGCATGTCTGTTTTCTAAAAATTCTTCCTTTTTTCCAAAACATCTATTTTTTTATTTGTTTTCCTCAGATTGTGCAAACGGGTTCTAATACGGGCAAGTAGTGTTCTCTACTTTTACGTGTTTTAATCCTGTTAATTCAAATACGACTTTTACGACGATTTGGATTATGCAAGCACGTTTGTTTTTTTTCTAAAAATTCTTCCTTTTTCCAAAACGTCTGCTTTATTTATTTTCTTCAAATTATGCAAACGGGTTTTAATACGGCAAGTAGCGTTCTCTCTTTATTACGTGTTTTAATCCGTGCTGATTCAAATACTTACTACGACGATTTAGATTATGCAAGCACGTCTGTTTTTCTAAAAATTCTTCTTTTTTCCAAAACGTCTGTTTTATTTATTTTCCTCAGATTGTGCAAACGGGTTCTAGTACGGGCAAGTAGCGTTCTCTACTGTTACATGTTTTAATCCATGCTAATTCAAATACGGCTTACAAAGATTTGGATTATGCAAGCATGTCTGTTTTTCTAAAAATTCTTCCTTTTTCTAAAACTTCGTTTTTTTTATTTGGTTTCCTCGATTGTAAACGGTTTCTAATACGGGCAAGTAGTGTTCTCTCTGTTACGTGTTTTATTCGTATGCTAATTCAAATACGACTTACGACGATTTGGATTATGCAAGCACGTCCTTTATTTTTAAAAATTCTTCTTTGTTCCATAACGTCTGCTTTATTTATTTTTCTCAGATGCAAAACGGGTTCTAATACGGCAAGTAGCGTTCTCTTATCAAGCGTGTTTTAATCCGTAATTCAAATACGACTACTTAAGATTTGGATTATGCAAGCATGTGTGTTTTTCTAAAATTCTTCCTTTTTCAAAAACTTCTGTTTTTTTTATTTGTTTTCCTCAGATTGTGCAAACGAGTTCTAATACGGCAAGTGGTGTTCTCCTCTTACATTACGTGTTTTAATTCGTGCTAATTCAAATACGACTACGACGATTTCGATTATGCAAGCACGTACGTTTTTCTAAAAAAATTCTTCTTTTTTCCAAAACGTCTGCTTTATTTATTTTCCTCGACATTGCAAAAAGCGGGTTCTAGTACAGAAGTAGCGTTTTCATTTACGTGTTTTAATCCGTGCTAATTCAAATACGACTTTAAGATTTGGATTATGCAAGCATGTCTGTTTTTCTAAAAATTCTTACTTTTTCCAAAACTTCTTTTTTATTTGTTTTTCCTCGACAGTAAACGGGTTCCTAATACGAGCAAGTAGTGTTCTCTCTTATTACGTGTTTTAATCCGTGCTAATTCAAATACGATGCCTTACGACGATTTGAATTATGCAAGCACGCTTGTTTATTTTTAAAAATTCTTCTTTATTCCATAACGCCTGTTTATTTATTTTTCTCAGATCAGTGCAAACGGGTTCTAATACGGGCAAGTAGCGATCTCCAATGTTACGTGTTTTAATCCGTGCTAATTCAAATACGGCTTACGACGATTTGGATTATGCAAGCACGTCTGTTTTTTTTTAAAAATTCTTCATATTTCCAAAACGTCTATTTTATTTATTTTTCTTCGATTGTGCAAACGGGTTCTAATACGGGCAAGTAGTGTTCTCTACTGTGACGTGTTTTAATCCGTGCTAATTCAAATACGGCTTACGACGATCTGGATTATGCAAGCACGTCTGTTTTTCTAAAAATTTTTCTTTTTTCCAAAACGTCTGTTTTATTTATTTTCCTTAGATTGTGCAAACGGGTTCTAGTACGGGCAAGTAACGTTCTCTACTGTTACATGTTTTCATCCGTGCTAATTCAAATACGGCTTACGAAGATTTGGATTATGCAAGCAAGTCTGTTTTTCTAAAAATTCTTCCTTTTTCCAAAACTTCTGTTTTATTTATTTTCCTTAGATTGTGCAAACGGGTTCTAAAACGGGCAAGTAGTGTTCTCTCTTCATGCACGTGTTTTAATCCGGCTAATTCAAATACGGCTTACGACGATTTGGATTATGCAAGCACGTTTGTTTTTTTTTCTAAAAATTCTTCCTTTTCCCAAAACGTCTGTTTTATTTATTTTCTTTAGATTATGCAAACGGGTTTTAATACGGGCAAGTAACGTTCTCTACTGTTACGTGTTTTAATCCGGGCTAATTCAAATACGGCTTACGACGATTTGGATTATGCAAGCACGTTTGTTTTTTTTCCTATAAATTCTTCCTTTTTCCAAAACGTCTGTTTTATTTATTTTCTTCAGATTATGCAAACGGGTTTTAATACGGGCAAGTAGCGTTCTCTACTGTTACGTGTTTTAATCCGTGCTGATTCAAATACGGCTTACGACGATTTGGATTATGCAAGCATGTGTGTTTTTCTAAAAATTCTTCCTTTTTCCAAAACTTCTGTTTTTTTATTTTTTTTTCCTCAGATTGTGCAAACGGGTTCTAATACGGGCAAGGGGTTTCTCTACTGTTACGTGTTTTAATTCGTGCTAATTCAAATACGGCTTACGATGATTTGGATTATGCAAGCACGTCTATTTTTTTTTTAAAATTCTTCATTTTTCCAAAACGTCTGTTTTATTTATTTTTCTCAAACTGTGCAAACGGGTTCTAATACGGGCAAGTAGCGTTCTCTACTGTTACGTGTTTTAGTCCGTGCTAATTCAAATACGGCTAACGACGATTTAGATTATGCAAGCACGTCTGTTTTTTGTTCTAAAAATTCTTCCTTTTTCCAAAACGTCTGTCTTATTTATTTTCTTCAGATTATGCAAACGGGTTCTAATACGGGCAAGTAGCGTTCTCTACTGTTACGTGTTTTAATTCGTGCTAATTCAAATACGGCTTGCGACGATTTGGATTATGCAAGCACGTATGTTTTTCTAAAATTTCTTCTTTTTTCCAAAACGACTGTTTTATTTATTTTCCTCAAATTGTGCAAACGGGTTCTAGTACGGGCAAGTAGCGTTCTCTACTGTTACATGTTTTAATCCGTGCTAATTCAAATACGACTACTTAAGATTTGGATTATGCAAGCATGTCCCATTCTTCTAAAAATTCTTCCTTTTTCCAAAACTTTTTTTTTATTTGTTTTCCTCGATTATTAAACGTTCTAATACGGGCAAGTAGTGTTCTTCTACTTTATTTGTTTTAATTAAGTGCTAATTCAAATACGACTTCTGATTTGGATTATGCAAGCACGCCTGTTTTTTTAAAAATTCTTCATTTTTCCAAAACGCCTCTGTTTATTTATTTTTCTCAGATTGTAAACGGGTTCTAATACGGCAAGTAACGTTCTCTCTTCAAGTTACGTGTTTTAATCCGGGCTACTTCAAATACGGCTTACGACGATTTGGATTATGCAAGCACATTTGTTTTTTTTTCTAAAAGTTCATCCTTTTTCCAGAACGTCTGTTTTATTTATTTTCTTCAGATTATGCAAACAGGTTTTAATACGGGCAAGTAGCGTTCAGATCAACATGTGTTTTTAATCCGTGCTAATTCAAATACGGCTTACGACGATCTGGATTATGCAAGCACGTCTGTTTTTCTAAAAATTTTTCTTTTTTCCAAAACGTCTGTTTTATTTATTTTCCTTAGATGGTGCAAACGGGTTCTAGTACGGGCAAGTAACGTTCTCTACTGTTACATGTTTTCATCCGTGCTAATTCAAATACGGCTTACGAAGATTTGGATTATGCAAGCATGTTTGTTTTTCTAAAAATTCTTCCTTTGTCCAAAACATCTGTTTTATTTATTTTCCTTAGATTGTGCAAACGGGTTCTAAAACGGGCAAGTAGTGTTCTCTACTGTTACGTGTTTTAATCCGGGCTAATTCAAATACGGCTTACGACGATTTGGATTATGCAAGCACGTTTGTTTTTTTTTCTAGAAATTCTTCCTTTTTCCAAAACGTCTGTTTTATTTATTTTCTTTAGATTATGCAAACGGGTTTTAATATGGGCAAGTAACGTTCTCTACTGTTACGTGTTTTAATCCGGGCTAATTCAAATACGGCTTACGACGATTTGGATTATGCAAGCACGTCTGTTTTTTTTTAAAAAATTTTCATTTTTCCAAAACGTCTGTTTAATTTATTTTCCTCAGATTGTGCAAAGGGGTGTAGTACGGGCAAGTAGCGTTCTCTACGGTTACGTGTTTTAATTCGTGCTAATTCAAATACGGCTTACGACGATTTGGATTATGCAAGCATGTCTGTTTATTTTTAAAAATTCTTCATTTTTCCAAAACGTCTGTTTTATTTATTTTTCTCAGATTGTGCAAACGGGTTCTAATACTGCAAGTAGCGTTCTCTCTTTATTCGTGTTTTAATCCGCATCTTGATTCAAATACGACTACGACGATTTGGATTATGCATTATGCACGCTGTTTTTCTAAAAATTCTTCTTCTTTCCAAAACGTCTGTTTTATTTATTTTCCTCAGATTGTGCAAACGGGTTCTAGTACGGGCAAGTAGTGTTCTCTACTGTTACATGTTTTAATACGTGCTAATTCAAATACGGCTTACGACGATTTGGATTATGCAAGCACGTCTGTTTATTTTTAAAAATTTTCTTTTTTCCAAAACGTCTGTTTTATTTATTTTTGTCAGATTGTGCAAACGAATTCTAATACGGGCAT
The DNA here is from genome assembly GCA_026541065.1 of Canavalia ensiformis. NCBI lineage: Eukaryota > Viridiplantae > Streptophyta > Magnoliopsida > Fabales > Fabaceae > Canavalia > Canavalia ensiformis. The sequence continues at coordinate 140,344 of JAMKYM010000391.1, read as the reverse complement.
GTAACGTTCTCTATTGTTACGTGTTTTAATCCGGCCTAATTCAAATACGGCTTACGACGATTTGGATTATGCAAGCACGTTTGTTTTTTTTCCTATAAATTCTTCCTTTTTCCAAAACGTCTGTTTTATTTATTTTCTTCAGATTATGCAAACGGGTTTTAATACGGGCAAGTAGCGTTTCATCAAGCATGCGTGTTTTAATCCGTCTTTTCAAATACGGCTTACGACGATTTGGATTATGCAAGCATGTGTGTTTTTCTAAAAATTCTTCCTTTTTCCAAAACTTCTGTTTTTTTATTTTTTTTTCCTCAGATTGTGCAAACGGGTTCTAATACGGGCAAGGGGTTTCTCTACTGTTACGTGTTTTAATTCGTGCTAATTCAAATACGGCTTACGACGATTTGGATTATGCAAGCACGTCTGTTTTTTTTTAAAATTCTTCATTTTTCCAAAACGTCTGTTTTATTTATTTTTCTCAGATTGTGCAAACGGGTTCTAATACGGGCAAGTAGCGTTCTCTACTGTTACGTGTTTTAATCCGTGCTAATTCAAATACGGCTAACGACGATTTAGATTATGCAAGCACGTCTGTTTTTTTTTCTAAAAATTCTTCCTTTTTCCAAAACGTCTGTCTTATTTATTTTCTTCAGATTATGCAAACGGGTTCTAATACGGGCAAGTAGCGTTCTTCTACTTATTACGTGTTTTAATTGCAGCTAATTCAAATACGGCTTGCGACGATTTGGATTATGCAAGCACGTATGTTTTTCTAAAATTTCTTCTTTTTTCCAAAACGACTGTTTTATTTATTTTCCTCAAATTGTGCAAACGGTTTCTAGTACGGGCAAGTAGCGTTCTCTACTGTTACATGTTTTAATCCGTGCTAATTCAAATACGGCTTACGAAGATTTGGATTATGCAAGCATGTCTGTTCTTCTAAAAATTCTTCCTTTTTCCAAAACTTTTTTTTTTATTTGTTTTCCTCAGATTGTGCAAACGGGTTCTAATACGGGCAAGTAGTGTTCTCTATCATTATTGTTTTAATTCGTGCTAATTCAAATACGGCTTACGACGATTTGGATTATGCAAGCACGTTTGTTTTTTTTAAAAAATTCTTCATTTTTCCAAAACGTCTGTTTTATTTATTTACCTCAGATTGTGCAAACGGGTTCTAGTACGGGCAAGTAGCATTCTCTACTGTTACGTGTTTTAATACGTGCTAATTCAAATGCGGCTTACGACGATTTGGATTATGCAACCACGTCTGTTTATTTTTAAAAATTTTCTTTTTTCCAAAACGTCTGTTTTATTTATTTTTCTCGGATTGTGCAAACGGGTTCTAATACGGGCAAGTAACGTTCTCTAGTGTTACGTGTTTCAATTCGTGCTAATTCAAATACGGCTTACGACGATTTGGATTATGCAAGCACGTCTGTTTTTTTTTAAAAATTCTTCATTTTTCCAAAACGTCTGCTTTATTTATTTTTCGGTATCAGGTAAACGGGTTCTAATACGGGCAAGTAGCGTTCTCTAATGTTACGTGTTTTAATCCGTGCTAATTCAAATACGGCTTACGACGATTTGGATTATGCAAGCACGTCTGTTTATTTTTAAAAATTTTCTTTTTTCCAAAACGTCTGTTTTATTTATTTTTGTCAGATTGTGCAAACGAATTCTAATACGGGCATGTAACGTTCTCTACTGTTACGTGTTTTAATCCGGGCTAATTCAAATACGGCTTACGACGATTTGGATTATGCAAGCACGTTTGTTTTTTTTCCTATAAATTCTTTCTTTTTCCAAAACGTCTGTTTTATTTATTTTCTTCAGATTATGCAACGGGTTTTAATACGGGCAAGTAGCGTTCTCTACTGTTACGTGTTTTAATCCGTGCTAATTCAAATACGGCTTACGACGATCTGGATTATGCAAGCACGTCTGTTTTTTTTTTAAAATTTTTCTTTTTTCCAAAACGTCTGTTTTATTTATTTTCCTTAGATTGTGCAAACAGGTTCTAGTACGGGCAAGTAGCGTTCTCTACTGTTACAAGTTTTAATCCGTGCTAATTCAAATACGGCTTACGAAGATTTGGTTTATGCAAGCATGTCTGTTTTTCTAAAAATTCTTCCTTTTTCCAAAACTTCTGTTTTTTTATTTGTTTTCCTCGATTGTGCAAACGGTTCTAAAACGGCAAGTAGTGTTCTCTATCATTCGTGTTTTAATCCGGCTAATTCAAATACTACGGCTTACGATTTATTTGGATTATGCAAGCACGTTTGTTTTTTTTAAAATTCTTCCTTTTTCCAAAACGTCTGTTTTATTTATTTTCTTTAGATTATGCAAACGGGTTTTAATACGGGCAAATAAGCGTTCTCTCTTTGTTCGTGTTTTAATCCGGCTAATTCAAATACTTACGGCGTTTGGATTATGCAAGCACGTCTATTTTTTTTTTAAAATTTTTCATTTTTCCAAAACGTCTGTTTTATTTATTTTCCTCATATTGCGCAAACGGGTTCTAGTACGGGCAAGTAGCATTCTCTACTGTTACGTGTTTTAATACGTGCTAATTCAAATGCTGCTTACGACGATTTGGATTATGCAAACGTCTTCTTTTATTTTTAAAAATTTTCTTTTTTTCCAAAACGTCTGTTTTATTTATTTTTCTCAAATTGTGAAAACGGGTTCCTAATCGGCAGTAACGCTTCTCTACTTATTCGTGTTTTAATCCGGGCTAATTCAAATACGGCTTACGACGATGTGGATTATCCAAGAACGTCTGTTTTTTTTTAAAAATTCTTCATTTTTCCAAAACGTCTGTTTTATTTATTTTTCTCAGATTGTGCAAACGGGTTCTAATACGGGCAAGTAGCGTTCTCTACTGTTACGTGTTTTAATTCGTGGTAATTCAAATACGGCTTACGACGATTTGGATTATGCAAGCATGTCTGTTTTTTTTTTAAAAATTCTTCATTTTTCCAAAACGTCTGTTTTATTTATTTTTCTCAGATTGTGCAAACGGGTTCTAATACGGGCAAGTAGTGTTCTCATCAAGTATTTTGTTTTAATCCGCTAATTCAAATACGGCTTACGACGATTTGGATTATGCAGGCACGTTTGTTTTTTTTTCTAAAAATTCTTCCTTTTTCCAAAACGAATGTTTTATTTATTTTCTTTAGATTATGCAAACGGGTTTTAATACGGGCAAGTAACGTTCTCTACCGTTACGTGTTTTAATCCGGGCTAATTCAAATACGGCTTACGACGATTTGGATTATGCAAGCACGTCTGTTTTTTTTTTAAAATTTTTCATTTTTCCAAAACGTCTGTTTTATTTATTTTCCTCATATTGTGCAAACGGGTTCTAGTACGGGCAAGTAGCATTCTCATCAAGATTTGTTTTAATACGTGGCTAATTCAAATGCGACTTACACACGATTTGGATTATGCAAGCACGTCATTTATTTTTAAAAATTTTCTTTTTTCCAAAACGTCTGTTTTATTTATTTTTCTCATTGTGAAAAACGGTTCTAATACGGGCAAATAACGTTCTCATCAAGCATTTACGTGTTTTAATCAGCTAATTCAAATACGGCTTACGATGTGGATTATCCAAGCACGCCTGTTTTTTTTAAAAATTCTTCATTTTTCCAAAACGCCTGCTTTATTTATTTTTCTCAGTTGTGACAGGTAAACCGTTCTAATACTTCTGCAAGTGGCGTTCTCTAATCAAACGTGTTTTAAGTCGTGCTAATTCAAATACTGACTACACTGATTTGGATTATGCAAGCATGTCTGTTTTTTTTTAAAAATTCTTCATTTTTCCAAAACGCCTGCTTTATTTATTTTTCTCGAGATTGTGTAAACGGGTTCTAATACGGGCAAGTAAGCGTTCTCTATCATTACGTGTTTTAATTCGCTAATTCAAATACGACTTAATGACGATTTGGATTATGCGAGCACGTTTTTCTAAAAATTCTTCTTTTTTCCAAAACGTCTGTTTTATTTATTTTCCTCAGACAGTGCAAACGGGTTCTAGTACCAAGTAGTGTTCTCCTCGTTACATGTTTTAATACGTGCTAATTCAAATAATGACTTACGACGATTTGGATTATGCAAGCACGCCTGCTTTATTTTTAAAAATTTTCTTTTTTCCAAAACGCTCTTTTTTTTATTTTTTGTCGATTGTGCAAAAATAATTCTAATACGGGCATGTAACGTTCTCTACTGTTACGTGTTTTAATCCAGGCTAGTTCAAATACGGCTTACGACGATTTGGATTATGCAAGCACGTTTGTTTTTTTTCCTATAAATTCTTCCCTTTCCCAACACGTCTGTTTTATTTATTTTCCTCAGTTGTGCAAAACGGGTTCTAATACGGGCAAGTAGCGTTCTCTGCATTTACGTGTTTTAATCCGGGTGCTAATTCAAATACTGGTGATTTATTTGGATTATGCAAGCACGCCTGTTTGCTAAATATTCTTCCCTTTTTCCAAAACGCCTGTTTTATTTATTTTCCTCGGATTATTGCAAACGGGTTCTAGTACGGCAAGTAGTGTTCTCCTCATTACATGTTTTAATACGTACTAATTCAAGTACGGCTTACGACGATTTGGATTATGCAAGCACGTCTGTTTATTTTTAAAAATTTTCTTTTTTCCAAAACGTCTGTTTTATTTATTTTTGTCAGATTGTGCAAACGAATTCTAATACGGGCATGTAACGTTCTCTACTGTTACGTGTTTTAATCCAGGCTAGTTCAAATACGGCTTACGACGATTTGGATTATGCAAGCACGTTTGTTTTTTTTCCTATAAATTCTTCCCTTTTCCAACACGTCTGTTTTATTTATTTTCCTCAGATTGTGCAAACGGGTTCTAATACGGGCAAGTAGCGTTCTCTACTGTTACGTGTTTTAATCCGTGCTAATTCAAATACGGCTGACGACGATTTGGATTATGCAAGCACGTCTGTTTTGCTAAATATTCTTCCTTTTTCCAAAACGTCTGTTTTATTTATTTTCCTCAGATTGTGCAAACGGGTTCTATTACGGGCAAGTAGCGTTCTCATTTATGCGTGTTTTAATCCGTGCTAATTCAAATACGCTGACTTACGACGATTTGGATTATGCAAGCACGCCTTTTTGCTAAATATTCTTCCTTTTTCCAAAACGTCTCTTTTATTTATTTTCCTCGAGATTGTGCAAACGGGTTCTATTACGGGCAGGTAGCGTTCTCCTCTCAACCCCTGCGTGTTTTAATCCGTGCTAATTCAAATGCGATTTACGACTTCGTGATTTGGATTATGCAAGCACGCCTGTTTATTTTTAAAAATTTTCTTTTTCCAAAACGCCTGCTTTATTTATTTTTCTCGATTGTAAACGATTCTAATACGGGCAAGTAACGTTCTCTCATCAAGCATGCGGTTTTAATCCGCTAATTCAAATACGGCTTACGACGATGTGGATTATCCAAGCACGCCTGTTTTTTTTTAAAAATTCTTCATTTTTCCAAAACGCCTGTTTATTTATTTTCTCGATTGTGCAAACGTTCTAATACGGGCAAGTAGCGTTCTCTCACATTACGTGTTTTAATTCGTGCTAATTCAAATACGGCCTACGACGATTTGGATTATGCAAGCATGTCTGTTTTTTTTTAAAAAATTCTTCATTTTTCCAAACGCCTGTTTTATTTATTTTTCTCGACAGTAAACGGGTTCTAATACGGGCAAGTAGTGTTCTCTATCACATTACGTGTTTAATACGTGCTAATTCAAATACGCGACTTACGACGATTTGGATTATGCACGCATCGCCCGCTTATTTTTAAAATTTTCTTTTTCCAAAACGCCTGCTTTATTTATTTTTGTCAGATTGTGCAAATGAATTCTAATACGGGCATGTAATGTTCTCTACTGTTACGTGTTTTAATCCGGGCTAATTCAAATATGGCTTACGACGATTTGGATTATGCAAGCTCGTTTGTTTTTTTTCCTATAAATTCTTCCTTTTTCCAAAACGTCTGTTTTATTTATTTTTCTTCAGATTATGCAAAACGGTTTTAATACGGGCAAGTAGCATTCTCTATCATTACGTGTTTTAACTCTTTGATTCAAATACGAACACGACGATTTGGATTATCTGCATGTGTGTTTTTCTTAAAGTTCTTCCTTTTTCCAAAACTTGTTTTTTATTTGTTTTCCTCAGATTGTGCAAACGGGTTCTAATACGCAAGGGGTTTCTCTACGTTTTTTATTTGTTTTAATTCGTGCTAATTCAAATACGGCTTACGACGATTTGGATTATGCAAGCACGTCATTTTTTTTTTTTAAATTCTTCATTTTTCCAAAACGTCTGTTTTATTTATTTTTCTCAGATTGTGCAAACGGGTTCTAGTACGGGCAAGTAGCGTTCTCTCAAGTTACGTGTTTTAATCCGTGCTAATTCAAATACGGCTTTACGGCGATTTGGATTATGCAAGCACGCCTGCTTTGCTAAATATTCTTCCTTTTTCCAAAACGCTCTCTTTATTTATTTTCCTCGACATTGCAAACGGGTTCTATTACGGGCAGGTAGCGTTTCTCTCAGCATGCGTGTTTTATCCGTGCTAATTCAAATGCGGCTTACGACGATTTGGATTATGCAAGCACGTCTGTTTATTTTTAAAAATTTTCTTTTTTCCAAAACGTCTGTTTTATTTATTTTTCTCAGATTGTGCAAACGGATTCTAATACGGGCAAGTAACGTTCTCTACTGTTACGTGTTTTAATCCGGGCTAATTCAAATACGGCTTACGACGATGTGGATTATCCAAGCACGTCTGTTTTTTTTTAAAAAATTCTTCATTTTTCCAAAACGTCTGTTTTATTTATTTTTCTCAGATTGTGCAAACGGGTTCTAATACGGGCAAGTAGCGTTCTCTTTTACGTATTTTTTAATTCGTGCTAATTCAAATACGGCCTACGACGATTTGGATTATGCAAGCATGTCTGTTTTTTTTTAAAAAATTCTTCATTTTTCCAAAACGTCTGTTTTATTTATTTTTCCCAGATTGTGCAAACGGGTTCTAATACGGGCAAGTAGTGTTCTCTACTGTTACGTGTTTTAATACGTGCTAATTCAAATACGGCTTACGACGATTTGGATTATGCAAGCACGTCTGTTTATTTTTAAAAATTTTCTTTTTTCCAAAACGTCTGTTTTATTTATTTTTGTCGATCAGGTAAAATGAATTCTAATACGGGCATGTAATGTTCTCTCTTCAATTACGTGTTTTAATCCAGGCTAATTCAAATACGACTTACGACGATTTGGATTATGCAAGCACGCTTTGTTTTTTTTTCCTATAAATTCTTCCTTTTTCCAAAACGTCTGTTTTATTTATTTTCTTCAGATTATGCAAACGGGTTTTAATACGGGCAAGTAGCATTCTCTACTGTTACGTGTTTTAATCCGTGCTGATTCAAATACGGCTTACGACGATTTGGATTATGCAAGCATGTGTGTTTTTCTTAAAGTTCTTCCTTTTTCCAAAACTTCTGTTTTTTTATTTGTTTTCCTCAGATTGTGCAAACGGGTTCTAATACGGGCAAGGGGTTTCTCTACTGTTACGTGTTTTAATTCGTGCTAATTCAAATACGGCTTACGACGATTTGGATTATGCAAGCACGTCATTTTTTTTTTTTAAATTCTTCATTTTTCCAAACGTCCTGTTTTATTTATTTTTCTCAGATTATGCAAACGGTTCTAATACTTCAAGTAGCGTTTCTCGTTATTACGTGTTTTTAATCCGTGCTAATTCAAATACGGCTAACGATGATTTAGATTATGCAAGCACGTCATTTTTATTTTAAAAATTCTTCATTTTTCCAAAACGTCTGTTTTATTTATTTTTCTCAGATTGTGCAAACGGGTTCTAATACGCAAGTAGCGTTCTCAAGCATTGTGTTTTAATCCGGTACTAATTCAAATCTGACTAACGATGATTTAGATTATGCAAGCACGCCTCTGTTTTTTTCTAAAAATTCTTCCTTTTTCCAAAACGCCTGCCTTATTTATTTTCTTCGATTATGCAAACGGGTTCTAATACGGCAAGTAGCGTTCTCTGCGCATTACGTGTTTTAATTCGTGCTAATTCAAATACGGTTTGCGACGATTTGGATTATGCAAGCACGTATGTTTTTCTAAATTTTCTGCTTTTTTCCAAAACGTCTGTTTTATTTATTTTCCTCAGATTGTGCAAACGGGTTCTAGTACGGGCAAGTAGCGTTCTCATCATTGCGTGTTTTAATCCGTGCTAATTCAAATACGACTTCTGAAGATTTGGATTATGCTAGCATGTCCTTTTTCTAAAAATTCTTCCTTTTTCCAAAACTTCTTTTTTTTATTTGTTTTCCCACGATTGTAAACGGGTTCTAATACGGGCAAGTAGTGTTCTCTCCTGTTAGGTGTTTTAACTGCGGCTAATTCAAATACGACTTACGACGATTAGGGATTATGCAAGCACGTCGGTTTATTTTTAAAAATTGTTCTTTATTCCATAACGCCTGGCTTTATTTATTTTTCTCAGATTGTGCAAACGGTTCCCTACGGGCAAGTAACGTTCTCTCTTTTGGTGTTTTAATTCGGCTTATTCAAATACGGCTTACGAAGATTTGGATTATGCAAGCATGTCTGCTTTTCTAAAAATTCTTTCTTTTTCCAAAACTTCTGTTTTTTATTTGTTTTTCCTCGACAGTAAAACGGGTTCTAATACGGGCAAGTAGTGTTCTCTCCTGTTACGTGTTTTAATCCGTGCTAATTCAAATACGGCTTACGACGATTAGGATTATGCAAGCACGTCAGTTTATTTTTAAAAATTGTTCTTTATTCCATAACGTCTGTTTTATTTATTTTTCTCGATTGTAAACGGTTCTAATACGGGCAAAGTAGCGTTCTCATCTCATATTTGTTTTAATCCGTGCTAATTCAAATACGACTACGGCCGATTTGGATTATGCAAGCACGTCTGTTTTTTTAAATTCTTTTTTTTTCCAAAACGCTTGTTTTATTCATTTTCTCCGATTGTAAAAACGGGTTCTAATACCGGCAAGTAGCGTTCTCTACTGTTATGTGTTTTAATCCGTGTTAATTCAAATACGGCTTACGTCGATTTGGATTATGCAAGCACGTCTATTTTCTAATTATTCTTCCTTTTTCCAAAAACGCTCTTTTTATTTATTTTCTCGACATTGTAAACGGGTTCTAGTACGGGCAAGTAGCGTTCTCCTAAGCACGTGTTTTAATCCATGCTAATTCAAATACGACTTGAGATTTGGATTATGCAAGCATGTACTGTTTTTTCTAAAATTCTTCCTTTTTCCAAAACTTCTTTTTTTATTTGTTTTTCATCAGTTACAGTAAACGGGTTCTAATACGGCAAGTAGCGTTCTCTCACTGTTACGTGTTTTAATCCGTGCTAATTCAAATACGACTACGACTGATTTGGATTATGCAAGCACGCCTGTTTTGCTAAAATATTCTTCCTTTTCCAAAACGTGTCTTTTATTTATTTTCCCTCAGTTATTGCAAACGGGTTCTATTACGGGCAAGTAGCGTTCTCTCAAGTTACGTGTTTTAATCCGTCTAATTCAAATACGACTTTACGAAGATTTGGATTATGCAAGATGTCATCTGTTTTTCTAAAAATGCTTCCTTTTTCCAAAACTTTTTTTTTTATTTGTTTTCCTCACATTGTAAACGGGTTTTAATGCAGGCGAAATAGCGTTTCGCTCCATCAAGTTACGTGTTTTAATCCGTCTTGATTCAAATACTGACTTACGACGTGATTTGGATTATGCAAGCAACGTCTGCTTTTTCTAAAAATTCTTCTTATTTCCAAAACGCCTGCTTTATTTATTTTCCTCGATTAGTGCAAACGGGTTCTAGTACGGGCAAGTAGCGTTCTCCTCAAGCTGTTACGTGTTTTAATCCGTGCTAATTCAAATACGGCTTACGACGATTTGGATTATGCAAGCACGTCTGTTTATTTTTAAAAATTCTTCTTTATTCCATAACGTCTATTTTATTTATTTTTCTCTGATTGTGCAAACGGGTTCTAATACGGGCAAGTAGCGTTCTCTACTGTTATGTGTTTTAATCCGTGCTAATTCAAACACGGCTTACGACGATATGAATTATGCAATCACGTCTATTTTTTTTTATAAAAATTCTTCCTTTTGCCAAAACGTCTGTTTTATTTATTTTCTTCAGATTATGCAAACGGGTTCTAATAGGGGCAAGTAGCGTTCTCTACTGTTACGTGTTTTAATCCGTGCTAATTCAAATACGGCTTACGACGATTTGGATTATGCACGCACGTCTCTTTCTCTAATTCTTCCTTTTTCCAAAACTTCTGTTTTTTTATTTGTTTTCCGCAGATTGTGCAAACGGGTTCTAATATGGGCAAGTAGTCTTTTATCATATTGTTTTCATCCGTGCTAATTCAAATACGGTTACTGACGATTTGGATTATGCAAGCACGTCTATTTTCTAAAATTCTTCCTTTTTCCAAAACGTCTCTTTATTTATTTTCCTCGACAGTAAACGGGTTCTAGTACGGCAAGAGCGTTTCTCTCATCATTGTTGTTTTAATCCGTGCTAATTCAAATACGGGCTTACGAAGATTTGGATTATGCAAGCATGTCTGTTTTTCTAAAAATTCTTCCTTTTTCCAAAACTTCTCGTTTTTTATTTGTTTTCCTCGACAGTAAACGGTTTCTAATACGGGCAAGTAGTGTTCTCTATCACATGTTTTAATCCGTGCTAATTCAAATACAATTTGACTACGACCATTTGGATTATGCAAGAAGACGCCTTTTATGTTTAAAAATTCTTCTTTATTCCATAACGTGTGTTTTATTTATTTTTCTCAGATTGTGCAAACGGGTTCTAATACGGGCAAGTAGGGTTCTCTTCTGTTACGTGTTTTAATCCGTGCTAATTCAAATACCGCTTACGACGATATGGATTATGCAAGCAAGTCTGTTTTTTTTTTAAAATTCTTCTTTTTTCCAATACGTCTGTTTTATTTATTTTTCTCAGATTGTGCAAACGGGTTCTAATACGGGCAAGTAGCGTTCTCTACTGTTACGTGTTTTAATCCGTGCTAATTCAAATACTGCTTACGACGATTTGGATTTTGCAAGCACGTCTGTTTTTTTTTTTTCTAAAAATTCTTCCTTTTTCCAAAACGTCTGTTTTATTTATTTTCTTTAGATTATGCAAACGGGTTCTAATACGGGCAAGTAGCGTTCTCTACTGTTACGTGTTTTAATCCGTGCTAATTCAAATACGGCTTACGACGATTTAGATTATGCAAGCACGTCTGTTTTTCTAAAAATTCTTCCTTTTTCCAAAACTTCTGTTTTTTTATTTGTTTTCCTCAGATTGTGCAAACGGGTTCTAATAGGGGCAAGTAGTGTTCTCTAATGTTACATGTTTTAATACGTTAAATTCAAATAACATGACTTACGACGATTTGGATTATGCAAGCACGCCCTCTGTTTTTTTCTAAAATTCTTCCTTTTTCCAAAACGTCTGTTTTATTTATTTTCCTCAGATTGTGCAAACAGGTTCTAGTACGGGCAAGTAACGTTCTCTACTGTTACGTGTTTTAATCTGTGCTAATTTAAATACGGCTTACGAAGATTTGGATTATGCAAGCATGTCTGTTTTTCTAAAAATTCTTCCTTTTTCCAAAACTTCTGTTTTTTTATTTGTTTTCATCAGATTGTGCAAACGGGTTCTAATACGGGCAAGTAGCGTTCTCTACTGTTACGTGTTTTAATTCGTGCTAATTCAAATACGGCTTACGACGATTTGGATTATGCAAGCAGGTCTGTTTTTTTTAAAAAATTCTTCATTTTTCCAAAACGTCTGTTTTATTTATTTTTCTCAGATTGTGAAAACGGGTTCTAATACGGGCAAGTAGCGTTCTCTACTGTTACGTGTTTTAATCCGTGCTAATTCAAATACGGCTTACGAAGATTTGGATTATGCAAGCATGTCTGTTTTTCTAAAAATTCTTCCTTTTTTCAAAACTTCTGTTTTTTTATTTGTTTTCCTCAGACTGTGCAAACGGGTTCTAATACGGGCAAGTAGTGTTCTCTACTGTTACATGTTTTAATCCGTGCTAATTCAAATACAGCTTACGACGATTTGGATTATGCAAGCACGTCTGTTTATGTTTAAAAATTCTTCTTTATTCCATAACGTCTGTTTTATTTATTTTTCTCAGATTGTGCAAACGGGTTCTAATACGGGCAAGTAGGGTTCTCTTCTGTTACGTGTTTTAATCCGTGCTAATTCAAATACCGCTTACGACGATATGGATTATGCAAGCATGTCTCTGCTTTTTTTAAATTCTTCTTTTTCCAATACGCCTGTTTTATTTATTTTCTCTCGATTGTGCAAACGTTCTAATACGGGCAAGTAGCGTTCTCTACTGTTACGTGTTCTAATCCGTGCTAATTCAAATATGCCTTACAAAGATTTGGATTATGCAAGCATGTCTGTTTTTCTAAAAATTCTACCTTTTTCCAAAACTTCTGTTTTTTTATTTATTTTCCTCGGACAGTAATTGGTTCTAATACGGGCAAGTAGCGTTCTCTCATCGTTATGTGTTTTAATCCGTGCTAATCCAAATACGGGCTTACGACGATTTGGATTATGCAAGCACGCTCTGTTTATTTTTAAAAATTCTTCCTTAATCCATAACGCCTGCTTTATTTATTTTTCTCGAGATTGTCCAAACGGTTCTAATACGGCAAGTAGCGTTCTCTACTCAAGCGTGTTTTACTCCGCGCTAATTCAAATACGACTTACGACGATTTGGATTATGCAAGCACGCCTTTTTTCTAAAAATTCTTCTTTTTTCCAAAACGCGTGCTTTATTTATTTTCCTCAGATTGTAAACGGGTTCTAGTGCGGGCAAGTAGCTGCTTCTCTCAAGTTATGTGTTTTAATCCGTGCTAATTCAAATCTTGACTTACGACGATTTGGATTATGCAAGCACGCCTGTTTTTTTTTTAATTCTTCTTTTTCCAACACGCCTGCTTTATTTATTTTTCTCCGATTGTGCAAACGGGTTCTAATACGGCAAGTAGCTTTCTCTACTTGTTATGTGTTTAATTGCGTGCTAATTCAAATACGCTTACTTATTTCCATTTGGATTATGCAAGCACGTCTGCTTTTCTAAAAATTCTTCCTTTTTCCAAAACTTCGGTTTTTTTATTTGTTTTACTCAGATTGTGCAAACGGGTTCTAATACGGGCAAGTAGCGTTCTCTACTTGTTATGTGTTTTTAACCTGCTAATTCAAATACGGCTTACTAAGATTTGGATTATGCCAGCATGTCTGTTTTTTTTAAAATTCTTCTTTTTTTCCAGAACGCCTGTTTATTTGTTTTTCTCAGATTGTAAACGGGTTCTAATACGGGCAAGTAACGTTCTCTACTGCATACGTGTTTTAATCCGTGCTAATTCAAATCTGACTTACGAATGATTTGGATTATGCAAGCACGCCTGCTTTTTTTTCTAAAATCTCTTCCTTTTTCCAAAACGTCCGTTTTATTTATTTTCTTTAGATTATGCAAACGGGTTCTAATACGAGCAAGTAGCGTTCTCTACTGTTACGTATTTTAATTCATTCTAATTCAAATACGCTACGACCATTTGGATTATGCAAGCACGCCCTGCTTTTTCTAAAAATTCTTCTTTTTCCGAAAACGCCTATTTTATTTATTTTCCTCAGTTATTGCAAACGGGTTCTAGTACTGACAAGTAGCTTCTCTACTGTTACATGTTTTAATCCTGCGCTAATTCAAATACGGCTTTAAAAGATTTGGGTTATGCGAAGCATGTCTGTTTTTCTAAAAATTCTTCCTTTTTTCAAAACTTTTTTTTTTATTTGTTTTCCTCAGATTTGTGCAAACGGGTTCTAATACTAAAAAGTAGTGTTCTCTCATCTGTTACATGTTTTAATCCGTGCTAATTCAAATACAATGCACTTACGATTTGGATTATGCAAGCACGCCTACTGCTTATGTTTAAAAATTCTTCTTTATTCCATAACGCCTCTTTCTTTATTTATTTTTCTCGACAGTAAAAACGGGTTCTAATACGGGCAAGTAGGGTTCTCTTCTGTTACGTGTTTTAATCCGTGCTAATTCAAATACCGCTTACGACGATATGGATTATGCAAGCATGTTTGTTTTTTTTTTAAATTCTTCTTTTTTCCAATACGTCTGTTTTATTTATTTTTCTCTGATTGTGCAAACGGGTTCTAATACGGGCAAGTAGCGTTCTCTACTGTTACGTGTTCTAATCCGTGCTAATTCAAATATGCCTTACAAAGATTTGGATTATGCAAGCATGTCTGTTTTTCTAAAAATTCTACCTTTTTCCAAAACTTCTGTTTTTTTATTTATTTTCCTCAGATTGTGCAATTGGGTTCTAATACGGGCAAGTAGCGTTCTCTACTGTTACGTGTTTTAATCCGTGCTAATCCAAATACGGCTTACGACGATTTGGATTATGCAAGCACGCCATCATTTATTTTTAAAAATTCTTCCTTAATCCATAACGCCTGCTTTATTTATTTTCTCGAGATTGTCCAAACGGGTTCTAATACTGGCAAGTAGCGTTCTCTCATCACGTGTTTTTACTCGTGCTAATTCAAATACGACTTACGATATTTGGATTATGCAAGCACGCCTGTTTTTCTAAAAATTCTTCTTTTTCCAAAACGCCTGTTTATTTATTTTCCTCGATTGTGCAAACGGGTTCTAGTGCGGCAAGTAGCGTTCTCTATCAAGTATGTGTTTTAATCGTGCTAATTCAAATGCCACTGACGATTTGGATTATGCAAGCACGCCCTCTTTTTTTTTAATTCTTCTTTTTCCAACACGCCTCTGTTTATTTATTTTTCTCTGATTGTGCAAACGGGTTCTAATACGGGCAAGTAGCGTTCTCATCGTTATGTGTTTTAATTGGTGCTAATTCAAATACGCTACGGCCGATTTGGATTATGCAAGCACGTCTGTTTTTCTAAAAATTCTTCCTTTTTCCAAAACTTCTGTTTTTTTATTTGTTTTACTCAGATTGTGCAAACGGGTTCTAATACGGGCAAGTAGCGTTCTCTACTGTTATGTGTTTTAATCCGTGCTAATTCAAATACGGCTTACGAAGATTTGGATTATGCCAGCATGTCTGTTTTTTTTTTAAAAATTCTTCTTTTTTCCAGAACGTCTGTTTTATTTGTTTTTCTCAGATTGTGCAAACGGGTTCTAATACGGGCAAGTAACGTTCTCTACTGTTACGTGTTTTAATCCGTGCTAATTCAAATACGGCTTACGACGATTTGGATTATGCAAGCACGTCTGTTTTTTTTTCTAAAATCTCTTCCTTTTTCCAAAACGTCCGTTTTATTTATTTTCTTTAGATTATGCAAACGGGTTCTAATACGAGCAAGTAGCGTTCTCTACTGTTACGTATTTTAATTCATTCTAATTCAAATACGGCTTACGACGATTTGGATTATGCAAGCACGTCTGTTTTTCTAAAAATTCTTCTTTTTTCCGAAACGTCTATTTTATTTATTTTCCTCAGATTGTGCAAACGGGTTCTAGTACGGGCAAGTAGCGTTCTCTACTGTTACATGTTTTAATCCGTGCTAATTCAAATACGGCTTACAAAGATTTGGGTTATGCAAGCATGTCTGTTTTTCTAAAAATTCTTCCTTTTTCCAAAACTTCTAGTTTTTTATTTGTTTTCCTCAGATTGTGGAAACGGGTTCTAATACGGGCAAGTAGTGTTCTCTACTGTTACGTGTTTTAATCTGTGCTAATTCAAATACGGCTTACGACGATTTGGATTATGCAAGCACGTCTGTTTATTTTTAAAAATTCTTCTTTATTGCATAACGTCTGTTTTATTTATTTTTCTCAGATTGTGCAAACGGG
The DNA here is from genome assembly GCA_026541065.1 of Canavalia ensiformis. Lineage (NCBI taxonomy): Eukaryota > Viridiplantae > Streptophyta > Magnoliopsida > Fabales > Fabaceae > Canavalia > Canavalia ensiformis. The sequence continues at coordinate 124,349 of JAMKYM010000391.1, read as the reverse complement.
TTCTAATACGGGCAAGTAGCGTTCTCTACTATTACGTGTTTTAATCCGTGCTAATTCAAATACGGCTTACGACGATTTGGATTATGCAAGCACGTCTGTTTTTTTTTTCTAAAAATTCTTCCTTTTTCCAAAACGTCTGTTTTATTTATTTTCTTCAGATTATGCAAACGGGTTCTAATACCTAAGTAGCTTCTCATCAACTTATTCGTGTTTTAATCCGTGCTAATTCAAATACGGCTTACGACGATTTAGATTATGCAAGCACGTCTGTTTTTCTAAAAATTCTTCCTTTTTCCAAAACTTCTGTTTTTTTATTTGTTTTCCTCAGATTGTGCAAACAGGTTCTAATAGGGGCAAGTAGTGCTCTCTAATGTTACGTGTTTTAATCCATGCTAATTCAAATACGGCTTACGACGATTTGGATTATGCAAGCACGCCTCGCTTTTTCTAAAATTCTTCTTTTTTCCAAAACGCCTGTTTTATTTATTTTCCTCGACAGTAAACGGGTTCTAGTACGGGCAAGTAGTGTTCTCATCTATGCATGTTTTAATACGTGGTAATTCAAATATGGCTTACTTACTTCCATTTGGATTATGCAAGCACGTCTGTTTTTTTTTTCTAAAAATTCTTCCTTTTTCCAAAACGTCTGTTTTTTTTATTTTCTTCAGATTGTGCAAACGGGTTCTAATACGGGCAAGTAGCGTTCTCTCCTGTTACGTGTTTTAATCAAATTAATTCAAATACGGACTTTACGACGATTTGGATTATGCAAGCACGCCTATTTTTCTAAAAATTCTTCCTTTTTCCAAAACGCCTCTTTTATTTATTTTCCTCGACAGTAAACGGGTTCTAGTACGGGCAAGTAGCGTTATCTCTTCGTTACGAGTTTTAATCCGTGCTAATTCAAATACTGACTTACCACGATTTGGATTATGGAAGCAACGCCTGTTTTTCTAAAAAATTCTTCTTTTTCCAAAACGTCTGCTTTATTTATTTTCCTCAGACAGTAAAAGCGGCTCTAGTACGGGCAAGTAGCGTTCTCTACTGTTACGTGTTTTAATCCGTGCTAATTCAAATACGGCTTACGAAGATTTGGATTATGCAAGCATGTCAGTTTTTCTAAAAATTCTTTCTTTTTCTAAAACTTTTATTTTTTTATTTGTTTTCCTCAGGTTGTGCAAACGGGTTCTAATAGGGGCAAGTAGTGTTCTCTACTGTTACGTGTTTTAATCCGTGCTAATTCAAATACGGCTTACGACAATTTGGATTATGCAAGCACGTCTGTTTATTTTTAAAAATTCTTCTTTATTCCATAACGTCTGTTTTATTTATTTTTCTCAGATTGTGCAAACGGGTTCTAATACGGGCAAGTAGCGTTCTCTACTGTTACGTGTTTTAATCCGTGCTAATTCAAATACAGCTTACGACGATTTGGATTATGCAAGCACGTCTGTTTTTTTTTAATTCAATTTTTTTCCAAAAGTCTGCTTTATTTATTTTTCTCTGATTGTGCAAACGGGTTCTAATACGGGCAAGTAGCGTTCTCTACTGTTATGTGTTTTAATCCGTGCTAATTCAAATACGGCTTACGACGATTTGGATTGTGCAAGCACATCTGTTTTTTTTTAAAAAAATTCTTCCTTTTTCCAAAACGTCTGTTTTATTTATTTTCTTTAGATTATGCAAACGGGTTCTAACACGAGCAAGTAGCGTTCTCTACTGTTACGTGTTTTAATCCGTGCTAATTCAAATACGGCTTACGACGATTTAGATTATGCAAGCACGTCTGTTTTTCTAAAAATTCTTCCTTTTTCCAAAACTTCTGTTTTTTTTATTTGTTTTCCTCAGATTGTGCAAACAGGTTCTAATAGGGGCAAGTAGTGCTCTCTAATGTTACGTGTTTTAATCCATGCTAATTCAAATACGGCTTACGACGATTTGGATTATGCAAGCACGTCTGCTTTTTCTAAAAATTCTTCTTTTTTCCAAAACGTCTGTTTTATTTATTTTCCTCAGATTGTGCAAACGGGTTCTAGTACGGGCAAGTAGTGTTCTCTACTGTTACATGTTTTAATACGTGGTAATTCAAATATGGCTTACGACGATTTGGATTATGCAAGCACGTCTGTTTTTTTTTTCTAAAAATTCTTCCTTTTTCCAAAACGTCTGTTTTTTTTATTTTCTTCAGATTGTGCAAACGGGTTCTAATACGGGCAAGTAGCGTTCTCTCTATTCACGTGTTTTAATCCGTGCTAATTCAAATACGGCTTACGACGATTTGGATTATGCAAGCACGTCTATTTTTCTAAAAATTCTTCCTTTTTCCAAAACGTCTGTTTTATTTATTTTCCTCATATTGTGCAAACGGGTTCTAGTGTGCGGGCAAGTAGCGTTATCTACTCAATGAAGTTTTTAATCCGTGCTAATTCAAATACGGCTTACCACGATTTGGATTATGGAAGCACGTCTGTTTTTCTCTAAAAATTCTTCTTTTTTCCAAAAGCGTCTGCTTTATTTATTTTCCTCGAGTTGTGCAAACGGGCTCTAGTACGGGCAAGTAGCGTTCTCTAGTACGTGTTTTAATCAGTGCTAATTCAAATACGACTAATAAGATTTGGATTATGCAAGCATGTCAGTTTTTCTAAAAATTCTTTTCTTTTTCTAAAACTTTTATTTTTTATTTGTTTTCCTCGGGTTGTGCAAACGGGTTCTAATAGGGGCAAGTAGTGTTCTCTATCATTTACGTGTTTTAATCCGTGCTAATTCAAATAATGACTTACGACAATTTGGATTATGCAAGCACGCGTCTGTTTATTTTTAAAAATTCTTCTTTATTCCATAACGCTGTTTTATTTATTTTTCTCAGATTATTGCAAACGGTTCTAATACGGGCAAGTAGCGTTCTCTTGTTACGTGTTTTAATCCGTCTAATTCAAATACGACTTACGGCGATTTGGATTATGCAAGCACGTCTGTTTTTTTAATTCAATTTTTTTCCAAAAGTCTTGCTTTATTTATTTTTCTCACGATTGTGCAAACGTTCTAATACGGGCAAGTAGCGTTCTCTATCGCATGTGTTTTAACTCCGTTGCTAAATAAGCGTCTGACTTACGACGATTTGGATTGTGCAAGCACATCCGTTTTTTTTTAAAAATTCTTCCTTTTTCCAAAACGCCTGCTTTATTTATTTTCTTTAGATTATGCAAAGCGGGTTCTAACACGAGCAAGTAGCGTTCTCTACAACGTGTTTTAATTTGTGCTAATTCAAATACGGCTTACCACGATATGGATTATGGAAGCACGTCTGTTTTTCTAAAAATTCTTCTTTTTTCCAAAACGTCTGTTTTATTTACTTTCCTCAGGTTGTGCAAAAGGGTTCTCGTGCGGGCAAGTAGCGTTCTCTATTGTTACGTGTTTTAATCCGTGCTAATTCAAATACGACTTACCACGATTTGGATTATGGAAGCACGCCTATTTTTCTAAAAGTTCTTTTTTCCAAAACGCCTGTTTTATTTATTTTCCTCAGATTGTGCAAACGGTTTTCTAGTACGGGCAAGTAGCGTTCTCTACTATTACGTGTTTTAATCCGTGCTAATTCAAATAATACTACGACGATTTGGATTATGCAAGCACGCCTGTTTATTTTTAAAAATTCTTCTTTATTGCATAACGTCTGTTTTATTTATTTTTCTCAGATTGTGACAAAACGGGTTCTAATACGGGCAAGTAGCGTTCTACTATTACGTGTTTTAATCCGTGCCTAATTCAAATACGACTACGACGATTTGGATTATGCAAGCACGCGTCTGTTTTTTTCTAAAATTCTTCCTTTTTCCAAAACGCCTCCTGCTTTATTTATTTTCTTCAGATTATGCAAACGGGTTCTAATACCTACAAGTAGCGTTCTCTCTTTTATTACGTGTTTTAATCCGTGCTAATTCAAATACGAACTTACGACGATTTAGATTATGCAAGCACGTCTGTTTTTCTAAAAATTCTTCCTTTTTCCAAAACTTCTGTTTTTTTATTTGTTTTCCTCAGATTGTGCAAACAGGTTCTAATAGGGGCAAGTAGTGCTCTCTAATGTTACGTGTTTTAATCCATGCTAATTCAAATACGGCTTACGACGATTTGGATTATGCAAGCACGCCTCTGCTTTTTCTAAAATTCTTCTTTTTCCAAAACGCCTGTTTATTTATTTTCCTCGTTAGTAAACGGGTTCTAGTACGGGCAAGTAGTGTTCTCTACTGTTACATGTTTTAATACGTGCTAATTCAAATATGGCTTACGACGATTTGGATTATGCAAGCACGTCTGTTTTTTTTTTCTAAAAATTCTTCCTTTTTCCAAAACGTCTGTTTTTTTTATTTTCTTCAGATTGTGCAAACGGGTTCTAATACGGGCAAGTAGCGTTCTCTCCTGTTACGTGTTTTAATCCGTGCTAATTCAAATACGGCTTACGACGATTTGGATTATGCAAGCACGTCTATTTTTCTAAAAATTCTTCCTTTTTCCAAAACGTCTGTTTTATTTATTTTCCTCGTTGTGCAAACGGGTTCTAGTACGGGCAAGTAGCGTTATCTACTGTTACGAGTTTTAATCCGTGCTAATTCAAATACGGCTTACCACGATTTGGATTATGGAAGCACGTCTGTTTTTCTAAAAATTCTTCTTTTTTCCAAAACGTCTGTTTTATTTATTTTCCTCAGATTGTGCAAACGGGCTCTAGTACGGGCAAGTAGCGTTCTCTACTGTTACGTGTTTTAATCCGTGCTAATTCAAATACGGCTTACGAAGATTTGGATTATGCAAGCATGTCAGTTTTTCTAAAAATTCTTTCTTTTTCTAAAACTTTTATTTTTTTATTTGTTTTCCTCAGGTTGTGCAAACGGGTTCTAATAGGGGCAAGTAGTGTTCTCTACTGTTACGTGTTTTAATCCGTGCTAATTCAAATACGGCTTACGACAATTTGGATTATGCAAGCACGTCTGTTTATTTTTAAAAATTCTTCTTTATTCCATAACGTCTGTTTTATTTATTTTTCTCAGATTGTGCAAACGGGTTCTAATACGGGCAAGTAGCGTTCTCTCATCATTACGTTTTTTAATCCGTGCTAATTCAAATACATTCCTACGACGATTTGGATTATGCAAGCACGTCTGTTTTTTAATTCAATTTTTTTCCAAAAGTCTCGCTTTATTTATTTTTCTCTGATTGTGCAAACGGTTCTAATACGGGCAAGTAGCGTTCTCAACAGTTATGTTTTTAACTGTGCTAATTCAAATACGACTTACGATTTATTTGGATTGTGCAAGCACATCCGCTTTTTTTTAAAAAATTCTTCCTTTTTCCAAAACGCTCTGCTTTATTTATTTTCTTTAGATTATGCAAACGGGTTCTAACACGAGCAAGTAGCGTTCTCTATTCACGTGTTTTAATCCGTGCTAATTCAAATACGACTTCACGACGATTTAGATTATGCAAGCACGCCTTTTTCTAAAATTCTTCCTTTTTCCAAAACTTATTTTTTTTTTTTATTTGTTTTCCTCGACAGTGCAAACAGGTTCTAATAGGGGCAAGTAGTGCTCTCTAATGTTACGTGTTTTAATCCATGCTAATTCAAATACGGCTTACGACGATTTGGATTATGCAAGCACGTCTGCTTTTTCTAAAAATTCTTCTTTTTTCCAAAACGTCTGTTTTATTTATTTTCCTCAGATTGTGCAAACGGGTTCTAGTACGGGCAAGTAGTGTTCTCTACTGTTACATGTTTTAATACGTGGTAATTCAAATATGGCTTACGACGATTTGGATTATGCAAGCACGTCTGTTTTTTTTTTCTAAAAATTCTTCCTTTTTCCAAAACGCCTACTGTTTTTTTATTTTCTTCGATTGTTAAAACGGGTTCTAATACGGGCAAGTAGCGTTCTCTCCTGTTACGTGTTTTAATCCGTGCTAATTCAAATACGGCTTACGACGATTTGGATTATGCAAGCACGTCTATTTTTCTAAAAATTCTTCCTTTTTCCAAAACGTCTGTTTTATTTATTTTCCTCATATTGTGCAAACGGGTTCTAGTACGGGCAAGTAGCGTTATCTACTGTTACGAGTTTTAATCCGTGCTAATTCAAATACGGCTTACCACGATTTGGATTATGGAAGCACGTCTGTTTTTCTAAAAATTCTTCTTTTTTTCAAAAGCGTCTTTTTATTTATTTTCCTCAGACAGTAAACGGGCTCTAGTACGGGCAAGTAGCGTTCTCTCTTATCGTTAATGCGTTTTTTAATCCGTGCTAATTCAAATACGGCTTACGAAGATTTGGATTATGCAAGCATGTCAGTTTTTCTAAAAATTCTTTCTTTTTCTAAAACTTTTATTTTTTTATTTGTTTTCCTCAGGTTGTGCAAACGGGTTCTAATAGGGGCAAGTAGTGTTCTCTACTGTTACGTGTTTTAATCCGTGCTAATTCAAATACTGACTTACGATAATTTGGATTATGCAAGCACGTCTGTTTATTTTTAAAATTCTTCTTTATTCCATAACGTCGTTTTATTTATTTTTCTCAGACAGTAAACGGTTCTAATACGGACAAGTAGCGTTCTCTGTTTGTGTTTTAATCCGTGCTAATTCAAATACGGCTTACGACGATTTGGATTATGCAAGCACGTCTGTTTTTTTTTAATTCAATTTTTTTCCAAAAGTCTGCTTTATTTATTTTTCTCTGATTGTGCAAACGGGTTCTAATACGGGCAAGTAGCGTTCTCTACTGTTATGTGTTTTAATCCGTGCTAATTCAAATACGGCTTACGACGATTTGGATTGTGCAAGCACATCTGTTTTTTTTTAAAAAAATTCTTCCTTTTTCCAAAACGTCTGTTTTATTTATTTTCTTTAGATTATGCAAACGGGTTCTAACACGAGCAAGTAGCGTTCTCTACTGTTACGTGTTTTAATTTGTGCTAATTCAAATACGGCTTACCACGATATGGATTATGGAAGCACGTCTGTTTTTCTAAAAATTCTTCTTTTTTCCAAAACGTCTGTTTTATTTATTTTCCTCAGGTTGTGCAAAAGGGTTCTCGTGCGGGCAAGTAGCGTTCTCTATTGTTACGTGTTTTAATCCGTGCTAATTCAAATACGGCTTACCACGATTTGGATTATGGAAGCACGTCTATTTTTCTAAAAGTTCTTTTTTCCAAAACGTCTGTTTTATTTATTTTCCTCAGATTGTGCAAACGGGTTCTAGTACGGGCAAGTAGCGTTCTCTACTATTACGTGTTTTAATCCGTGCTAATTCAAATACGGCTTACGAAGATTTGGATTATGCAAGCATGTCAGTTTTTCTAAAAATTCTTTCTTTTCTAAAACTTTTATTTATTTATTTGTTTTCCTCAGATTGTGCAAACGGGTTCTAATACGGGCAAGTAGTGTTCTCTACTGTTACGTGTTTTAATCCGTGCTAATATAAATACGCTTCTGACGGCGATTTGGATTATGCAAGCACGTGCTTTATTTTTAAAAATTCTTCTTTATTCTATAACGCCTGTTTATTTATTTTTCTCGGGACAGGCTTAACGGGTTCTAATACGGGCAAGTAGCTTCTCTAACAAGTTATTGTTTTAATCCGTGCTAATTCAAATATGGCTTACGACGATTTGGATTATGCAAGCACGCTTTGTTTTATTTTTAATTCTTCTTTTTTTCCAAAACGTACTGCTTTATTTATTTTTCTCCGATTGTGCAAACGGTTCTAATACGGCAAGTAGCGTTCTCTCTTTCGTATGTGTTTTAAACCGTGCTAATTCAAATACGACTTACGATGATTTTGGATTGTGCAAGCACGTTTGTTTTTTTTTTAAAAAATTCTTCCTTTTTCCAAAACGTCTGTTTTATTTATTTTCTTCAGATTATGCAAACGGGTTCTAATACGGGCAAGTAGCGTTCTCTACTGTTACGTCTTTTAATCCGTGCTAATTCAACTACGGCTTACGGTGATTTGGATTATGCAAGCACGTCTGTTTTTCTAAAATTCTTCTTTTTCCAAAACGCCTTTTATTTATTTTCCTCGACAGTAAAACAGGTTCTAGTACGGGCAAGTAGCGTTCTCTATTGTTACGTGTTTTAATTTGTGCTAATTCAAATACGGCTTACCACGATTTGGATTATGGAAGCACGTCTGTTTTTCTAAAAATTCTTCTTTTTTCCAGAACGTCTATTTTATTTGTTTTCCTCAGATTGTGCAAACGGTTCTAATACGGGCAAGTAGTGTTCTCTCGTTATTGCGTGTTTTAATCCGTGCTAAATCAAATACGCTTCGACGATTTGGATTATGCAAGCACGCCTCTGTTTATTTTTAAAAATTCTTCTTTATTCCATAACGCCTGTTTTATTTATTTTTCTCAGTTGTGCAAACGGGTTCTAATACGGGCAAGTAGCGTTCTCTCTTTATTACGTGTTTTAATCCGTGCTAATTCAAATACGACTACTGACGATTTGGATGATGCAAGCACGCCTCTGCTTTTTTTTTTAAATTCTTCTTTTTTCCAAAATGTCTGTTTTATTTATTTTTCTCTGATTGTGCAAACGGGTTCTAATACGGGCAAGTAGCGTTCTCTACGGTTATGTGTTTTAATCCGTGCTAATTCAAATACGGCTTACGACGATTTGGATTATGCAGTCACGTCTGTTTTTTTTTTTCTAAAAATTCTTCCTTTTGCCAAAACGTCTGTTTTATTTATTTTCTTCAGACATGCAAACGGGTTCTAATAGGGGCAAGTAGCGTTCTCTCTTTATTACGTGTTTTAATCAGTGCTAATTCAAATACGGCTTACGACGATTTGGATTATGCACACACGTCTGTTTTTCTAAAAATTCTTCCTTTTTCCAAAACTTCTGTTGTTTTATTTGTTTTCCTCAGATTGTGCAAACGGGTTCTAATTTGGGCAAGTAGCGTTCTTTATTGTTACGTGTTTTCATCCGTGCTAATTCAAATACGGCTTACGACGATTTGGATTATGCAAGCACATCTGTTTTTCTAAAAATTCTTCCTTTTTCCAAAACGTCTCTTTTATTTATTTTCCTCAGATTGTGCAAACGGGTTCGTACGGTAAGTAGCGTTCTCTCTTCAATTACGTGTTTTAATCGTGCTAATTCAAATACTTACTTAAGATTTGGATTATACAAGCATGTCTGTTTTTCTAAAAATTCTTCCTTTTTCCAAAACTTCTGTTTTTTTATTTATTTTCCTCAGATTGTGCAAACAGGTTCTAATACGGGCAAGTAGCGTTCTCTACTGTTACGTCTTTTAATCCGTGCTAATTCAAATACGGCTTACGACGATTTGGATTATGCAAGCACGTCAGTTTTTTTTTAATTCTTCTTTTTTCCAAAACGTCTGTTTTATTTATTTTTCTCTGATTGTGCAAACGGGTTCTAATACGGGCAAGTAGCGTTCTCTACTGTTATGTGTTTTAATCTGTGCTAATTCAAATACGGCTTATGACGATTTGGATTGTGCAAGCACGTCTGTTTTTTTTTCTAAAAATTCTTCCTTTTTCCAAAATGTCTGTTTTATTTTATATTCTTCAGATTATGCAAACGGGTTCTAATACGGGCAAGTAGCGTTCTCTACTGTTACGTGTTTTAATCCGTGCTAATTCAAATACGGCTTACGACGATTTAGATTATGCAAGCACGTCTGTTTTTCTAAAAATTCTTCCTTTTTCCAAAACTTCTGTTTTTTTATTTGTTTTCCTCAGATTGTGCAAACGGGTTCTAATAGGGGCAAGTAGTGTTCTCTAATGTTACATGTTGTAATACGTGCTAATTCAAATACGGCTTACGACGATTTGGATTATGCAAGCACGTCTGTTTTTTTTTTAATTCTTCTTTTTTCCAAAAGTCTGCTTTATTTATTTTTCTCTGATTGTGCAAACGGGTTCTAATACGGGCAAGTAGCGTTCTCTCTTCATGTGTTTTAATCTGGTAATTCAAATATCGCTTACGACGATTTGGATTGTGCAAGCACGTCTGTTTTTTTTTAAAAAATTCTTCCTTTTTCCAAAACGTCTGTTTTATTTATTTTCTTTAGATTATGCAATCGGGTTCTAACACGAGCAAGTAGCGTTCTCTACTGTTACGTGTTTTAATTTGTGCTAATTCAAATACGGCTTACCACGATATGGATTATGGAAGCACGTCTGTTTTTCTAAAAATTCTTCTTTTTTCCAAAACGTCTGTCTTATTTATTTTCCTCAGATTGTGCAAACGGGTTCTAGTACGGGCAAGTAGCGTTCTCTATTGTTACGTGTTTTAATCCGTACTAATTCAAATACGGCTTACCACGATTTGGATTATGGAAGCACGTCTGTTTTTCTAAAAATTCTTTTTTCCAAAACATCTGTTTTATTTATTTTCCTCAAATTGTGCAAACGGGTTCTAGTACGGGCAAGTAGCGTTCTCTACTATTACGTGTTTTAATCTGTGCTAATTCAAATATGCCACTACGAGATTTGGATTATGCAAGCATGTCAGTTTTTCTAAAAATTCTTTCTTTTCTAAAACTTTTATTTTTTTATTTGTTTTCCTCAGATTGTGCAAACGGGTTCTAATACGGGCAAGTAGTGTTCTCTACTGTTACGTGTTTTAATCCGTGCTAATATAAATACAGCTTACGACGATTTGGATTATGCAAGCACGTCTGTTTATTTTTAAAAATTCTTCTTTATTCTATAACGTCTGTTTTATTTATTTTTCTCAGATTGTGCCAACGGATTCTAATACGGGCAGGTAGCGTTCTCTACTGTTACGTGTTTTAATCCGTGCTAATTCAAATATGGCTTACGACGATTTGGATTATGCAAGCACGTTTGTTTTATTTTTAATTCTTCTTTTTTCCAAAACGTCTGTTTTATTTATTTTTCTCTGATTGTGCAAACGGGTTCTAATACGGGCAAGTAGCGTTCTCTACTGTTATGTGTTTTAAACCGTGCTAATTCAAATACGGCTTACGACGATTTGGATTGTGCAAGCACGTTTGTTTTTTTTTTTAAAAATTCTTCCTTTTTCCAAAACGTCTGTTTTATTTATTTTCTTCAGATTATGCAAACAGGTTCTAATACGGGCAAGTAGCGTTCTCTACTGTTACGTCTTTTAATCCGTGCTAATTCAAATACGGCTTACGGCGATTTGGATTATGCAAGCACGTCTGTTTTTCTAAAAATTCTTCTTTTTTCCAAAACGTCTGTTTTATTTATTTTCCTCAGATTGTGCAAACAGGTTCTAGTACGGGCAAGTAGCGTTCTCTATTGTTACGTGTTTTAATTTGTGCTAATTCAAGTACGGCTTACCACGATTTGGATTATGGAAGCACGTCTGTTTTTCTAAAAATTCTTCTTTTTTCCAGAACGTCTATTTTATTTGTTTTCCTCAGATTGTGCAAACGGGTTCTAATACGGGCAAGTAGTGTTCTCTACTGTTACGTGTTTGAATCCGTGCTAATTCAAATACGGCTTACGACGATTTGGTTTATGCAAGCACGTCTGTTTATTTTTAAAAATTCTTCTTTATTCCATAACGTCTGTTTTATTTATTTTTCTCAGATTGTGCAAACGTGTTCTAATACGGGCAAGTAGCGTTCTCTACTGTTACGTGTTTTAATCCGTGCTAATTCAAATACGGCTTACGACGATTTGGATTATGCAAGCACGTCTGTTTTTTTTTTAAATTCTTCTTTTTTCCAAAATGTCTGTTTTATTTATTTTTCTCTGATTGTGCAAACGGGTTCTAATACGGGCAAGTAGCGTTCTCTACGGTTATGTGTTTTAATCCGTGCTAATTCAAATACGGCTTACGACGATTTGGATTATGCAATCACGTCTGTTTTTTTTTTCTAAAAATTCTTCCTTTTGCCAAAACGTCTGTTTTATTTATTTTCTTCAGATTATGCAAACGGGTTCTAATAGGGGCAAGTAGCGTTCTCTACTGTTTCGTGTTTTAATCCGTGCTAATTCAAATACGGCTTACGACGATTTGGATTATGCACGCACGTCTGTTTTTCTAAAAATTGTTCGTTTTTCCAAAACTTCTGTTTTTTATTTGTTTTCCTCAGATTGTGCAAACGGGTTCTAATTTGGGCAAGTAGCGTTCTTTACTGTTACGTGTTTTCATCCGTGCTAATTCAAATACGGCTTACGACGATTTGGATTATGCAAGCACATCTGTTTTTCTAAAAATTCTTCCGTTTTCCAAAACGTCTCTTTTATTTATTTTCCTCAGATTGTGCAAACGGGTTCTAGTACGGGCAAGTAGCGTTCTCTACTGTTACGTGTTTTAATCCGTGCTAATTCAAATACGGCTTACGAAGATTTGGATTATACAAGCATGTCTGTTTTTCTAAAAATTCTTCCTTTTTCCAAAACTTCTGTTTTTTTATTTGTTTTCCTCAGATTGTGCAAACGGGTTCTAATACGGGCAAGTAGTGTTCTCTACTGTTACGCGTTTTAATCCGTGCTAATTCAAATACGGCTTACGACGATTTGGATTATGCAAGCACGTCTGTTTATTTTTAAAAATTCTTCTTTATTCCATAACGTCTGTTTTATTTATTTTTCTCAGATTGTGCAAACGTGTTCTAATACGGGCAAGTAGCGTTCTCTACTGTTACGTGTTTTAATCCGTGCTAATTCAAATACGGCTTACGACGATTTGGATTATGCAAGCACGTCTGTTTTTTTTTTAAATTCTTCTTTTTTCCAAAATGTCTGTTTTATTTATTTTTCTCTGATTGTGCAAACGGGTTCTAATACGGGCAAGTAGCGTTCTCTACGGTTATGTGTTTTAATCCGTGCTAATTCAAATACGGCTTACGACGATTTGGATTATGCAATCACGTCTGTTTTTTTTTTCTAAAAATTCTTCCTTTTGCCAAAACGTCTGTTTTATTTATTTTCTTCAGATTATGCAAACGGGTTCTAATAGGGGCAAGTAGCGTTCTCTACTGTTACGTGTTTTAATCCGTGCTAATTCAAATACGGCTTACGACGATTTGGATTATGCACGCACGTCTGTTTTTCTAAAAATTGTTCGTTTTTCCAAAACTTCTGTTTTTTTATTTGTTTTCCTCAGATTGTGCAAACGGGTTCTAATTTGGGCAAGTAGCGTTCTTTACTGTTACGTGTTTTCATCCGTGCTAATTCAAAAACGGCTTACGACGATTTGGATTATGCAAGCACATCTGTTTTTCTAAAAATTCTTCCGTTTTCCAAAACGTCTCTTTTATTTATTTTCCTCGTTATTGTGCAAACGGGTTCTAGTACGGGCAAGTAGCGTTCTCTACTGTTACGTGTTTTAATCCGTGCTAATTCAAATACGGCTTACGAAGATTTGGATTATACAAGCATGTCTGTTTTTCTAAAAATTCTTCCTTTTTCCAAAACTTCTGTTTTTTTATTTGTTTTCCTCAGATTGTGCAAACGGGTTCTAATACGGGCAAGTAGTGTTCTCTCTTTATTCTGCGTTTTAATCCGTGCTAATTCAAATACGACTTGCGACGATTTGGATTATGCAAGCACGTCTGTTTATTTTTAAAAATTCTTCTTTATTCCATAACGTCTGTTTTATTTATTTTTCTCAGATTGTGCAAACGGGTTCTAATACGGGCAAGTAGCGTTCTTTACTGTTACGTGTTTTAATCCGTGCTAATTCAAATATGGCTTACGACGATTTGGATTATGCAAGCACGTCTGTTTTTTTTTTTAAAATTCTTCTTTTTTCCAAAATGTCAATTTTATTTATTTTCTCTGATTGTGCAAACGGGTTCTAATACGGGCAAGTAGCGTTCTCTACTGTTATGTGTTTTAATCCGTGCTAATTCAAATACGGTTTACGACGATTTGGATTATGCTATCACGTCTGTTTTTTTTTTCTAAAAATTCTTCCTTTTGCCAAAACGTCTGTTTTATTTATTTTCTTCAAATTATGCAAACGGGTTCTAATAGGGGCAAGTAGCGTTCTCTCTTTATTACGTGTTTTAATCCGTGCTAAGTCAAATACTGACTTACGATTTGGATTCTGGAAGCACGTCTGTTTTTCTAAAAATTCTTATTTTTTCCAAAACGTCTGTTTTATTTATTTTCCTCAGATTGTGCAAACGGGTTCTAGTACGGGCAAGTAGCGTTCTCTACTGTTACGTGTTTTAATCCGTGCTAATTCAAATACGGCTTACGAAGATTTGGATTATGCAAGCATGTCTGTTTTTCTAAAAATTCTTTCTTTTTCCAAAACTTCTATTTTTTTATTTGTTTTCCTCAAATTGTGCAAACGGGTTCTAATACGGGAAAGTAGTGTTCTCTACTGTTACGTGTTTTAATCCGTGCTAATTCAAATACGGCTTACGACGATTTGGATTATGCAAGCACGTCTGTTTATTTTTTCTAAAAATTCTTCCTTTTGCCAAAACGTCTGTTTTATTTATTTTCTTCAGATTATGCAAACGGGTTCTAATAGGGGCAAGTAGCGTTCTCTACTGTTTCGTGTTTTAATCCGTGCTAATTCAAATACGGCTTACGAAGATTTGGATTATACAAGCATGTCTGTTTTTCTAAAAATTCTTCCTTTTTCCAAAACTTCTGTTTTTTTATTTGTTTTCCTCAGATTGTGCAAACGGGTTCTAATACGGGCAAGTAGTGTTCTCTACTGTTACGCGTTTTAATCCGTGCTAATTCAAATACGGCTTACGACGATTTGGATTATGCAAGCACGTCTGTTTATTTTTAAAAATTCTTCTTTATTCCATAACGTCTGTTTTATTTATTTTTCTCAGATTGTGCAAACGGGTTCTAATACGGGCAAGTAGCGTTCTTTACTGTTACGTGTTTTAATCCGTGCTAATTCAAATATGGCTTACGACGATTTGGATTATGCAAGCACGTCTGTTTTTTTTTTTTAAAATTCTTCTTTTTTCCAAAATGTCAATTTTATTTATTTTCTCTGATTGTGGAAACGGGTTCTAATACGGGCAAGTAGCGTTCTCTACTGTTATGTGTTTTAATCCGTGCTAATTCAAATACTGTTTGACGATTTGGATTATGCAATCACGTCTGTTTTTTTTCTAAAAATTCTTCCTTTTGCCAAAACGTCTTTTTATTTATTTTCTTGATTATGCAAACGGGTTCTAATAGGGGCAAGTAGCTGCGTTCTCTCTTTTTATACGTGTTTTAATCCGTGCTAATTCAAATACGGCTTACGATGATTTGGATTATGCACGCACGTCTGTTTTTCTAAAAATTGTTCGTTTTTCCAAAACTTCTGTTTTTTTATTTGTTTTCCTCAGATTGTGCAAACGGGTTCTAATTTGGGCAAGTAGCGTTCTTTACTTTGGCATTACGTGTTTTCATCCGTGCTAATTCAAATACGGCGACTACGACGATTTGGATTATGCAAGCACATCTGTTTTTCTAAAAATTCTTCCGTTTTCCAAAACGTCTCTTTTATTTATTTTCCTCAGATTGTGCAAACGGGTTCTAGTACGGGCAAGTAGCGTTCTCTACTGTTACGTGTTTTAATCCGTGCTAATTCAAATACGGCTTACGAAGATTTGGATTATACAAGCATGTCTGTTTTTCTAAAAATTCTTCCTTTTTCCAAAACTTCTGTTTTTTTATTTGTTTTCCTCAGATTGTGCAAACGGGTTCTAATACGGGCAAGTAGTGTTCTCTCTCACGTACGCGTTTTTAATCCGTGCTAATTCAAATACGACTACGACGATTTGGATTATGCAAGCACGTCATTTATTTTTAAAATTCTTCTTTATTCCATAACGTCTGTTTTATTTATTTTTCTCTGATTGTGCAAACGGGTTCTAATACGGGCAAGTAGCGTTCTTTACTGTTACGTGTTTTAATCCGTGCTAATTCAAATATGGCTTACGACGATTTGGATTATGCAAGCACGTCTGTTTTTTTTTTTAAATTCTTCTTTTTTCCAAAATGTCAATTTTATTTATTTTCTCTGATTGTGCAAACGGGTTCTAATACGGGCAAGTAGCGTTCTCTACTGTTATGTGTTTTAATCCGTGCTAATTCAAATACGGTTTACGACGATTTGGATTATGCTATCACGTCTGTTTTTTTTTTCTAAAAATTCTTCCTTTTGCCAAAACGTCTGTTTTATTTATTTTCTTCAAATTATGCAAACGGGTTCTAATAGGGGCAAGTAGCGTTCTCTACTGTTACGTGTTTTAATCCGTGCTAAGTCAAATACGGCTTACCACGATTTGGATTATGGAAGCACGTCTGTTTTTCTAAAAATTCTTCTTTTTTCCAAAACGTCTGTTTTATTTATTTTCCTCAGATTGTGCAAACTGGTTCTAGTACGGGCAAGTAGCGTTCTCTCATTCGTGTTTTAATCCGTGCTAATTCAAATACGACTTTAAGATTTGGATTATGCAAGCATGTCTGTTTTTCTAAAAATTCTTTCTTTTTCCAAAACTTCTATTTTTTTATTTGTTTTCCTCAAATTGTGCAAGCGGGTTCTAATACGGAAAGTAGTGTTCTCTCTTATTACGTGTTTTAATCCGTGCTAATTCAAATACGACTACGACGATTTGGATTATGCAAGCACGCGTCTGTTTATTTTTTCTAAAAATTCTTCCTTTTGCCAAAACGTCTTTTTATTTATTTTCTTCGATTATGCAAACGGGTTCTAATAGGGGCAAGTAGCGTTCTCTCTTTGTTTCGTGTTTTAATCCGTGCTAATTCAAATACGACTTACTTAAGATTTGGATTATACAAGCATGTCTCTGTTTTTCTAAAATTCTTCCTTTTTCCAAAACTTCTTTTTTATTTGTTTTCCTCGAGTTTGTGCAAACGGGTTCTAATACGGGCAAGTAGTGTTCTCTACTGTTACGCGTTTTAATCCGTGCTAATTCAAATACGGCTTACGACGATTTGGATTATGCAAGCACGTCTGTTTATTTTTAAAAATTCTTCTTTATTCCATAACGTCTGTTTTATTTATTTTTCTCAGATTGTGCAAACGGGTTCTAATACGGGCAAGTAGCGTTCTTTACTGTTACGTGTTTTAATCCGTGCTAATTCAAATATGGCTTACGACGATTTGGATTATGCAAGCACGTCTGTTTTTTTTTTTTAAAATTCTTCTTTTTTCCAAAATGTCAATTTTATTTATTTTCTCTGATTGTGGAAACGGGTTCTAATACGGGCAAGTAGCGTTCTCTACTGTTATGTGTTTTAATCCGTGCTAATTCAAATACGGTTTACGACGATTTGGATTATGCTATCACGTCTGTTTTTTTTTTCTAAAAATTCTTCCTTTTGCCAAAACGTCTGTTTTATTTATTTTCTTCAAATTATGCAAACGGGTTCTAATAGGGGCAAGTAGCGTTCTCTACTGTTATGTGTTTTAATCCGTGCTAATTCAAATACGGCTTACGACGATTTGGATTGTGCAAGCACGTCTGTTTTTCTAAAAATTCTTCTTTTTTCCAAAACGTCTGTTTTATTTATTTTCCTCAGATTGTGCAAACGGGTTCTAGTACGGGCAAGTAGCGTTCTCTAGTGTTACGTGTTTTAATCCGTGCTAATTCAAATACGGCTTACCACGATTTGGATTATGGAAGCACGTCTGTTTTTCTAAAAATTCTTTTTTCCAAAACGTCTGTTTTATTTATTTTCCTCAGATTGTGCAAACAGGTTCTAGTACGGGCAAGTAGCGTTCTCTCTTATTTGTTTTAATCCGTGCTAATTCAAATACGACTTCTTAAGATTTGGATTATGCAAGCATGTCAGTTTTTCAAAAAATTCTTTCTTTTTCTAAAACTTTTATTTTTTTATTTGTTTTCCTCAGATTGTGCAAACGGGTTCTAATACGGGCAAGTAGTGTTCTCTACTGTTACGTGTTTTAATCCGTGCTAATTCAAATACGACTACGACAATTTGGATTATGCAAGCACGTCTTTTATTTTTAAAAATTCTTCTTTATTCCATAACGCCTGTTTTATTTATTTTTCTCGAGATTGTAAACGGGTTCTAATACGGGTAAGTAGCGTTCTCTACTGTTACGTCGTTTAATCCGTGCTAATTCAAATACGGCTTACGACGATTTGGATTATGCAAGCACGTCTGTTTTTTTTTTAATTCTTCTTTTTTCCAAAAGTCTGCTTTATTTATTTTTCTCTGATTGTGCAAACGGGTTCTAATACGGGCAAGTAGTGTTCTCTAATGTTATGTGTTTTAATCCGTGCTAATTCAAATACGGCTTACGACGATTTGGATTGTGCAAGCACGTCTGTTTTTTTTTAAAAAAATTCTTCCTTTTTCCAAAACGTCTATTTTATTTATTTTCTTTAGATTATGCAATCGGGTTCTAACACGAGAGCAAGTAGCGTTCTCTCTTTATTACGTGTTTTAATTTGTGCTAATTCAAATACGGCTTACCACGATATGGATTATGGAAGCACGTCTGTTTTTCTAAAAATTCTTCTTTTTTCCAAAACGTCTGTTTTATTTATTTTCCTCAGATTGTGCAAACGGGTTCTAGTACGGGCAAGTAGCGTTCTCTATTGTTACGTGTTTTAATCCGTGCTAATTCAAATACGGCTTACCACGATTTGGATTATGGAAGCACGTATGTTTTTCTAAAAATTCTTTTTTCCAAAACGTCTGTTTTATTTATTTTCCTTAGACTGTGCAAACAGGTTCTAGTACGGGCAAGTAGCGTTCTCTACTATTACGTGTTTTAATCCGTGCTAATTCAAATACGGCTTACGAAGATTTGGATTATGCAAGCATGTCAGTTTTTCTAAAAATTCTTTCTTTTCTAAAACTTTTATTTTTTTATTTGTTTTCCTCAGATTGTGCAAACGGGTTCTAATACGGGCAATTAGTGTTCTCTACTGTTACGTGTTTTAATCCGTGCTAATATAAATACGGCTTACGACGATTTGGATTATGCAAGCACGTCTGTTTATTTTTAAAAATTCTTCTTTATTCTATAACGTCTATTTTATTTATTTTTCTCAGATTGTGCCAACGGGTTCTAATACGGGCAGGTAGCGTTCTCTACTGTTACGTGTTTTAATCCGTGCTTATTCAAATATGGCTTACGACGATTTGGATTATGCAAGCACGTCTGTTTATTTTTAAAAATTCTTCTTTATTCCATAACGTCTGTTTTATTTATTTTTCTCAGATTGTGCAAACGGGTTCTAATACGAGCAAGTAGCGTTCTTTACTGTTACGTGTTTTAATCCGTGCTAATTCAAATATGGCTTACGACGATTTGGATTATGCAAGCACGTCTGTTTTTTTTTTTTTAAATTCTTCTTTTTTCCAAAATGTATATTTTATTTATTTTCTCTGATTGTGGAAACGGGTTCTAATACGGGCAAGTAGCGTTCTCTACTGTTATGTGTTTTAATCCGTGCTAATTCAAATACGGTTTACGACGATTTGGATTATGCTATCACGTCTCTTTTTTTTTTCTAAAAATTCTTCCTTTTGCCAAAACGTCTGTTTTATTTATTTTCTTCAAATTATGCAAACGGGTTCTAATAGGGGCAAGTAGCGTTCTCTACTGTTACGTGTTTTAATCCGTGCTAAGTCAAATACGGCTTACCACGATTTGGATTATGGAAGCACGTCTGTTTTTCTAAAAATTCTTCTTTTTTCCAAAACGTCATTTATTTATTTTCCTCGAGTTGTTGCAAACGGGCTCTAGTACGGGCAAGTAGCGTTCTCTACTGTTACGTGTTTTAATCCGTGCTAATTCAAATACGGCTTACGAAGATTTGGATTATGCAAGCATGTCAGTTTTTCAAAAAATTCTTTCTTTTTCTAAAACTTTTATTTTTTTATTTGTTTTCCTCAGATTGTGCAAACGGGTTCTAATACGGGCAAGTAGTGTTCTCTACTGTTACGTGTTTTAATCCGTGCTAATTCAAATACGGCTTACGACAATTTGGATTATGCAAGCACGTCTGTTTATTTTTAAAAATTCTTCTTTATTCCATAACGTCTGTTTTATTTATTTTTCTCAGATTGTGCAAACGGGTTCTAATACGGGCAACTAGCGTTCTCTACTGTTACGTCTTTTAATCCGTGCTAATTCAAATACGGCTTACGACGATTTGGATTATGCAAGCACGTCTGTTTTTTTTTAATTCTTCTTTTTTCCAAAAGTCTGCTTTATTTATTTTTCTCTGATTGTGCAAACGGGTTCTAATACGGGCAAGTAGTGTTCTCTACTGTTATGTGTTTTAATCCGTGCTAATTCAAATACGGCTTACGACGATTTGGATTGTGCAAGCACGTCTATTTTTTTTTAAAAAATTCTTCCTTTTTCCAAAACGTCTGTTTTATTTATTTTCTTTAGATTATGCAATCGGGTTCTAACACGAGCAAGTAGCGTTCTCTACTGTTACGTGTTTTAATTTGTGCTAATTCAAATACGGCTTACCACGATATGGATTATGGAAGCACGTCTGTTTTTCTAAAAATTCTTCTTTTTTCCAAAACTCTGTTTTATTTATTTTCCTTAGATTGTGCAAACGGGTTCTAGTACGGGCAAGTAGCGTTCTCTATTGTTACGTGTTTTAATCCGTGCTAATTCAAATACGGCTTACCACGATTTGGATTATGGAAGCACGTCTGTTTTTCTAAAAATTCTTTTTTCCAAAACGTCTGTTTTATTTATTTTCCTCAGATTGTGCAAACAGGTTCTAGTACGGGCAAGTAGCGTTCTCTACTATTACGTGTTTTAATCCGTGCTAATTCAAATACGGCTTACGAAGATTTGGATTATGCAAGCATGTCAGTTTTTCTAAAAATTCTTTCTTTTCTAAAACTTTTATTTTTTTATTTGTTTTCCTCAGATTATGCAAACGGGTTCTAATACGGGCAAGTAGTGTTCTCTACTGTTACGTGTTTTAATCCGTGCTAATATAAATACGGCTTACGACGATTTGGATTATGCAAGCACGTCTGTTTATTTTTAAAAATTCTTCTTTATTCTATAACGTCTATTTTATTTATTTTTCTCAGATTGTGCCAACGGGTTCTAATACGGGCAGGTAGCGTTCTCTATTGTTACGTGTTTTAATCCGTGCTAATTCAAATATGGCTTACGACGATTTGGATTATGCAAGCACGTCTGTTTATTTTTAAAAATTCTTCTTTATTCCATAACGTCTGTTTTATTTATTTTTCTCAGATTGTGCAAACGGGTTCTAATACGGGCAACTAGCGTTCTCTGCTGTTACGTGTTTTAATCCGTGCTAATTCAAATACGGCTTACGACGATTTGGATTATGCAAGCACGTCTGTTTTTTTTTTAAATTCTTCTTTTTTCAAAAATGTCTGTTTTATTTATTTTTCTCTGATTGTGCAAACGGGTTCTAATACGGGCAAGTAGCGTTCTCTACGGTTATGTGTTTTAATCCGTGCTAATTCAAATACGGCTTACGACGATTTGGATTATGCAATCACGTCTGTTTTTTTTTTCTAAAAATTCTTCCTTTTGCCAAAACGTCTGTTTTATTTATTTTCTTCAGATTATGCAAACGGGTTCTAATAGGGGCAAGTAGCGTTCTCTACTGTTACGTGTTTTAATCCGTGCTAATTCAAATATGGCTTACGACGATTTGGATTATGCACGCACGTCTGTTTTTCTAAAAATTCTTCCTTTTTCCAAAACTTCTGTTTTTTTATTTGTTTTCCTCAGATTGTGCAAACAGGTTCTAATTTGGGCAAGTAGCGTTCTTTACTGTTACGTGTTTTCATCCGTGCTAATTCAAATACGGCTTACGACGATTTGGATTATGCAAGCACATCTGTTTTTCTAAAAATTCTTCCTTTTTCCAAAACGTCTCTTTTATTTATTTTCCTCAGATTGTGCAAACGGGTTCTAGTACGGGCAAGTAGCGTTCTCTACTGTTACGTGTTTTAATCCGTGCTAATTCAAATACGGCTTACGAAGATTTGGATTATGCAAGCATGTCAGTTTTTCTAAAAATTCTTTCTTTTCT
Organism: Canavalia ensiformis; assembly: GCA_026541065.1. NCBI lineage: Eukaryota > Viridiplantae > Streptophyta > Magnoliopsida > Fabales > Fabaceae > Canavalia > Canavalia ensiformis. The sequence goes on along the minus strand of JAMKYM010000391.1, from coordinate 102,306 downwards.
AAAACTTTTATTTTTTTATTTGTTTTCCTCAGATTGTGCAAACGGGTTCTAATACGGGCAAGTAGTGTTCTCTACTGTTACGTGTTTTAATCCGTGCTAATATAAATACGGCTTACGACGATTTGGATTATGCAAGCACGTCTGTTTATTTTTAAAAATTCTTCTTTATTCCATAACGTCTGTTTTATTTATTTTTCTCAGATTGTGCAAACGGGTTCTAATACGGGCAAGTAGCGTTCTCTACTGTTACGTCTTTTAATCCGTGCTAATTCAAATACGGCTTACGACGATTTGGATTATGCAAGCACGTCTGTTTTTTTTTTTAATTCTTCTTTTTTCCAAAAGTCTACTTTATTTATTTTTCTCTGATTGTGCAAACGGGTTCTAATACGGGCAAGTAGCGTTCTCTACTGTTATGTGTTTTAATCCGTGCTAATTCAAATACGGCTTACGACGATTTGGATTGTGCAAGCACGTCTGTTTTTTTTTAAAAAAATTCTTCCTTTTTCCAAAACGTCTGTTTTATTTATTTTCTTTAGATTATGCAATCGGCTTCTAACACGAGCAAGTAGCGTTCTCTACTGTTACGTGTTTTAATTTGTGCTAATTCAAATACGGCTTACCACGATATGGATTATGGAAGCACGTCTGTTTTTCTAAAAATTCTTCTTTTTTCCAAAACGTCTGTTTTATTTATTTTCCTCAGATTGTGCAAACGGGTTCTAGTACGGGCAAGTAGCGTTCTCTATTGTTACGTGTTTTAATCCGTGCTAATTCAAATACGGCTTACCACGATTTGGATTATGGAAGCACGTCTGTTTTTCTAAAAATTCTTTTTTCCAAAACGTCTGTTTTATTTATTTTCCTCAGATTGTCCAAACGGGTTCTAGTACGGGCAAGTAGCGTTCTCTACTATTACGTGTTTTAATCCGTGCTAATTCAAATACGGCTTACGAAGATTTGGATTATGCAAGCATGTCAGTTTTTCTAAAAATTCTTTCTTTTCTAAAACTTTTATTTTTTTATTTGTTTTCCTCAGATTGTGCAAACGGGTTCTAATACGGGCAAGTAGTGTTCTCTACTGTTACGTGTTTTAATCCGTGCTAATATAAATACGGCTTACGACGATTTGGATTATGCAAGCACGTCTGTTTATTTTTAAAAATTCTTCTTTATTCTATAACGTCTGTTTTATTTATTTTTCTCAGATTGTGCCAACGGGTTCTAATACGGGCAGGTAGCGTTCTCTACTGTTACGTGTTTTAATCCGTGCTAATTCAAATAAGGCTTACGACGATTTGGATTATGCAAGCACGTTTGTTTTATTTTTAATTCTTCTTTTTTCCAAAACGTCTATTTTATTTATTTTTCTCTGATTGTGCAAACGGGTTCTAATACGGGCAAGTAGCGTTCTCTACTATTATGTGTTTTAAACCGTGCTAATTCAAATACGGCTTACGACGATTTGGATTGTGCAAGCACGTTTGTTTTTTTTTTTAAAAATTCTTCCTTTTTCCAAAACGTCTGTTTTATTTATTTTCTTCAGATTATGCAAACGGGTTCTAATACGGGCAAGTAGCGTTCTCTACTGTTACGTCTTTCAATCCGTGCTAATTCAAATACGGCTTACGGCGATTTGGATTATGCAAGCACGTCTGTTTTTCTCAAAATTCTTCTTTTTTCCAAAACGTCTGTTTTATTTATTTTCCTCAGATTGTGCAAACAGGTTCTAGTACGGGCAAGTAGCGTTCTCTATTGTTACGTGTTTTAATTTGTGCTAATTCAAATACGGCTTACCACGATTTGGATTATGGAAGCACGTCTGTTTTTCTAAAAATTCTTCTTTTTTCCAGAACGTCTATTTTATTTGTTTTCCTCAGATTGTGCAAACGGGTTCTAATACGGGCAAGTAGTGTTCTCTACTGTTACGTGTTTTAATCCGTGCTAATTCAAATACGGCTTACGACGATTTGGATTATGCAAGCACGTCTGTTTATTTTTAAAAATTCTTCTTTATTCCATAACGTCTGTTTTATTTATTTTTCTCAGATTGTGCAAACGGGTTCTAATACGGGCAACTAGCGCGTTCTCTCACATTGTGTTTTAATCAGTGCTTTGATTCAAATACGACTACGGCGATTTGGATTATGCAAGCACGCCTGTTTTTTTAAATTCTTCTTTTTTCCAAAACGTCTGTTTTATTTATTTTTCTCTGATTGTGCAAACGGGTTCTAATACGGGCAAGTAGCGTTCTCTACGGTTATGTGTTTTAATCCGTGCTAATTCAAATACGGCTTACGACGATTTGGATTATGCAATCACGTCTGTTTTATTTATTTTCTTCAGATTATGCAAACGGGTTCTAATAGGGGCAAGTAGCGTTCTCTACTGTTACGTGTTTTAATCCGTGCTAATTCAAATACGGCTTACGACGATTTGGATTATGGACGCACGTCTGTTTTTCTAAAAATTCTTCCTCTTTCCAAAACTTCTGTTTTTTTATTTGTTTTCCTCAGATTGTGCAAACGGGTTCTAATTTGGGCAAGTAGCGTTCTTTACTGTTACGTGTTTTCATCCTGCTAATTCAAATACGACTACGACGATTTGGATTATGCAAGCACATCTGTTTTCTAAAATTCTTCCTTTTTCCAAAACGCTCTTTTATTTATTTTCCTCCAGTTGTGCAAACGGGTTCTAGTACGGGCAATAGCGTTCTCTCTTTTTTTATTCACGTGTTTTAATCCGTGCTAATTCAAATACGGCTTACGACGATTTGGATTATGCAATCACGTCTGTTTTTTTTTCCTAAAAGTTCTTCCTTTTGCCAAAACGTCTGTTTTATTTATTTTCTTGATTATGCAAGCGGGTTCTAATAGGGGCAAGTAGCGTTCTCTCTTTTCTTCGTGTTTTAATCCGTGCTAATTCAAATAAAACTTTACGAAGATTTGGATTATACAAGCAGGTCTGTTTTTCTAAAAATTCTTCCTTTTTCCAAAACTTCTGTTTTTTTATTTGTTTTCCTCAGTTATTGTGCAAAAACGTTCTAATACGGGCAAGTAGTGTTCTCTCTTTGTTACGCGTTTTAATCGTGCTAATTCAAATAATGACTTACGACGATTTGGATTATGCAAGCACGCTCCTGCTTATTTTTAAAAATTCTTCTTTATTCCATAACGCTCTGTTTATTTATTTTTCTCAGATTGTGCAAACGGGTTCTAATACTTCCGAAGTAGCGTTCTTTATCAAGTTACGTGTTTTAATCCGTATCTAATTCAAATATGGCTTACGACGATTTGGATTATGCAAGCACGTCAGTTTTTTTTTTTAAATTCTTCTTTTTTCCAAAATGTCAATTTTATTTATTTTCTCGATTGTGCAAACGGGTTCTAATACGAACGTCACCGTTCTCTCTTGTTATGTGTTTTAACATGTTAATTCAAATACGGTTTACGACGATTTGGATTATGCTATCACGTCTGTTTTTTTTTTCTAAAAATTCTTCCTTTTGCCAAAACGTCTGTTTTATTTATTTTCTTCAAATTATGCAAACAGGTTCTAATAGGGGCAAGTACCGTTCTCTCTTTGCGTGTTTTAATCCTACTAAGTCAAATACGCTTACCACGATTTGGATTATGGAAGCACGCCTGCTTTTTCTAAAATTCTTCTTTTTTCCAAAACGCCTGTTTTATTTATTTTCCTCACAGATTGTAAACGGGTTCTAGTACGGGCAAGTAGCGTTCTCTCAGCAAGTGTTTTAATCAAGTGCTAATTCAAAACACGACTTACTGAAGATTTGGATTATGCAAGCATGTCTGTTTTTCTAAAAATTCTTTCTTTTTCCAAAACTTCTATTTTTTTATTTGTTTTCCTCAAATTGTGCAAACGGGTTCTAATACGGGAAAGTAGTGTTCTCTACTGTTACGTGTTTTAATCCGTGCAAATTCAAATACGGCTTACGACGATTTGGATTATGCAAGCACGCCTCTGTTTTTTTTCTAAAAATTCTTCCTTTTGCCAAAACGTCTGTTTTATTTATTTTCTTGATTATGCAAACGGGTTCTAATAGGGGCAAGTAGCGTTCTCTACTGTTTCGTGTTTTAATCCGTGCTAATTCAAATACAGCTTACGATGATTTGGATTATGCACACACGTCTGTTTTTCTAAAAATTCTTCCTTTTTCCAAAACTTCTGTCTTTTTATTTGTTTTCCTCAGACATCTGCAAACGGGTTCTAATTTGGGCAAGTAGCGTTCTTTATCGTTATTCACGTGTTTTCATCCGTGCTAATTCAAATACGACTTACGGCGATTTGATTATGCAAGCACATCCGCTTTTCTAAAAATTCTTCCTTTTTCCAAAACGTCTCTTTTATTTATTTTCCTCGACAGTAAACGGGTTCTAGTACGAAGCAAGTAGCGTTCTCTCAAGCATGCGTGTTTTAATCCGCAAGGCTAATTCAAATACGGCTTACGAAGATTTGGATTATACAAGCATGTCTCTGTTTTTCTAAAAATTCTTCCTTTTTCCAAAACTTCTCGTTTTTTATTTGTTTTCCTCAGTTATTGCAAACGAAGTTCTAATACGGGAAAGTAGTGTTCTCTATCGTTACGCGTTTTAATCCGTGCTAATTCAAATACGACTTCATGACGATTTGGATTATGCAAGCACGCCTGCTTATTTTTAAAAATTCGTCTTTATTCCATAACGCCTCTTTTATTTATTTTCTCCGATTGTGCAAACGGTTCTAATACGGGCAAGTAGCGTTCTCATCTTGTTATGTGTTTTAATCCCAGCTAATTCAAATACGACTTACGACGATTTGGATTATGCAAGCACGTTTTTTTTTTCTAAAAATTCTTCCTTTTTCCAAAACGTCTGTTTTATTTATTTTCTTCAGATTATGCAAACGGGTTCTAATACCGGCAAGTAGCGTTCTCTACTATTACGTGTTTTAATCCGTGCTAATTCAAATACGGCTTACGACGATTTAGATTATGCAAGCACGTCTGTTTATTTTTAAAAATTCTTCTTTATTCCATAACGTCTGTTTTATTTATTTTTCTCAGATTGTGCAAACGGGTTCTAATACGGGCAAGTAGCGTTCTTTACTGTTACGTGTTTTAATCCGTGCTAATTCAAATACGGCTTACGACGATTTGGATTATGCAAGCACGTCTGTTTATTTTTAAAAATTCTTCTTTATTCCATAACGTCTGTTTTATTTATTTTCTTCAGATTGTGCAAACGGGTTCTAATACGGGCAAGTAGCGTTCTTTACTGTTACGTGTTTTAATCCGTGCTAATTCAAATACGGCTTACGACGATTTGGATTATGCAAGCACGTCTGTTTATTTTTAAAAATTCTTCTTTATTCCATGACGTCTGTTTTATTTATTTTTCTCAGATTGTGCAAACGGGTTCTAATACGGGCAAGTAGCGTTCTTTACTGTTACGTGTTTTAATCCGTGCTAATTCAAATATGGCTTACGACGATTTGGATTATGCAAGCACGTCTGTTTTTTTTTTTAAAAATTCTTCTTTTTTCCAAAATGTCAATTTTATTTATTTTCTCTGATTGTGCAAACGGGTTCTAATACGGGCAAGTAGCGTTCTCTACTGTTATGTGTTTTAATCCGTGCTAATTCAAATACGGTTTACGACGATTTGGATTATGCTATCACGTCTGTTTTTTTTTTCTAAAAATTCTTCCTTTTGCCAAAACGTCTGTTTTATTTATTTTCTTCAAATTATGCAAACGGGTTCTAATAGGGGCAAGTAGCGTTCTCTACTGTTACGTGTTTTAATCCGTGCTAAGTCAAATACGGCTTACCACGATTTGGATTATGGAAGCACGTCTGTTTTTCTAAAAATTCTTCTTTTTTCCAAAACGTCTGTTTTATTTATTTTCTCAGATTGTGCAAACTGGTTCTAGTACGGCAAGTAGCGTTCTCTACTGTTACGTGTTTTAATCCGTGCTAATTCAAATACGGCTTACGAAGATTTGGATTATGCAAGCATGTGTGTTTTTCTAAAAATTCTTTCTTTTTCCAAAACTTCTATTTTCTTATTTGTTTTCCTCAAATTGTGCAAACGGGTTCTAATACGGGAAAGTAGTGTTCTCTACTGTTACGTGTTTTAATCCGTGCAAATTCAAATACGGCTTACGACGATTTGGATTATGCAAGCAGGTCTGTTTATTTTTTCTAAAAATTCTTCCTTTTGCCAAAACGTCTGTTTTATTTATTTTCTTCAGATTATGCAAACGGGTTCTAATAGGGGCAAGTAGCGTTCTCTACTGTTTCGTGTTTTAATCCGTGCTAATTCAAATACGGCTTACGATGATTTGGATTATGCACACACGTCTGTTTTTCTAAAGATTCTTCCTTTTTCCAAAACTTTTGTTTTTTTATTTGTTTTCCTCAGATTGTGCAAACGGGTTCTAATTTGGGCAAGTAGCGTTCTTTACTGTTACGTGTTTTCATTCGTGCTAATTCAAATACGGCTTACGACGATTTGGATTATGCAAGCACATCTGTTTTTCTAAAAATTCTTCCTTTTTCCAAAACGTCTCTTTTATTTATTTTCCTCAGATGGTGCAAACGGGTTCTAGTACGGGCAAGTAGCGTTCTCTACTGTTACGTGTTTTAATCCGTGCTAATTCAAATTCGGCTTACGAAGATTTGGATTATACAAGCATGTCTATTTTTCTAAAAATTCTTCCTTTTTCCAAAACTTCTGTTTTTTTATTTGTTTTCCTCAGATTGTGCAAACGGGTTCTAATACGGGCAAGTAGTGTTCTCTACTGTTACGTGTTTTAATCCGTGCTAATTCAAATACGGCTTACGACGATTTGGATTATGCAAGCACGTCTGTTTATTTTTAAAAATTCTTCTTTATTCCGTAACGTCTGTCTTATTTATTTTTCTCAGATTGTGCAAACTGGTTCTAATACGGGCAAGTAGCGTTCTTTACTGTTACGTGTTTTAATCCATGCTAATTCAAATATGGCTTACGACGATTTGGATTATGCAAGCACGTCTGTTTTTTTTTTTTTTAAATTCTTCTTTTTTCCAAAATGTCAATTTATTTATTTTCTCTGATTGTGCAAACGGGTTCTAATACGGGCAAGTAGCGTTCTCTACTGTTATGTGTTTTAATCCGTGCTAATTCAAATACGGTTTACGACGATTTGGATTATGCTATCACGTCTGTTTTTTTTTCTAAAAATTCTTCCTTTTGCCAAAACGTCTGTTTTATTTATTTTCTTCAAATTATGCAAACGGGTTCTAATAGGGGCAAGTAGCGTTCTCTACTGTGACGTGTTTTAATCCGTGCTAAGTCAAATACGGCTTACCACGATTTGGATTATGGAAGCACGTCTGTTTTTCTAAAAATTCTTCTTTTTTCCAAAACGTCTGTTTTATTTATTTTCCTCAGATTGTGCAAACGGGTTCTAGTACGGGCAAGTAGCGTTCTCTACTGTTACGTGTTTTAATCCGTGCTAATTCAAATACGGCTTACGAAGATTTGGATTATGCAAGCATGTCTGTTTTTCTAAAAATTCTTTCTTTTTCCAAAACTTCTATTTTTTTATTTGTTTTCCTCAAATTTTGCAAACGGGTTCTAATACGAGAAAGTAGTGTTCTCTACTGTTACGTGTTTTAATCCGTGCTAATTCAAATACGGCTTACGACGATTTGGATTATGCAAGCACGTCTGTTTATTTTTTCTAAAAATTCTTCCTTTTGCCAAAACGTCTGTTTTATTTATTTTCTTCAGATTATGCAAACGGGTTCTAATAGGGGCAGTAAAGTTTCTCTCTGTTTCATGTTTTAATCCGTGCTAATTCAAATACGGCTTACGATGATTTGGATTATGCATACACGTCTGTTTTTCTAAAAATTCTTCCTTTTTCCAAAACTTCTGTTTTTTTATTTGTTTTCCTCAGATTGTGCAAACGGGTTCTAATATGGCCATGTAGCGTTCTTCTACTTCACGTGTTTTCAATCCTAATTCATATACGCTTACGACGATTTGGATTATGCAAGCATATTGTTTTTCTAAAAATTCTTCCTTTTTCCAAAACGTCTCTTTTATTTATTTTCCTCAGATTGTGCAAACGGGTTGTAGTACGGGCAAGTAGCGTTCTCTCATTTACGTGTTTTTTCAAATTCAAATAAACTTTACGAAGATTTGGATTGTGTAAGCATGCTGTTTTCTAAAAATTCTTCCTTTTCCAAAACTTTTTTTATTTGTTTTCCTCAGATTGTGCAAACGGGTTCTAATACGGGCAAGTAGTGTTCTCTACTGTTACGTGTTTTAATCCGTGCTAATTCAAATACGGCTTACGACGATTTGGATTATGCAAGCACGTCTGTTTTTTTTTCTAAAAATTCTTCCTTTTTCCAAAACGTCTGTTTTATTTATTTTCTTCAGATTATGCAAACGGGTTCTAATAGGGGCAAGTAGCGTTCTCTACTGTTTCGTGTTTTAATCCGTGCTAATTCAAATACGGCTTACGATTATTTGGATTATGCACACACGTCTGTTTTTCTAAAAATTCTTCCTTTTTCCAAAACTTCTGTTTTTTTATTTGTTTTCCTCGGATTATGCAAACGGGTTCTAATTTGGGCAAGTAGCGTTCTTTATCAATTACGTGTTTTCATTCTGCTAATTCAAATATGGCTTCGTGATTTGGATTATGCAAGCACATCTGTTTTTCTAAAAATTCTTCCTTTTTCCAAAACGTCTCTTTTATTTATTTTCCTCAGATGGTGCAAACGGGTTCTAGTACGGGCAAGTAGCGTTCTCTACTGTTACGTGTTTTAATCCGTGCTAATTCAAATACGGCTTACGAAGATTTGGATTATACAAGTATGTCTATTTTTCTAAAAATTCTTCCTTTTTCCAAAACTTCTGTTTTTTTATTTGTTTTCCTCAGATTGTGCAAACGGGTTCTAATACGGGCAAGTAGTGTTCTCTACTGTTACGTGTTTTAATCCATGCTAATTCAAATACGGCTTACGACGATTTGGATTATTCAAGCACGTCTGTTTTTTTTTTAAATTCTTCTTTTTTCCAAAATGTCTATTTTATTTATTTTTCTCTTATTGTGCAAACAGGTTCTAATACGGGCAAGTAGCGTTCTCTACTGTTATGTGTTTTAATCCGTGCTAATTCAAATACGGCTTACGACGATTTGGATATTGCAATCACGTCTCTTTTTTTTTTCTAAAAATTCTTCTTTATTCCATAACGTCTGTTTTATTTATTTTTCTCAGATTGTGCAAACGGGTTCTAATACGGGCAAGTAGCGTTCTCTACTGTTACGTGTTTTAATCCGTGCTAATTCAAATACGGCTTACGACGATTTGGATTATGCACGCACGTCTGTTTTTCTAAAAATTCTTCCTTTTTCCAAAACTTCTATTTTTTTATTTGTTTTCCTCAGATTGTGCAAACGGGTTCTAATTTGGGCAAGTAGCGTTCTTTACTGTTACGTGTTTTAATCCGTGCTAATTCAAATACGACTACGACGATTTGGATTATGCAAGCAACGTCTGTTTTCTAAAAATTCTTCCTTTTTCCAAAACGTCTCTTTTATTTATTTTCCTCAGACAGTTAAACTAAATTCTAGTACGGGCAAGTAGCGTTCTCTACTGTTACGTGTTTTAATCCGTGCTAATTCAAATACGGCTTACGAAGATTTGGATTGTGCAAGCATGCCTGTTTTTCTAAAAATTCTTCCTTTTCCAAAACTTCTGTTTTTTTATTTGTTTTCCTCAGATTGTGCAAACGGGTTCTAATACGGGCAAGTAGTGTTCTCTACTGTTACGTGTTTTAATCCATGCTAATTCAAATACGGCTTACTTATTTGGATTATTCAAGCACGTCTGTTTTTTTTTTTAAATTCTTCTTTTTTCCAAAATGTCTATTTTATTTATTTTTCTCTGATTGTGCAAACGGGTTCTAATACGGCCAAGTAGCGTTCTCTACTGTTATGTGTTTTAATCCGTGCTAATTCAAATACGGCTTACGACGATTTGGATTATGCAAGCACGTCTGTTTATTTTTTCTAAAAATTCTTCCTTTTGCCAAAACGTCTGTTTTATTTATTTTCTTCAGATTATGCAAACGGGTTCTAATAGGGGCAAGTAGCGTTCTCTACTGTTTCATGTTTTAATCCGTGCTAATTCAAATACGGCTTACGATGATTTGGATTATGCACACACGTCTGTTTTTCTAAAAATTCTTCCTTTTTCCAAAACTTCTGTTTTTTTATTTGTTTTCCTCGATTGTGCAAGCGGGTTCTAATATGGCCAAGTAGCGTTCTTTCTTATTACGTGTTTTCATCTGTGCTAATTCATATACGGCTTACGACGATTTGGATTATGCAAGCACGACTGTTTTTCTAAAAATTCTTCCTTTTTCCAAAACGTCTCTTTTATTTATTTTCCTCAGATTGTGCAAACGGGTTGTAGTACGGGCAAGTAGCGTTCTCTACTGTTACGTGTTTTAATCCGTGCTAATTCAAATACGACTTACGAAGATTTGGATTGTGTAAGCATGCCTGTTTTTCTAAAAATTCTTCCTTTTCCAAAACTTCTGTTTTTTTATTTGTTTTCCTCAGATTGTGCAAACGGGTTCTAATACGGGCAAGTAGTGTTCTCTCACATACGTGTTTTAATCCATGCTAATTCAAATACGACTACGACGATTTGGATTATGCAAGCACGTCATTTATTTTTTAAAATTCTTCTTTATTCCAAAACGTCTCTTTTATTTATTTTACTCAGATTGTGCAAACGGGTTCTAATACGGGCAAGTAGCATTCTCTATTGTTACGTGTTTTAATCCATGCTAATTCAAATACAACTACCGATTTGGATTATGCAAGCACGTCTGTTTTTTTTTTTAAATTCTTCTTTTTTCCAAAATGTCTATTTTATTTATTTTTCTCTTATTGTGCAAACAGGTTCTAATACGGGCAAGTAGCGTTCTCTACTGTTATGTGTTTTAATCCGTGCTAATTCAAATACGACTTACGATTTGGATATTGCAATCACGCCTGCTTTTTTTTCTAAAAATTCTTCTTTATTCCATAACTTCGTCTTTTTATTTATTTTCTCGATTGTGCAAACGGGTTCTAATACGGGCAAGTAGCGTTCTCTTTGTTTCGTGTTTTTATCCGTGCTAATTCAAATACGACTTCACGATGATTTGGATTATGCACACACGCTCTGTTTTCTAAAAATTCTTCCTTTTTCCAAAACTTCTGTTTTTTTATTTGTTTTCTCGATTCGCAAACGGGTTCTAATATGGCCAAGTAGCGTTCTTTACTATTACGTGTTTTCATCTCGTGCTAATTCATATACGAACTTACGATTTGGATTATGCAAGCACGTCTGTTTTTCTAAAAATTCTTCCTTTTTCCAAAACGTCTCTTTTATTTATTTTCCTCAGATTGTGCAAACGGGTTCTAGTACGGGCAAGTAGCGTTCTCTCTTGCATTCGTGTTTTTTAATCCGTGCTAATTCAAATACGGCTTACGAAGATTTGGATTGTGCAAGCATGCCTGTTTTTCTAAAAATTCTTCCTTTTCCAAAACTTCTGTTTTTTATTTGTTTTCCTCAGATTGTGCAAACGGGTTCTAATACGGGCAAGTAGTGTTCTCTACTGTTACGTGTTTTAATCCATGCTAATTCAAATACGGCTTACGACGATTTGGATTATTCAAGCACGTCTGTTTTTTTTTTTAAATTCTTCTTTTTTCCAAAATGTCTATTTTATTTATTTTTCTCTGATTGTGCAAACGGGTTCTAATACGGCCAAGTAGCGTTCTCTACTGTTATGTGTTTTAATCCGTGCTAATTCAAATACGGCTTACGACGATTTGGATTATGCAAGCACGTCTGTTTATTTTTTCTAAAAATTCTTCCTTTTGCCAAAACGTCTGTTTTATTTATTTTCTTCAGATTATGCAAACGGGTTCTAATAGGGGCAAGTAGCGTTCTCTACTGTTTCATGTTTTAATCCGTGCTAATTCAAATACGGCTTACGATGATTTGGATTATGCACACACGTCTGTTTTTCTAAAAATTCTTCCTTTTTCCAAAACTTCTGTTTTTTTATTTGTTTTCCTCAGATTGTGCAAACGGGTTCTAATATGGCCAAGTAGCGTTCTTTACTGTTACGTGTTTTCATCTGTGCTAATTCATATACGGCTTACGACGATTTGGATTATGCAAGCACGACTGTTTTTCTAAAAATTCTTCCTTTTTCCAAAACGTCTCTTTTATTTATTTTCCTCAGATTGTGCAAACGGGTTGTAGTACGGGCAAGTAGCGTTCTCTACTGTTACGTGTTTTAATCCGTGCTAATTCAAATACGACTTACGAAGATTTGGATTGTGTAAGCATGCCTGTTTTTCTAAAAATTCTTCCTTTTCCAAAACTTCTGTTTTTTTATTTGTTTTCCTCAGATTGTGCAAACGGGTTCTAATACGGGCAAGTAGTGTTCTCTCACATTCGTGTTTTAATCTGTGCTAATTCAAATACGGCTTACGACGATTTGGATTATGCAAGCACGTCTGTTTATTTTTAAAAATTCTTCTTTATTCCATAACGTCTGTTTTATTTATTTTTCTCAGATTGTGCAAACGGGTTCTAATACGGGCAAGTAGCATTCTCTATTGTTACGTGTTTTAATCCATGCTAATTCAAATACAACTTACGACGATTTGGATTATGCAAGCACGTCTGTTTTTTTTTTTAAATTCTTCTTTTTTCCAAAATGTCTATTTTATTTATTTTTCTCTTATTGTGCAAACAGGTTCTAATACGGGCAAGTAGCGTTCTCTACTGTTATGTGTTTTAATCCGTGCTAATTCAAATACGGCTTACGACGATTTGGATATTGCAATCACGTCTGTTTTTTTTTTCTAAAAATTCTTCTTTATTCCATAACGTCTGTTTTATTTATTTTTCTCAGATTGTGCAAACGGGTTCTAATACGGGCAAGTAGCGTTCTCTACTGTTTCGTGTTTTAATCCGTGCTAATTCAAATACGGCTTACGATGATTTGGATTATGCACACACGTCTGTTTTTCTAAAAATTCTTCCTTTTTCCAAAACTTCTGTTTTTTTATTTGTTTTCCTCAGATTCTGCAAACGGGTTCTAATATGGCCAAGTAGCGTTCTTTACTATTACGTGTTTTCATCTGTGCTAATTCATATACGGCTTACGACGATTTGGATTATGCAAGCACGTCTGTTTTTCTAAAAATTCTTCCTTTTTCCAAAACGTCTCTTTTATTTATTTTCCTCAGATTGTGCAAACGGGTTCTAGTACGGGCAAGTAGCGTTCTCTACTGTTACGTGTTTTAATCCGTGCTAATTCAAATACGGCTTACGAAGATTTGGATTGTGCAAGCATGCCTGTTTTTCTAAAAATTCTTCCTTTTCCAAAACTTCTGTTTTTTTATTTGTTTTCCTCAGATTGTGCAAACGGGTTCTAATACGGGCAAGTAGTGTTCTCTACTGTTACGTGTTTTAATCCATGCTAATTCAAATACGGCTTACGACGATTTGGATTATTCAAGCACGTCTGTTTTTTTTTTTAAATTCTTCTTTTTTCCAAAATGTCTATTTTATTTATTTTTCTCTGATTGTGCAAACGGGTTCTAATACGGCCAAGTAGCGTTCTCTACTGTTATGTGTTTTAATCCGTGCTAATTCAAATACGGCTTACGACGATTTAAATTATGCAAGCACGTCTGTTTATTTTTTCTAAAAATTCTTCCTTTTGCCAAAACGTCTGTTTTATTTATTTTCTTCAGATTATGCAAACGGGTTCTAATAGGGGCAAGTAGCGTTCTCTACTGTTTCATGTTTTAATCCGTGCTAATTCAAATACGGCTTACGATGATTTGGATTATGCACACACGTCTGTTTTTCTAAAAATTCTTCCTTTTTCCAAAACTTCTGTTTTTTTATTTGTTTTCCTCAGATTGTGCAAACGGGTTCTAATATGGCCAAGTAGCGTTCTTTACTGTTACGTGTTTTCATCTGTGCTAATTCATATACGGCTTACGACGATTTGGATTATGCAAGCACGACTGTTTTTCTAAAAATTCTTCCTTTTTCCAAAACGTCTCTTTTATTTATTTTCCTCAGATTGTGCAAACGGGTTGTAGTACGGGCAAGTAGCGTTCTCTACTGTTACGTGTTTTAATCCGTGCTAATTCAAATACGACTTACGAAGATTTGGATTGTGTAAGCATGCCTGTTTTTCTAAAAATTCTTCCTTTTCCAAAACTTCTGTTTTTTTATTTGTTTTCCTCAGATTGTGCAAACGGGTTCTAATACGGGCAAGTAGTGTTCTCTACTGTTACGTGTTTTAATCTGTGCTAATTCAAATACGGCTTACGACGATTTGGATTATGCAAGCACGTCTGTTTATTTTTAAAAATTCTTCTTTATTCCATAACGTCTGTTTTATTTATTTTTCTCAGATTGTGCAAACGGGTTCTAATACGGGCAAGTAGCATTCTCTATTGTTACGTGTTTTAATCCATGCTAATTCAAATACAGCTTACGACGATTTGGATTATGCAAGCACGTCTGTTTTTTTTTTTAAATTCTTCTTTTTTCCAAAATGTCTATTTTATTTATTTTTCTCTTATTGTGCAAACAGGTTCTAATACGGGCAAGTAGCGTTCTCTACTGTTATGTGTTTTAATCCGTGCTAATTCAAATACGGCTTACGACGATTTGGATATTGCAATCACGTCTGTTTTTTTTTTCTAAAAATTCTTCTTTATTCCATAACGTCTGTTTTATTTATTTTTCTCAGATTGTGCAAACGGGTTCTAATACGGGCAAGTAGCGTTCTCTACTGTTTCGTGTTTTAATCCGTGCTAATTCAAATACGGCTTACGATGATTTGGATTATGCACACACGTCTGTTTTTCTAAAAATTCTTCCTTTTTCCAAAACTTCTGTTTTTTTATTTGTTTTCCTCAGATTCTGCAAACGGGTTCTAATATGGCCAAGTAGCGTTCTTTACTATTACGTGTTTTCATCTGTGCTAATTCATATACGGCTTACGACGATTTGGATTATGCAAGCACGTCTGTTTTTCTAAAAATTCTTCCTTTTTCCAAAACGTCTCTTTTATTTATTTTCCTCGACAGTAAACGGGTTCTAGTACGGGCAAGTAGCGTTCTCTACTGTTACGTGTTTTAATCCGTGCTAATTCAAATACGACTTACGAAGATTTAGATTGTGCAAGCATGCCTGTTTTTCTAGAAATTCTTCCTTTTCCAAAACTTTTGTTTTTTTATTTGTTTTCCTCAGATTGTGCAAACGGGTTCTAATACGGGCAAGTAGTGTTCTCTATTGTTACGTGTTTTAATCCATGCTAATTCAAATACGGCTTACGACGATTTGGATTATTCAAGCACGTCTGTTTTTTTTTTAAATTCTTCTTTTTTCCAAAATGTCTATTTTATTTATTTTTCTCTGATTGTGCAAACGGGTTCTAATACGGCCAAGTAGCGTTCTCTACTGTTATGTGTTTTAATCCGTGCTAATTCAAATACGGCTTACGACGATTTGGATTATGCAAGCACGTCTGTTTATTTTTTCTAAAAATTCTTCCTTTTGCCAAAACGTCTGTTTTATTTATTTTCTTCAGATTATGCAAACGGGTTCTAATAGGGGCAAGTAGCGTTCTCTACTGTTTCATGTTTTAATCCGTGCTAATTCAAATACGGCTTACGACGATTTGGATTATGCAAGCACGTCTGTTTTTCAAAATATTCTTCCGTTTTCCAAAACGTCTCTTTTATTTATTTTCCTCACATTGTGCAAACGGGTTCTAGTACGGGCAAGTAGCGTTCTCTCTTTATTACGTGTTTTAATCCGTGCTAATTCAAATACGGCTTACGAAGATTTGGATTATGCAAGCATGTCTGTTTTTCTAAAAATTCTTCCTTTTTCCAAAACTTCTGTTTTTTTATTTATTTTCCTCAGATTGTGCAAACGGGTTCTAATACGGGCAAGTAGCGTTCTCTATTATTACGTGTTTTAATCCGTGCTAATTCAAATACGGCTTACGACGATTTGGATTATGCAAGCACGTCTGTTTTTCTAAATATTCTTCCTTTTTCCAAAACGTCTCTTTTATTTATTTTCCTCACATTGTGCAAACGGGTTCTAATACGGGCAAGTAGCGTTCTCTACTGTTACGTGTTTTAATCCGTGCTAATTCAAATACGGCTTACGAAGATTTGGATTATGCAAGCATGTCTGTTTTTCTAAAAATTCTTCCTTTTTCCAAAACTTCTGTTTTTTTATTTATTTTCCTCAGATTGTGCAAACGGGTTCTAATACGGGCAAGTAGCGTTCTCTATTATTACGTGTTTTAATCCATGCTAATTCAAATACGACTTCTTTTACGATTTGGATTATGCAAGCACGTCTTTTTTTCTAAATATTCTTCCTTTTTTCCAAAACGTCTCTTTTATTTATTTTCCTCTAATTGTGCAAACGGGTTCTAATACGGGCAAGTAGCGTTCTCTCTTATGTTTGTGTTTTAATCCGTGCTAATTCAAATACGGCTTACGAAGATTTGGATTATGCAAGCATGTCTGTTTTTCTAAAAATTCTTCCTTTTTCCAAAACTTCTGTTTTTTTATTTATTTTCCTCAGATTGTGCAAACGGGTTCTAATACGGGCAAGTAGCGTTCTCTATTATTACGTGTTTTAATCCGTGCTAATTCAAATATGGCTTACGACGATTTGGATTATGCAAGCACGTCTGTTTTTCTAAATATTCTTCCTTTTTCCAAAACGTCTGTTTTTTTATTTGTTTTCCTCGAGATTACGCAAACGGGTTCTAATATGGCCAAGTAGCGTTCTTTACTATTACGTGTTTTCACCCGTGCTAATTCAAATACGGACACCACGATTTGGATTATGGAAGCACGTCTGTTTTTCTAAAAATTCTTCTTTTTTCCAAAACGTCTGTTTTATTTATTTTCCTCAGATTGTGCAAACGGGTTCTAGTACGGGCAAGTAGCGTTCTCTACTGTTACGTGTTTTAATCCGTGCTAATTCAAATACGGCTAACGAAGATTTGGATTATGCAAGCATGTCTGTTTTTCTAAAAATTCTTTCTTTTTCAAAAACTTCTATTTTTTTATTTGTTTTCCTCAAATTGTGCAAACGGGTTCTAATACGGGCAAGTAGTGTTCTCTACTGTTACGTGTTTTAATCCGTGCTAATTCAAATACGGCTTACGACGATTTGGATTATGCAAGCACGTCTCGTTTTTATTTTTAAAAATTCTTCTTTATTCCATAATGTCTGTTTTATTTATTTTTCTCGGATTGTGCATACGGGTTCTAATACGGGCAAGTAGCGTTCTCTTCAGTTACGTGTTTTAATCCGTGCTAATTCAAATACGGCTTACGACGATTTGGATTATGCAAGCACGTCTATTTTTTTTTTAAAATTCTTCTTTTTTCCAAAGTGTCTGTTTTATTTATTTTTCTCTGATTGTGCAAACGGGTTCTAATACGGGCAAGTAGTGTTCTCTACTATTATGTGTTTTAATCCGTGCTAATCCAAATACGGTTTACGACGATATGAATTATGCAATCACGTGTGTTTTTTTTTCTAAAAATTCATCATTTTGCCAAAACGTCTGTTTTATTTATTTTCTTCAGATTATGCAATCGGGTTCTAATAGGGGCAAGTAGCGTTCTCTACTGTTTCGTGTTTTAATCCGTGCTAATTCAAATACGGCTTACGATGATTTGGATTATGCACGATCGTCTGTTTTTCTAAAAATTCTTCCTTTTTCCAAAACACATTTTTATTTGTTTTCCTCGATTACGCAAACGGGTTCTAGTAGGGCAAGTAGCGTTCTCTATTGTTACGTGTTTTAATCGTGCTAATTCAAATACGACTTCGAAGATTTGGATTGTGCAAGCATACTGTTTTTCTAAAATTCTTCCTTTTCCAAAACTTCTGTTTTTTTATGTGTTTTCCTCAGATTGTGCAAACGGGTTCTAATACGGGCAAGTAGTGTTCTCTACTGTTACGTGTTTCAATCCATCCTAATTCAAATACGGCTTACGACGATTTGGATTATGCAAGCACGTTAGTTTATTTTTAAAAATTCTTCTTTGTTCCATAACGTCTGTTTTATTTATTTTTCTCGATTGTTAAAACGGGTTCTAATACGGGCAAGTAGCGTTCTCTCTCTTGTTATGTGTTTTAAAACCGTGCTAATTCAAATACGAACTGACGATTTGGATTGTGCAAGCACGTTTGTTTTTTTTTTTAAAAATTCTTCCTTTTTCCAAAACGTCTGTTTTATTTATTTTCTTCAGATTATGCAAACGGGTTCTAATACGGGCAAGTAGCGTTCTCTCTTTTTTTCATCTTTTAATCCGTGCTAATTCAAATACGACTTCACGATGATTTGGATTATGCAAGCACGCCTGTTTTCTAAAAATTCTTCTTTTTTCCAAAACGCCTTGTTTTATTTATTTTCCTCAGATTGTGCAAACAGGTTCTAGTACGGGCAAGTAGCGTTCTCTATTGTTACGTGTTTTAATTTGTGCTAATTCAAATACGGCTTACCACGATTTGGATTATGGAAGCACGTCTGTTTTTCTAAAAATTCTTCTTTTTTCCAAAACGTCTCTTTATTTATTTTCCTCGATTGTGCAAACGGGTTCTAGTACGGGCAAGTAGCGTTCTCTACTGTTACGTGTTTTAATCCGTGCTAATTCAAATACGGCTAACGAAGATTTGGATTATGCAAGCATGTCTGTTTTTCTAAAAATTCTTTCTTTTTCAAAAACTTCTATTTATTTATTTGTTTTCCTCAAATTGTGCAAACGGGTTCTAATACGGGCAAGTAGTGTTCTCTACTGTTACGTGTTTTAATCGTGCTAATTCAAATAAACGACTACGACGATTTGGATTATGCAAGCACGTCTGTTTATTTTTTAAAAATTCTTCTTTATTCCATAACGTCTGTTTTATTTATTTTCTCGAGATTGTGCAAACGGGTTCTATACGAGGCAAGTAGCGTTCTCTAAGTTATTATGTGTTTTAATCCATGCTAATTCAAATACGACTTCTGACGATTTGGATTATGCAAATCGTCTATTTTTTTTTAAAATTCTTCTTTTTCCAAAGTGTCTATTTTATTTATTTTCTCTTATTGTGCAAAACAGGTTCTAATACGGGCAAAGTAGTGTTCTCTACTATTATGTGTTTTAATCCGTGCTAATTCAAATACGACTTCTGACGATATGAATTATTGCAATCACGTCTTTTTTTTCTAAAAATTCTTCTTTATTCCATAACGTCTGTTTTATTTATTTTCTCTCAGTTATTGTGCAATCGGGTTCTAATACGGGCAAGTAGCGTTCTCTACTGTTTCGTGTTTTAATCCGTGCTAATTCAAATACGGCTTACGATGATTTGGATTATGCACGATCGTCTGTTTTTCTAAAAATTCTTCCTTTTTCCAAAACTTCTGTTTTTTTATTTGTTTTCCTCAGATTCTGCAAACGGGTTCTAATACGGCCAAGTAGCGTTCTCTATTGTTACGTGTTTTCATCTGTGCTAATTCAAATACGACTTACGAAGATTTGGATTATGCAAGCATCTGTTTTCTAAAAATTCTTCCTTTTCCAAAACGTCTCTTTTATTTATTTTCCTCAGATTGTGCAAACGGGTTCTAATACGGGCAAGTAGTGTTCTCTCTTTATTACGTGTTTTAATCCATGCTAATTCAAATACGACTACGAAGATTTGGATTGTGCAAGCACGTTTTTCTAAAAATTCTTCTTTTTCCAAGTTAACGTTTTTTTATTTGTTTTCCTCATATTGTGCAAACGGGTTCTAATACGGGCAAGTAGTGTTCTCTCTTTATTATGTGTTTTAATCCGTGCTAATTCAAATACGGCTACGACGATTTGGATTATGCAAGCACGTTTGTTTTTTTTTTAAAAATTCTTCTTTTTCCAAAACGTCTTGTTTTATTTATTTTCTTGATTATGCAAGCGGGTTCTAATACGGGCAAGTAGCGTTCTCTCTATTGTTCGTGTTTTAATCCATGCTAATTCAAATACGACTTCTGACGTGATTTGGATTATGCAAGCACGTCTGTTTTTTCTAAAAATTCTTCTTTTTCCAAAACGTCTGTTTTATTTATTTTCTCTTATTGTGCAAAAGCGAGGTTCTAATGCGGGCAAGTAGCGTTCTCTTTTGTTACGTGTTTTAATTTATGCTAATTCAAATACGACTTCTACGGCGATTTGGATTATTGCAATCACGTCTGTTTTTTCTAAAAATTCTTCTTTTTCCCGGCGTCTATTTTATTTGTTTTCTCGATTGTGCAAACGGGTTCTAATACGGGCAAGTAGGGTTCTCTCTTTTGTTTCGTGTTTTAATCCGTGCTAATTCAAATACGGCTTACGACGATTTGGATTATGCAAGCACGTCTGTTTTTTTAAAAATTCTTCTTTATTCCAAAACGTTGCTTTATTTATTTTCCTCGGATTATGCAAACGGGTTCTAATATGGCCAAGTAGCGTTCTTTACTATTACGTGTTTTCATCTGCTAATTCAAATACGACTTCGACGATTTGGATTATGGAAACACGTCTGTTTTTCTAAAAATTCTTCCTTTTTCCAAAACTTCTATTTTTTTATTTGTTTTCCTTAGATTGTGCAAAAAGCGGGTTCTAATTTGGGCAAGTAGCGTTCTCTTTTGTTCGCGTGTTTTCATCCGTGCTAATTCAAATACGACTTCACGAAGATTTGGATTGTGCAAGCATGCATGTTTTTCTAAAAATTCTTCCTTTTCCAAAACGTCTTTTTTATTTGTTTTCTCAGTTGTGCAAAGCGGGTTCTAATACGGGCAAGTAGTGTTCTCTCTTATTACGTGTTTTAATCCATGCTAATTCAAATACTGACTTCGAAGATTTGGATTATTCAAGCAGGTCTTTTTTTCTAAATTCTTCTTTTTTCCAAAATGTCTATTTTATTTATTTTTCCTCGATTGTGCAAACGGGTTCTAATACGGCAAGTAGGCGTTCTCTGCTGTTATGTGTTTTAATCCGTGCTAATTCAAATACGACTTACGGCGATTTGGATTATGCAAGCACGTCATTTTTTTTAAAAATTCTTCTTTATTCCATAACGTCATTTTTATTTATTTTTCTCAATTGTAAAGCGGGTTCTATCGGGCAAGTAGCGTTCTTTCTTGTTTCGTGTTTTAATCCGTGCTAATTCAAATATGCCTTACGGCGATTTGGATTATGCAAGCATGTCTGTTTTTTAAAAATTCTTCCTTTTTCCAAAATGTCAATTTTATTTATTTTCTCTGATTAGTGCAAACGGGTTCTAATATACGGGCAAGTGGCGTTCTTTACTATTATGTGTTTTCAATCTGTGCTAATTCAAATATCGGTTTCTGACGATTTGGATTATGCTATCAATGCCTTTTTTGTTCTAAAAATTCTTCCTTTTTGCCAAAGCGTCTCTTTATTTGGAAATTATGCAAACGGGTTCTAATAGGGGCAGGTAGTTCTCTCTTCGTGTTTTAATCGTGCTAAGTCAAATACGACTTACGAAGATTTGGATTATGGAAGCATTGTTTTCTAAAAATTCTTCTTTTTTCCAAAACGCCTTTTATTTATTTTCCTCCAGATTGTGCAAGCGGGTTCTAATACGGGCAAAGTAGTGTTCTCTCTTGTTACGTGTTTTAATCCGTGCTAATTCAAATACGACTTTAAGATTTGGATTATGCAATGTCATTTTTTTCTAAAATTCTTTCTTTTTCCAAAACTTCTATTTTTTTTATTTGTTTTCCTCAAATTGTGCAAAGCGGGTTCTAATACGGAAAGTAGTGTTCTCTCTCTTTTATGTGTTTTAATCCGTGCTAATTCAAATACGGCTTACGACGATTTGGATTATGCAAGCACGTCTGTTTATTTTTTCTAAAAATTCTTCCTTTTGCCAAAACGTCTGTTTTATTTATTTTCTTCAGATTATGCAAACGGGTTCTAATAGGGGCAAAGTAGCGTTCTCTCAAGTTTCATGTTTTAATCCGTGCTAATTAAAATACGGCTTGCGATGATTTGGATTATGCACACACGCGTTTTTCTAAAAATTCTTCCTTTTTCCAAAACTTCTTTTTTTATTTGTTTTCCTCGGTTTGTGCAAACGGGTTCTAATATGGGCAAGTAGCGTTCTTTATTTACGTGTTTTCATCCGTGCTAATTCAAATACGGCTTACGACGATTTGGATTATGCAAGCACATCTGTTTTTCTAAAAATTCTTCCTTTTCCCAAAACGTCTCTTTTATTTATTTTCCTCGAGATGGTGCAAACGGGTTCTAATAGGGGCAAGTAGCGTTCTCTCTTTTACGTGTTTTAATCCGTGCTAATTCAAATACGACTTCACGAAGATTTGGATTATACAAGCATGTCTGTTTTTTCTAAAAATTCTTCCTTTTCCAAAACTTCTGTTTTTTTATTTGTTTTCCTCGGTTATGCAAAGCGGGTTCTAATACGGGCAAGTAGTGTTCTCTCTTTACGTGTTTTAATCGTGCTAATTCAAATACGACTTGACGACGATTTGGATTATGCAAGCACGTCTGTTTATTTTAAAAAATCTTCTTTATTCCATAACGCCTGTTTTATTTATTTTTTTCGGATTGTGCAAACGGGTTCTAATACGGGCAAGTAGCATTCTTTATCATTACGTGTTTTTTAATCCGTGCTAATTCAAATATGGCTTACTTTTTGGATTATGCAAGCACGTCTGTTTTTTTTTTTTTAAATTCTTCTTTTTCCAAAATGTCAATTTTATTTATTTTCTCTTATTGTGCAAACGGGTTCTAATACGGGCAAGTAGCGTTCTTCTCTTGTTATGTGTTTTAATCCGTGCTAATTCAAATACGGTTTTTGGATGTTTCTGACGATTTGGATTATGCTATCCATAACGTCAATTTTTTTTTCTAAAAATTCTTCCTTTTGCCAAAACGTTCAAATGCTTTATTTATTTTCTTCAAATTATGCAAACGAGTTCTAATAGGGGCAATATGGTAGTTCTTCTTTACTTACGTGTTTTAATCCGGTTAATTCAAATACGACTTACCACGATTTGGATTATGTAAGCACGTCTGTTTTTCTAAAATTCTTCTTTTTCCAAAGCGTCTCTTTTATTTATTTTCCTCAGTTGTGCAAACGGGTTCTAATACGGGCAAGTAGCGTTCTCTATTATTCGTGTTTTAATCCGTGTGCTAATTCAAATACGACTTCTGAAGATTTGGATTATGCAAGCATGTCTTTTTTCTAAATTCTTTCTTTTTTCCAAAACTTCTATTTTTTTATTTGTTTTCCTCAAATTTTGCAAACGGGTTCTAATACGGGAAAGTAGTGTTCTCTCTTTATTACGTGTTTTAATCCGTGCTAATTCAAATACGACTTACGACGATTTGGATTATGCAAGCACGTCTGTTTATTTTTTCTAAAAATTCTTCTTTTTGCCAAAACGTCTATTTTATTTATTTTCTCACGATTGTTGCATTCTATGCAAACGGGTTCTAATAAATCCATGCAATTCAAATAGCGTTCTCTCTGTACCGCTTTTCATGTTTTAATCCGTTCTAATGAAATGCTAATTCAAATACGACTTACGATGATTTGGATTATGCACACACGCCTGTTTTTTCTAAAAATTCTTCCTTTTTCCAAAACTTCATTTTTTTATTTGTTTTCCTCAGTTATTGCAAGCGGGTTCTAATATGGCCAAGTAGCGTTCTTTCTCTTATTCGTGTTTTCATCTGCTAATTCATATACGACTTCGATGATTTGGATTATGCAACACGAATGTTTTTCTAAAATTCTTCCTTTTCCAAAACGTCTCTTTTATTTATTTTCCTCAGTTATTGCAAAGCGGGTTTGTAGAATATGCGGGCAAGTAGCGTTCTCTCTTTATTACGTGTTTTAATCTGCAGTGCTAATTCAAATACGACTTCGAAGATTTGGATTGTGTAAGCATACTGTTTTTTCTAAAAATTCTTCCTTTTCCAAAACTACATTTTTTTATTTGTTTTCCTCAGTTGTGCAAACGGGTTCTAATACGGGCAAGTAGTGTTCTCTCTTGTTACGTGTTTTAATCCGTGCTAATTCAAATACGACTTCGAAGATTTGGATTATGCAAGCACGTCTGTTTATTTTTAAAAATTCTTCTTTATTCCATAACGCCTGTTTTATTTATTTTTTTCTCAGTTGTGCAAACGGGTTCTAATACGGGCAAAGTAGCATTCTCTATTGTTACGTGTTTTAATCCATGCTAATTCAAATAAAACTTACGACGATTTGGATTATGCAAGCACGTATTTTTTTTAAATTCTTCTTTTTTCCAAAATGTCTATTTTATTTATTTTTCTCTTATTGTGCAAACGGGTTCTAATACGGGCAAGTAGCGTTCTCTACTGTTATGTGTTTTAATCCGTGCTAATTCAAATACGGTTTACGACGATTTGGATTATGCTATCACGTCTGTTTTTTTTTTCTAAAAATTCTTCCTTTTGCCAAAACGTCTGTTTTATTTATTTTCTTCAAATTATGCAAACGGGTTCTAATAGGGGCAAGTAGCGTTCTCTCTTTTACGTGTTTTAATCAGTGCTAAGTCAAATACTGACTTACCATGATTTGGATTATGGAAGCACGCCTCGTTTTTCTAAAAATTCTTCTTTTTTCCAAAACGACCGTTTTTTTATTTGTTTTCCTCGGATTAAATAAACGGGTTCTAATATGGCCAAGTAGCGTTCTTTACTATTACGTGTTTTCATCTCTCTGCTAATTCATATCACGAACTTACGACGATTTGGATTATGCAAGCACGTCTCTTTTTCTAAAAATTCTTCCTTTTTCCAAACGTCTCTTTTATTTATTTTCCTCAGATTGTGCAAGCGGGTTCTAAGACGGACAAGTAATCTCTTATTCACGTGTTTTAATCCGTGCTAATTCAAATACGGCTTACGAAGATTGGGATTGTGCAAGCATGCCTGTTTTTCTAAAAATTCTTCCTTTTCCAAAACTTCTGTTTTTTATTTGTTTTCCTCAGATTGTGCAAACGGGTTCTAATACGGGCAAGTAGTGTTCTGTACTGTTACGTGTTTTAATTCGTGCTAATTCAAATAATTTCGGACGATTTGGATTATTCAAGCACGTCTTTTTTTAAATTCTTCTTTTTTCCAAAATGTCTATTTTATTTATTTTTCTCTCGATTGTGCAAACGGGTTCTAATACGGCCAAGTAGCGTTCTCTCTTTGTTATGTGTTTTAATCCGTGCTAATTCAAAATCTGACTTCTGACGATTTGGATTATGCAATCACGTCTGCTTTTTTTTCTAAAAATTCTTCCTTTTGCCAAACGTCTGTTTATGTATTTTCTTGATTATGCAAACGGGTTCTAATAGGGGCAAGTAGCGTTCTCTCTTTGTTTCATGTTTTAATCATGCTAATTCAAATACGACTAACGACGATTTGGATTATGCACGATGCGTCTGTTTTCTAAAAATTCTTCCTTTTTCCAAAACTTCTGTTTTTTTATTTGTTTTCCTCAGATTGTGCAAACGGGTTCTAATATGGGCAAGTAGCGTTCTTTACTGTTACGTGTTTTAATTCGTGCTAATTCAAATACGGCTTAAGACGATTTGAATTATGCACGCACGTCTGTTTTTCTAAAAATTCTTCCTTTTTCCAAAACGTATCTTTTATTTATTTTCCTCAGATTGTGCAAACGGGTTCTAGTACGAGCAAGTAGCGTTCTCTCTTGTTACGTGTTTTAATCCGTGCTAATTCAAATACGGCTTACGAAGATTAGGATTATGCAAGCATGTCTGTTTTTCTAAAAATTCTTCCTTTTTCCAAAACTTCTGTTTTTTTATTTGTTTTCTCGGGATTGTGCAAACGGTTCTCTAATACGGGCAAGTAGTGTTCTCTCTTATTACGTGTTTTAATCCGTGCTAATTCAAATACTGACTTAACGATTTGGATTATGCAAGCACGCATCATTTATTTTTAAAAATTGTTCTTGATTCCATAACGTGTTTTATTTATTTTTCTCAGATTATTACAAACGGGTTCTAATACTCTGAAAAGTAGCGTTCTCTTCATATTACGTGTTTTAATCCATGCTAATTCAAATACAAGCTACCACGATTTTGATTATGCAAGCACGCCTCTGTTTTTTTTTTAAATTCTTCTTTTTTTCAAAATGTCTATTTTATTTATTTTTCTCTTATTGTGCAAACGGTTCTAATACGGGCAAGTAAGCGTTCTCTCTTTGTTATGTGTTTTAATCCGTGCTAATTCAAATACGACTTCGATGATTTGGATTATGCAATCATGTCTTTTTTTTCTAAAAATTCTTCTTTTTCCAAAACTTTTTTTTATTTATTTTCCTCAGTTATTGCAAACGGGTTCTAATACGGGCAAGTAGCGTTCTCTCTTTATTACGTGTTTTAATCCTGCTAATTCAAATATGGCTTACGATGATTTGGATTATGCAAGCACGTTTGTTTTCTAAATATTCTTCCTTTTTCCAAAACGTCATTTTATTTATTTTCCTCAATTGTGCAAGCGGGTTCTAATACGGGCAAGTAGCGTTCTCTCTATTACGTCTTTTAACCTCGTGCTTATTCAAATACGACTACGACGATTTGGATTATGCAAGCACGCCTCTGTTTTCTAAAAATTCTTCTTTTTCCAACACGTCTGTTTTATTTATTTTCCTCAGTTATGCAAGCGGGTTCTAGTGCGGGCAAGTAACGTTCTCTTTCATTACGTGTTTTTAATTTGTGCTAATTCAAATACGACTTACCACGATTTGGATTATGGAAGCACGTCTGTTTTCTAAAATTCTTCTTTTTCCAAAACGTTTTGTTTTATTTATTTTCCTCGACAGTAAACGGGTTCTAGTACGGGCAAGTAGTATTCTCTCTTTATTACGTGTTTTAATCCGTGCTAATTCAAATACGCTAACTAAGATTTGGATTATGCAAGCATGTCTGTTTTTTCTAAAAATTCTTTCTTTTTTCCAAAACTTCTATTTTTTATTTGTTTTCCTCAAATTGTGCAAACGGGTTCTAATACGGGCAAGTAGTGTTCTCTCTTGTTATGTGTTTTAATCGTGCTAATTCAAATACGACTACGACGATTTGGATTATGCAAGCACGCTCATTTATTTTTAAAAATTCTTCTTTATTCCATAACGTCTGTTTTATTTATTTTCTCGATTGTGCAAACGGGTTCTAATACGGGCAAGTAGCGTTCTCTCTTGTTACGTGTTTTTAATCCGTGCTAATTCAAATACGACTACGGCGATTTGGATTATGCAAGCACGCATCATTTTTTTTTTAAATTCTCCTTTTTCCAAAATGTCTTTTTATTTATTTTCCTCCATTGTGCAAGCGGGTTCTAATACGGGCCAAGTAGTGTTCTCTACTATTATGTGTTTTAATCTTGCTAATCCAAAACCTACGGTTCTGACGATATGAATTATGCAATCACGTCTGTTTTTTTTTCTAAAAATTCTTCATTTTGCCAAAACGTCTGTTTTATTTATTTTCTTCAGATTATGCAATCGGGTTCTAATAGGGGCAAGTAGCGTTCTCTCTTTATTTCGTGTTTTAATCCGTGCTAATTCAAATACGACTACGATGATTTGGATTATGCACGCACGTATTTTTCTAAAAATTCTTCCTTTTTCCAAAACTTCTGTTTTTTTATTTGTTTTCCTCCAGATTACTGCAAACGTTCTAATATGGCCAAGTAGCGTTCTTTTCTTAATTTACGTGTTTTCATCAAGCGTGCTAATTCATATACGACTTTTACGACGATTTGGATTATGCGGCTAACGTCATTGTTTTCTAAAAATTCTTCCTTTTACCAAAACGTCTCTTTTTTATTTATTTTCCTCGGATTGTGCAAAACGGGTTCTAGTACGGGCAAGTAGCGTTCTCTCTTGTTACGTGTTTTAATCCGTGCTAATTCAAATACGACTTTACGAAGATTTTGATTGTGCAAGCATGCTGTTTTCTAAAAATTCTTCCTTTTCCAAAACTTGTTTTTTATTTGTTTTCCTCAGTTGTGCAAACGGGTTCTAATACGGGCAAGTAGTGTTCTCTACTGTTACGTGTTTTAATCCATGCTAATTCAAATACGGCTTACGACGATTTGGATTATGCAAGCACGTTTGTTTATTTTTAAAAATTCTTCTTTGTTCCATAACGTCTGTTTTATTTATTTTTCTCAGATTGTGCAAACGGGTTCTAATACGGGCAAGTAGCGTTCTCTACTGTTACGTGTTTTAATCCATGCTAATTCAAATACGGCTTACGACGATTTGGATTATGCAAGCACGTCTGTTTTTTTTTTTAAATTCTTCTTTTTTCCAAAATGTCTATTTTATTTATTTTTCTCTGATTGTGCAAACGGGTTCTAATACGGGCAAGTAGCGTTCTCTACTGTTATGTGTTTTAATCCGTGCTAATTCAAATACGGCTTACGACGATTTGGATTATGCAATCACGTCTGTTTTTTTTTCTAAAAATTCTTCCTTTTGCGAAAACGTCTGTTTTATTTATTTTCTTCAGATTATGCAAACGGGTTCTAATAGGGGCAAGTAGCGTTCTCTACTGTTACGTGTTTTAATCCGTGCTAATTCAAATACGGCTTACGACGATTTGGATTATGCACGCACATCTGTTTTTCTAAAAATGCTTCCTTTTTCCAAAATTTCTGTTTTTTTATTTGTTTTCCTCAGATTGTGCAAACGGGTTCTAATATGGGCAAGTAGCGTTCTTTACTGTTACGTGTTTTCATCCGTGCTAATTAAAATACGGCTTACGACGATTTGGATTATGCACGCACGTCTGTTTTTCTAAAAATTCTTCCTTTTTCCAAAACGTATCTTTTATTTATTTTCCTCAGATTGTGCAAACGGGTTCTAGTACGGGCAAGTAGCGTTCTCTCTTGTTACGTGTTTTAATCCGTCCTAATTCAAATACGGGTTATGAAGATTTGGATTATGCAAGCATGTCTGTTTTTCTAAAAATTCTTCCTTTTTCCAAAACTTCTAATTTTTTATTTGTTTTTCTCAGATTGTGCAAACGGGTTCTAATTTGGGCAAGTAGTGTTCTCTACTGTTACGTGTTTTAATCCGTGCTAATTCAAATACGGCTTACGACGATTTGGATTATGCAAGCATGTCTGTTTATTTTTAAAAATTGTTCTTGATTCCATAACGTTTGTTTTATTTATTTTTCTCAGATTGTGCAAACGGGTTCTAATACGGGCAAGTAGCGTTCTCTTCTGTTACTCGTTTTAATCCGTGCTAATTCAAATACGGCTTACGACGATTTTGATTATGCAAGCACGTCTGTTTTTTTTTTTAAAATTCTTCTTTTTTCCAAAACGTCTGTTTTATTTATTTTTCTCTGATTGTGCAAACGGGTTCTAATACAGGCAAGTAGCGTTCTCTATTGTTGTGTGTTTTAATCCGTGCTAATTCAAATACGGCTTACGACGATTTGGATTATGCAAGCACGTCTGTTTTTCTAAATATTCTTCCTTTTTCCAAAACGTCTCTTTTATTTATTTTCCTCACATTGTGCAAACGGGTTCTAGTACGGGCAAGTAGCGTTCTCTACTGTTACGTGTTTTAATCCGTGCTAATTCAAATACGGCTTACGAAGATTTGGATTATGCAAGCATGTCTGTTTTTCTAAAAATTCTTTCTTTTTCCAAAACTTCTATTTTTTTATTTGTTTTCCTCAAATTGTGCAAACGGGTTCTAATACGGGAAAGTAGTGTTCTCTACTCTTCGTGTTTTAATCCGTGCAAATTCAAATACGACTTCACGATTTGGATTATGCAAGCACGTCTGTTTATTTTTTCTAAAAATTCTTCCTTTTGCCAAAACGTCTGTTTTATTTATTTTCTTCAGATTATGCAAACGGGTTCTAATAGGGGCAAGTAGCGTTCTCTACTGTTTCGTGTTTTAATCCGTGCTAATTAAAATACGGCTTACGATGCTTTGGATTATGCACACACGTCTGTTTTTCTAAAAATTCTTCCTTTTTCCAAAACTTCTGTTTTTTTATTTGTTTTCCTCAGTTACAAGCGGGTTCTAATTTGGGCAAGTAAGCGTTCTTTACTATTACGTGTTTTCATCCGTGCTAATTCAAATACGACTACGGCGATTTGGATTATGCAAGCACATCTGTTTTTCTAAAAATTCTTCCTTTTTCCAAAACGTCTCTTTTATTTATTTTCCTCAGATGGTGCAAACGGGTTCTAGTACGGGCAAGTAGCGTTCTCTACTGTTACGTGTTTTAATCCGTGCTAATTCAAATACGGCTTACGAAGATTTGGATTATACAAGCATGTCTATTTTTCTAAAAATTCTTCCTTTTTCCAAAACTTCTGTTTTTTTATTTGTTTTCCTCAGATTGTGCAAACGGGTTCTAATACGGTCAAGTAGTGTTCTCTACTGTTACGTTTTTAATCCGTGCTAATTCAAATACGGCTTACGACGATTTGGATTATGCAAGCACGTCTGTTTATTTTTAAAAAATCTTCTTTATTCCATAACGTCTGTTTTATTTATTTTTTTTTGATTGTGCAAACGGGTTCTAATACGGGCAAGTAGCGTTCTTTACTGTTACGTGTTTTAATCCGTGCTAATTCAAATATGGCTTATTTTCTTCGACGATTTGGATTATGCAAGCACGCCCTGTTTTTTTTTTTTAAATTCTTCTTTTTTCCAAAATGTCAATTTTATTTATTTTCTCTGATTGTGCAAACGGGTTCTAATACGGTAAAGTAAGCGTTCTCTCTTGTTATGTGTTTTAATCAGGTGCTAATTCAAATACGGTTTCGACGATTTGGATTATGCTATCACGCCTGTTTTTTTTCTAAAAATTCTTCCTTTTGCCAAAACGTCTTTTTATTTATTTTCTTCAAATTATGCAAACGGGTTCTAATAGGGGCAAGTAGCGTTCTCTCTTTATTACGTGTTTTAATCCGTGCTAAGTCAAATACTGACTTACCACGATTTGGATTATGGAAGCACGCCTCGTTTTTTTCTAAAATTCTTCTTTTTTCCAAAACGTCTCTTTATTTATTTTCCTCGAGATTGTGCAAACGGGTTCTAGTACGGGCAAGTAGCGTTCTCTACTGTTACGTGTTTTAATCTCGTGCTAATTCAAATACGCTTACGAAGATTTGGATTATGCAAGCATGTCGTTTTTCTAAAAATTCTTTCTTTTTCCAAAACTTCTATTTTTTTATTTGTTTTCTCAAATTTTGCAAACGGGTTCTAATACGGGAAAGTAGTGTTCTCTATTAAGTACGTGTTTTAATCCGTGCAAATTCAAATACGGCTTACGACGATTTGGATTATGCAAAACACGTCTTTTATTTTTTCTAAAATTCTTCCTTTTGCCAAAACGTCTCTTTTATTTATTTTCTTGATTATGCAAACGGGTTCTAATAGGGGCAAGTAGCGTTCTCCCTCAAGTTTCGTGTTTTAATCCGTGCTAATTAAAATACGGCTTACGATGCTTTGGATTATGCACACACGTCTGTTTTTCTAAAAATTCTTCCTTTTTCCAAAACTTCTGTTTTTTTATTTGTTTTCCTCAGATTGTGCAAACGGTTCTAATTTGGGCAAGTAGCGTTCTTTTTATTTTCGTGTTTTCATCCGTGCTAATTCAAATACGACTACCGATTTGGATTATGCAAGCACATCTGTTTTTCTAAAAATTCTTCCTTTTTCCAAAACGCTCTTTTTATTTATTTTCCTCGAGATGGTGCAAACGGGTTCTAGACGGGCAAGTAGCGTTCTCTCTTCGTTCATGTTTTTAATCCGTGCTAATTCAAATCGCTACTAAGATTTGGATTATACAAGCATGTCTATTTTTCTAAAAATTCTTCCTTTTTCCAAAACTTCTGTTTTTTTATTTGTTTTCCTCAGATTGTGCAAACGGGTTCTAATACGGTCAAGTAGTGTTCTCTATATTATGTTTTTAATCAGTGCTAATTCAAATAACGACTACGACGATTTGGATTATGCAAGCACGCCTCGTTTATTTTTAAAAATCTTCTTTATTCCATAACGTCTGTTTTTTATTTATTTTTTTGATTGTGCAAACGGGTTTCTAATACGGGCAAGTAGCGTTCTTCTTATTCGTGTTTTAATCCGTCTAATTCAAATATGGCTTACGACGATTTGGATTATGCAAGCACGTCTGTTTTTTTTTAAATTCTTCTTTTTCCAAAATGTCAATTTTATTTATTTTCTCTGATTGTGCAAACGGGTTCTAATACGGCAAGTAAATGCGTTCTCTCATCAATTATGTGTTTTAATCCGTGCTAATTCAAATACGGTTTACTGACTATTTGGATTATGCTATCACGTCTGTTTTTTTTTCTAAAATTCTTCCTTTTGCCAAAACGTCTTTTATTTATTTTCTTCAAATTATGCAATCGGGTTCTAATAGGGGCAAGTAGCGTTCTCTCAATGCTTTTGTTTTAATCCGTGCTAAGTCAAATACGGACTTACCACGATTTGGATTATGGAAGCACGTCTGCTTTTTCTAAAATTCTTATTTTTTCCAAAACGTCTGTTTTATTTATTTTCCTCAGATCAGGCAAACGGTTCTAGTACGGGGTGGCAGTAGCGTTCTCTCTTGTTCACGTGTTTTAATCAGTGCTAATTCAAATACGGCTACGAAGATTTGGATTATGCAAGCATGTCCGTTTTTCTAAAAATTCTTTCTTTTCCAAAACTTCTATTTTTTTATTTGTTTTCCTCAAATTTTGCAAACGGGTTCTAATACGGGAAAGTAGTGTTCTCCTTCATTACGTGTTTTAATCGTGCTAATTCAAATACGATTAAACGGGTTCTAATAGCCAGATTTGGATTATGCAAGCACGTCGTTTATTTTTTCTAAAATTCTTCCTTTTGCCAAAAAGTTTGTTTTATTTATTTTCTTGATGCAAACGGGTTCTAATAGGGGCAAGTAGCGTTCTCTCATCAAGCTTTCATGTTTTAATCCGTGCTAATTCAAATACGACTACGATGATTTGGATTATGCACACACGCCTTTTTAAAAAATTCTTCCTTTTCCAAAACTTCTTTTTTATTTGTTTTTCTCACAGTAAACGGGTTCTAATATGGCCAAGTAGCGTTCTTTTAATCTGTTACGTGTTTTCATCTCGTGCTGAATTGATATACGACTACGACGATTTGGATTATGCAAGCACGATCAAGTTTTTCTAAAAATTCTTCCTTTTTCCAAAACGTCTCTTTTATTTATTTTCCTCAGATAGCAAACGGGTTGTAGTACTCGCAAGTAGCGTTCTCTCTTTCATTACGTGTTTTTTTAATCCTAATTCAAAATCGACTTACTAAGATTTGGATTGTGTAAGCATGCCTGTTTTTCTAAAAATTCTTCCTTTTCCAAAACTTCTGTTTTTTATTTGTTTTCCTCAGATTGTAAAAGCGGGTTCTAATACGGGCAAGTAGTGTTCTCTACATTCGTGTTTTAATCGTGCTAATTCAAATACTGACTTTAATGACGATTTGGATTATGCAAAGCACGTCTGTTTATTTTTAAAAATTCTTCTTTATTCCATAACGTCTGTTTTATTTATTTTTCTCAGATTGTGCAAACGGGTTCTAATACGGGCAAGTAGCATTCTCTATTGTTACGTGTTTTAATCCATGCTAATTCAAATACAGCTTACGACGATTTGGATTATGCAAGCACGTCTATTTTTTTTTTTAAATTCTTCTTTTTTCCAAAATGTCTATTTTATTTATTTTTCTCTGATTGTGCAAACGGGTTCTAATACGGGCAAGTAGCGTTCTCTACTGTTACGTGTTTTAATCCGTGCTAAGTCAAATACGGCTTACCACGATTTGGATTATGGAAGCACGTCTGTTTTTCTAAAAATTCTTCTTTTTTCCAAAACGTCTGTTTTATTTATTTGTTTTCCTCAGATTCTGCAAACGGGTTCTAATATGGCCAAGTAGCGTTCTTTACTATTACGTGTTTTCATCTGTGCTAATTCATATACGCTACTTGATTCATTTGGATTATGCAAGCACGCCTGCTTTTTCTAAAATTCTTCCTTTTTCCAAAACGCTCTTTTATTTATTTTCCTCAGATTACGCAAACGTTCTAGTACGGGCAAGTAGCGTTCTCTTACTATTCGTGTTTTAATCGTGCAAATTCAAATACGCTTTTACGACGATTTGGATTTTGCAAGCACGCTTTTTTTTTCTAAAATTCTTCCTTTTTCCAAACGCCTCCTTTATTTATTTTCTTCAGTTATGCAAACGGGTTCTTATACTGAGCTTTAGCGTTCTCTCATTACGTGTTTTAATTCGTGCTACTTCAAATATGGCTTACGACGATTTGGATTATGCAAGCACGTCTGTTTTTCTAAAAATTCTTCTTTTTTCCAAAACGTCTATTTTATTTATTTTCCTCAGATTGTGCAAACGGGTTCTAGTACGGGCAAGTAGCGTTCTCTTTCTGCGTGTTTTTAACCGTGGCTCATTCAAATACGCTTACTTCGACGATTTGGATTATGCAAGCACGTCTGTTTATTTTTAAAAATTCTTCTTTATTCCATAACGTCTGTTTTATTTATTTTCCTCAGATTGTGCAAACGGGTTCTAATACGGGCAAGTAGCATTCTCTACTGTTACGTGTTTTAATCCATGCTAATTCAAATAATTTGACTTCGACGATTTGGATTATTCAAGCACGTCTGTTTTTTTTTAAATTCTTCTTTTTCCAAAATGTCTATTTTATTTATTTTTCTCCCTGATCAGGCAAACGTTCTAATACTGCAAGTAGTGTTCTCTAATGTTCGTGTTTTAATCCATGCTAATTCAAATACGCTTTACGACGATTTGGATTATGCAAGCACGCTTGTTTATTTTTAAAAATTCTTCTTTGTTCCATAACGCCTGTTTATTTATTTTTCTCAGACAGTAAACGGGTTCTAATACGGGCAAGTAGCGTTCTCTCAAGTACGTGTTTTAATCCATGCTAATTCAAATACGGCTTACGACGATTTGGATTATGCAAGCACGTCTTTTTTTTAAATTCTTCTTTTTTCCAAAATGTCTATTTTATTTATTTTTCTCTGATTGTGCAAACGGGTTCTAATACGGGCAAGTAGCGTTCTCTCTGTTATGTGTTTTAATCCGTGCTAATTCCAAATACCGACTACGACTTCATTTGGATTATGCAATCACGTCATTTTTTTCTAAAATTCTTCCTTTTAAAACGCCTGTTTTATTTATTTTCTTGATTATGCAAACGGGTTCTAATAGGGGCAAGTAGCGTTCTCTACTGTTACGTGTTTTAATCCGTGCTAATTCAAATACGGCTTACGAAGATTGGGATTGTGCAAGCATGCCTGTTTTTCTAAAAATTCTTCCTTTTCCAAAACTTCTGGTTTTTTTATTTGTTTTCCTCGACATTGTGCAAACGGGTTCTAATACGGGCAAGTAGTGTTCTCTCTTATTCGTGTTTTAATCCATGCTAATTCAAATACGACTACGACGATTTGGATTATTCAAGCACGCTGCTTTTTTTAAATTCTTCTTTTTTCCAAAATGTCTATTTTATTTATTTTTCTCTGATTGTGCAAACGGGTTCTAATTGAAGTAGCGTTCTCCTCTTTATGTGTTTTAATCCGTGCTAATTCAAATACGACTACCTGGCGTTTGGATTATGCAATCACGCCTCTTTTTTTCTAAAAATTCTTCCTTTTGCCAAAACGTCTGCTTTATGTATTTTCTTGATTATGCAACCGTTCTAATAGGGGCAAGTAGCGTTCTCATCATTACGTGTTTTAATCCGTGCTAATTCAAATACTCAGCTAACGGCGATTTGGATTATGCACTGCACGCCCTCTGCTTTTCTAAAAATTCTTCCTTTTTCCAAAACTTCTTTTTTTTTTTGTTTTCCTCGATTAGTGCAAACGGTTCTAATATGGGCAAGTAGCGTTCTTTCATCATTCCGTGTTTTAATTAAATTGCTTAATTCAAATACTGACTTAAGACGATTTGAATTATGCACGCACGCCTGCTTTTCTAAAAATTCTTCCTTTTTCCAAACGTATCTTTTTATTTATTTTCCTCAGTTATAAAGCGGGTTCTAGTACGAGCAAGTGCGTTCTCTTGTTACGTGTTTTAATCCTGCTAATTCAAATACGGTTTAAGATTAGGATTATGCAAGCATGTCTGTTTTTCTAAAATTCTTCCTTTTTCCAAAACTTGTTTTTTTATTTGTTTTTCTCGACAGTAAACGGGTTCTAATACGGGCAAGTAGTGTTCTCCTTATTCGTGTTTTAATCTGCTAATTCAAATACGCTCGACTTAATTTCGATTTGGATTATGCAAGCACGCTCTGTTTATTTTTAAAAATTGTTCTTGATTCCATAACGTCATGCTTATTTATTTTTCTCACATTGTGCAAACGGGTTCTAATACTTTAGTAGTAGCGTTCTCTTGATTCGTGTTTTAATCCGTGCTAATTCAAATACGGCTACGACGATTTTGATTATGCAAGCACGCTCTGTTTTTTTAAATTCTTCTTTTTTCCAAAACGTCATTTATTTATTTTTCTCGATTGTGCAAACGGTTCTAATACAGGCAAGTAATGGCGTTCTCTACTTATTATGTGTTTTAATCGTCTGCTAATTCAAATCGACTACGATTTGGATTATGCAAGCACGCCTCATTTTTCTAAATACTCTTCCTTTTTCCAAAACGTCTCTTTTATTTATTTTCCCTCATTGTGCAAACGGGTTCTAGTACGGGCAAGTAGCCTTCTCCTTTATTCGTGTTTTAATCCTGTGCTAATTCAAATACTTCTTAAGATTTGGATTATGCAAGCATGTCTATTTTTCTAAAAATTCTTCCTTTTTCCAAAACTTTTGTTTTTTTATTTATTTTCCTCGATGTGCAAACGGGTTCTAATACTGGCAAGTAGCGTTCTCTATTATTACGTGTTTTAACTGTGCCTAATTCAAATACGACTTACGGCGATTTGATTATGCAAGCACGCTCATTTTCTAAATATTCTTCCTTTTTCCAAAACGCTCTTTTATTTATTTTCCTCATTGTAAACGGGTTCTAGTAATGCGAAGCATCATGCTTCTCTCAATTAAAGTGTTTTAATCTGTGCTAATTCAAATACGCTTTTAAGATTTGGATTATGCAAGCATGTCTTTTTTCTAAAAATTCTTCCTTTTTCCAAAACTTCTGTTTTTTTATTTATTTTCTCGAGATTGTAAACGGTTCTAATACTTCCGGCAAGTAAGCGTTCTCTATTATTACGTGTTTTAATCCGTGCTAATTCAAATATGGCTTACGACGATTTGGATTATGCAAGCACGCCTGCTTTTTCTAAATATTCTTCCTTTTTCCAAAACGCCTGCTTTATTTATTTTCCTCGATTGCGCAAACGGGTTCTAATAATATCGCAAGTAGCGTTCTCTCAAGTACGCTCTTTAACCCGTGCTAATTCAAATAATTGCATCGACTTCAATTTGGATTATGCAAGCACGCCTGCTTTTTCTAAAATTCTTCTTTTTTTCCAACACGTCTGCTTTATTTATTTTCCTCGACAGTAACCGGGTTCTAGTACTGGGCAAGTAGCGTTCTCTCTCAAGTTATTGTTTTAATTTGTGCTAATTCAAATGGACTAACTTAAGATTTGATTATGCAAGCATGTCTGCTTTTTCTAAAAATTCTTTCTTTTTCCAAAACTTCTATTTTTTTTATTTGTTTTCTCAAATTGTGCAAACGGGTTCTAATACGGGCAAGTAAAAAAACATCTTCTCATCAAGCTGTTTTTAATCCGTGCTAATTCAAATACGCTACGACGATTTGGATTATGCAAGCACGTCTGGCTTTATTTTTAAAAATTCTTCTTTATTCCATAACGTCTGTTTTATTTATTTTTCTCGACAGTGCAAACGGGTTCTAATACGGGCAAGTAGCGTTCTCTATCATTTGTTTTAATCCGTATAATTCAAATATCGACTTCGACGATTTGGATTATGCAAGCACGCTCTATTTTTTTTTTAAATTCTTCTTTTTTCCAAAGTGGGCTTTATTTATTTTTCTCTGATTGTAAAACGGGTTCTAATACGGGCAAGTAGTGTTCTCTACTATTATGTGTTTTAATCCGTGCTAATCCAAATACGGTTTACGACGATATGAATTATGCAATCACGTCTGTTTTTTTTTCTAAAAATTCTTCATTTTGCCAAACGTCTGCTTTATTTATTTTCTTCCGGATTATGCAATCGGGTTCTAATAGGGGCAAGTAGCGTTCTCTACTGTTTCGTGTTTTAACTGCGTGCTAATTCAAATACGACTTACGATGATTTGGATTATGCACGCACGCATTTTTCTAAAAAATTCTTCCTTTTTCCAAAACTTGTTTTTTATTTGTTTTCCTCAATTCTCGCAAACGGGTTCTAATATGGCCAAGTAGCGTTCTTTATCAAGTTAAAATGTTTTCATCTCAGGCTAATTCATATACGGCTTCTGACGATTTGGATTATGCCAAAGACGCCTCTGCTTTTTCTAAAAATTCTTCCTTTTACCAAAACGCTCTCTTTTATTTATTTTCCTCGATTCTGCAAACGGGTTCTAGTACGGGCAAGTAGCGTTCTCATCAAGTTATGTGTTTTAATCCGTGCTAATTCAAATACGGGCTATTTAAGATTTGGATTGTGCAAGCATCGCTTTCTAAAAATTCTTCCTTTTCCAAAACTTGCTTTTTTATTTGTTTTCCTCGACAGTTGTGCAAACAGTTCTAATACGGCAAGTAGTGTTCTCTCAAGTTACGTGTTTTAATCCATGCTAATTCAAATACGGTTTACTTCGATTTGGATTATGCAAGCACGCTTGTTTATTTTTAAAAATTCTTCTTTGTTCCATAACGTCTGCTTTATTTATTTTTCTCAGATTGTAAACGAGGTTCTAATACGGGCAAGTAGCGTTCTCTCTTTGCATACGTGTTTTAATCCATGCTAATTCAAATAAAACAACGATTTGGATTATGCAAGCACGCCCTGTTTTTTTTTAAATTCTTCTTTTTCCAAAAAATGTCTATTTTATTTATTTTTCTCGATTGTGCAAACGGGTTCTAATACACATGCAAGTAGCGTTCTCTCTTGTTATGTGTTTTTTAACTGCTAATTCAAATACGACTACGACGATTTGGATTATGCAATCACGCCTTCTGCTTTTTCTAAAAATTCTTCCTTTTAAAACGCCTGCTTTATTTATTTTCTTCAGATTATGCAACCTAAGTTCTAATAAAGGGCTCATCAACAAGTAGGTTTTATTCGCGGTTAATTCAAATACGCGCTTACGACGATTTGGATTATGCACGACGCCTGTTTTTCTAAAAATGCTTCCTTTTTCCAAAATTTCTGCTTTTTTATTTGTTTTCCTCGACAGTAAACGTTCTAATATGCAAGTAGCATTCTTTATCAGTTATTTGTTTTCATCCGTATAATTCAAATACCTGCCATTTAATGCATTTGGATTATGCACGCATCGCCTCTGCTTTTTCTAAAATTCTTCCTTTTTCCAAAACGTATCTTTATTTATTTTCCTCGATTGTAGTAAACTGTTCTAGTACTCTGCAAATAGTTTTCATCGTTATTATTAATCCGCAGCATCTGTGTAATACTACATGGCATTTAATACCATTTGATTATGGGGCACGTCGCTTTTCTAAATATTCTTCCTTCCTTTTTCCAAACGTCCTGCTTTATTTATTTTCCTCAAATCAGGTAAACGGGTTCTAATACTTGCAGAAGGTTTTCACTACGCCTCTTTAATCCGTACAATTCAAATACGGCTACGCATTTCCATTTGGGATTATGCAAGCACGCCCTCGTTTTTCTAAAATTCTTCTTTTTTCCAACACGCCTGGTTTTTATTTATTTTCCTTAGATTGTGCAAACGTGTTCTTAGTACGGCGCAATAGCTTTTCATTGTTACGTGTTTTAATTTGTGCATTCAAATACGGCTTTACCACGATTTGATTATAGCACGCCTGCTTTTTCTAAAATTTTTTCCAAAACGCCTGGCTTTATTTATTTTTCTCGATTGTGCAATGTTCTAGTACTCTGCAAGTAGCTTTCTATCATTATTGTTTTTAATCCGTGCTAATTCAAATAATGCTTTACGCACTTAGTAGATTATGCACGACGCCTGGCTTTTCTAAAATGCTTCCTTTTTTCCAAAATTTCGCTTTTTTATTTGTTTTCCTCAGGTAAACGGGTTCCTAATACGGGCAAGTAAGCGTTTTTTATTTATTACATTTTCATCCTGATCTAATTCAAATACGCTACTTACGGCGATTTGGATTATGCACGACGTCTGTTTTCTAAAATTCTTCCTTTTTCCAAAACGTATCTTTTATTTATTTTCCCTCTATTATGTGCAACGAGTTTCTTAGTAACGTAAGTAGCGTTTCTCTTCGTTTTAACTGTTTTCAGTCAATTGCTAATTCTAATCACGTTACGACGATTTGGATTATGCAAGCACGCCTTTTTCTAAATATTCTTCCTTTTTCCAAAACGTCTGCTTTATTTATTTTCCTCAAATTGTGCAAACGTTCTAATACTTCTCTGGAGCAAGTAGCTTCTCTTATCAAGCATGCCTTTTAATCCGTGCTAATTCAAATAATTTAGCTTACTTAATGCATTTGGATTATGCAAGCACGCTCTGCTTTTTCTAAAAAATTCTTTTTTTCCAACACGCCTCGTTTTATTTATTTTCCTTGATTGTAAACGCGTTCTAGTATGCGGCAAGAAGCTTCTACTGTTACTTGTTTTAATTTGAAGCACTCAAATACGTTACTACATTTCATTTGGATTATGGAAGCACGCCTTTTTTCTAAAATTCTTCTTTTTCCAAAAACGCCTTTTTATTTATTTCAGATTTTAATTGGGTTCTAGTACGGGCAAGTAATTTTCATTCCCTATTGTTTTAATCCGTGCTAATAATTCAAATACGCTTACGACGATTTGGATTATGCACTACGTCTTTTTCTAAAAATGCTTCCTTTTCCAAAATTTCTGTTTTTTTATTTGTTTTCCTGACAGTAAAACGGGTTCTAATATGGGCAAGTTCTTCTTTATCATTAATTTTCATCCTTGCTAATTCAAATACGAACGACGTTCCATTTGGATTATGCACGACGCTCTGCTTTTTCTAAAAATTCTTCCTTTTTCCAAACGATTATCTTTATTTATTTTTCCTCGGATTGTGCAAGCGGGTTCTAGTATGTACCTAAGTAGCTTCTTTCTTTGTTCGGTTTTAATCCCAATCTAATTCAAATACTGGTTATGAAGATTTGGATTATGCAAGCATGTCATATTTTCTAAAATTCTTCCTTTTTCCAAAACTTCTAATTTTTTTATTTGTTTTTCTCTATCAGGTAAACTAGTTCTAATTTGGCAAAAGTAGTGTTCTCTCTTTGTGACATTTTAATCCGTGCTAATTCAAATACTACTTCTGACGATTTGGATTATGCAAGCATGTCTGGCTTTATTTTTAAAAATTGTTCTTGATTCCATAACGTTTGTTTTATTTATTTTTCTCAGATCATTTTTAAAAACGCGTTCTAATACTCACGGGCATAGTAAACGTTCTCTTACATTGTTTTTAATCCGGCGTGCCTAATTCAAATGCGACTACGACGATTTTGATTATGCAAGCACGTCTGTTTTTTAAAATTCTTCTTTTTCCAAAACGTCCTGTTTTATTTATTTTTCTCATTGTGCAAACGGGTTCTACCATACGTGCAAGTAGCGTTCTCTATTGTTGTGTGTTTTTGTCAGTGTTAATTCAAATACGCCTTTAGACGATTTGATTATGCAAGCACGCCTACTTTTCTAAATATTCTTCCTTTTTTCCAAAACGTCTCTTTTATTTATTTTCCTCACATTGTGCAAAACGGGTTCTAGTACGGGCAAGTAGCGTTCTCTCGTCGTTACGTGTTTTAATCTGCTAATTCAAATACGGCTTACGAAGATTTGGATTATGCAAGCATGTCTGTTTTTCTAAAAATTCTTCCTTTTTGAAAACTTCTATTTTTTTTATTTATTTTCCTCAGATTGTGCAAACGGGTTCTAATACGGGCAAGTAGCTGCTTCTCATCAAGTTGCTTGTAATCAGTGCTAATTCAAATACGCTACGACGATTTGGATTATGCAAGCACGTCTGCTTTTCTAAATATTCTTCCTTTTTCCAAAACGTCCATTTTTATTTATTTTCCTCAAATTGTGCAAACGGGTTCTAATGCGGGCAAGTAGTTTCTCTTTATTCGTCTTTAACTGCGTGCTAATTCAAATACGCTACGACGATTTGGATTATGCAAGCACGCCTGTTTTTCTAAAAATTCTTCTTTTTTCCAACACGCCTGTTTTATTTATTTTCCTTAGATT
This sequence comes from Canavalia ensiformis, assembly GCA_026541065.1. Lineage (NCBI taxonomy): Eukaryota > Viridiplantae > Streptophyta > Magnoliopsida > Fabales > Fabaceae > Canavalia > Canavalia ensiformis. The sequence continues at coordinate 59,688 of JAMKYM010000391.1, read as the reverse complement.
GTAAACGGGTTCTAGTACGGGCAAGTAACGTTCTCTCTTTTATTCACGTGTTTTAATTTGTGCTAATTCAAATACGCTTACCACGATTTGGATTATGGAAGCACGTACGCTTTTCTAAAATTCTTCTTTTTCCAAAACGCCTCTTTTTATTTATTTTCCTCGAGATTATTAATTGGGTTCTAGTACGGGCGATAAGTTCTCTCAAGATACGTGTTTTAATCCGTGCTAATTCAAATAATGACTACGAAGATTTGGATTATGCAAGCATGTCCTGTTTTTCTAAAAATTCTTTCTTTTTCCAAAACTTCTATTTTTTATTTGTTTTCTCAAATTGTGCAACGGGTTCCTAATCAGACCAAGTAGTGTTCTCCTCTGTTGATATGTATCCACTGCTAATTCAAATACGACTACGACGATTTGGATTATGCAAGCACGCCTGTTTATTTTTAAAAATTCTTCTTTATTCCATAACGTCTGTTTTATTTATTTTCTCAGATTGCAAACGGGTTCCTAATACGGGCAAGTAGCGTTCTCTCTTGTTACGTGTTTTAATCCGTGCTAATTCAAATACGCTTCTACGACGATTTGGATTATGCAAGCACGCCTATTTTTTTTATAATTCTTCTTTTTTCCAAAGTGTCTGTTTTATTTATTTTTCTCTCTGATTGTGCAACGGAGTTCTAATACGGGCAAGTAACGTTCCTGCCTATTATGTGTTTTAATTCGTGCTAATCCAAATACGGTTTAATGACGATATGAATTATGCAATCACGTACCGCTTTTTTTTCTAAAAATTCTTCATTTTGCCAAACGCGTGCTTTATTTATTTTCTTCAGATTATGCAAACGTTCTAATAAGGGTAAAGGCGTTCTCTCTTCAAGGTGTTTTTAATCTGCGTGCTAATTCAAATACGCTACGATGATTTGGATTATGCATACGTGTTTTTTCTAAAAATTCTTCCTTTTTCCAAAACTTCTGTTTTTTTATTTGTTTTCCTCGGATTATCGCAACGGGTTCTAATATGGCCCGTAGCGTTCTTTCTTATCACGTGTTTTCATGTGCCTAATTCATATAACGCCTTGACGATTTGGATTATGCAAGCACGTCGTTTTTCTAAAATTCTTCCTTTTTCCAAAACGTCTCTTTTATTTATTTTCCTCAGATTGTGCAAAACGGGTTCTACTACGGGCAAGTAGCGTCCCCCACTAGCATGTTGTTTTAATCCGTCTAATGAAATACGACTTACGACGATTTGGATTATGCAAGCACGTTTGTTTTTTTTTCTAAAATTCTTCCTTTTTCCAAAACGTCTGTTTATTTATTTTCTTCGATTATGCAAACGGGTTTTAATACGGGCAAATGGCGTTCTCTCTTCAAGTACGTGTTTTCATCCGTGCTAATTCAAATACTAACTTTACTGACGATTTCGATGATGCAAGCACGCCTCGTTTTTCTAAAATTCTTCCTTTTTCCAAAACGTCTCTTTTATTTATTTTCCCTCGAGATTGTGCAAACGGGTTCTAGTACGGGCAAGTAGCATTCTCTTCATTACGTGTTTTAATCCGTCTTGCTAATTCAAATACGACTTAAGATTTGGATTATGCAAGCATGTCTGTTTTTCTAAAATTCTTCCTTTTCCAAAACTTCTTTTTTTATTTATTTTCCTCAGATTATGCAAACGGGTTCTAATACAGGCCAAGTAGTGTTCTCTTTAATGCTTACGTGTTTTAATCCGTCCTAATTCAAATACGACTGCGATTTGGATTATGATGCAAGCACGTACTGTTTATTTTTAAAAATTCTTCTTTATTCCATAACGCCTTTTATTTATTTTTCTCGAGATTGTGCAAACGGGTTCCTAATACTTTAAGTAGCGTTCTCTCATTCACGTGTTTTAATCGTATAATTCAAAATGACTTCACTGCTGGATTTGGATTATGCAAGCACGTCTATTTTATTTTTTAAATTCTTCTTTTTTCCAAAATGTCTATTTTATTTATTTTTCCCCGATTGTTACAAACTAGGTTCTAATACGTGCAAGTAGCGTTCTCATTATGTGTTTTAGTCCTGCTAATTCAAATACGACTTTACATTTGGATTATGCAAGCACGCCTGTTTTTCTAAAAATTCTACCTTTTTCCAAAACCTCTATTTTTTATTTGTTTTCCTCAAATTGTGCAAACGGAGTTCTAATATGGGCAAGTAAGCGTTTATCTTTATTCACGATGTTTTCATCCGTGCTAATTCAAATACGCTTCTGACGATTTGGATTATGCAAGCACGCCTCTGCTTTTTCTAAAAATTCTTCCTTTTTCCAAAACGCTCTTTATTTATTTTCCTCTGACATTAAAGCGGGTTCTAGTACGGGCAAGTAGCGTTCTCTTATCTTTTATTCGTGTTTTAATCTGTGCTAATTTAAATACGCTTGCTTAAGATTTGGATTATGCAAGCATGTCTGTTTTTCTAAAAATTCTTCCTTTTTCCAAAACTTTTTTTTTATTTATTTTCCTCGACAAACTGGTTCCTAATACTACGTAGCAAATGGCGTTCTCTCTTTTTATTCGTGTTTTAATCCATGCTAATTCAAATACGTTTGACTTCTGCGATTTGGATTATGCACGCTCTGCTTTTTCTAAATATTCTTCCTTTTTCCAAACGCGTCTGCTTTATTTATTTTCCTCGAGATTGTGCAAACGGGTTCTAGTACCCGCAAAGTAGCGTTTCTATTGTTAAGTTTTAATCCGTGCTAATTCAAATACCACTTTAAGATTTGGATTATGCAAGCACGTACATTTTTTTTCTAAAAATTCTTCCTTTTTCCATAACTTTTTTTTTATTAGCTTTCCTCGAGATTGTGCAAGCGGATTCTAATACGGGCAAGTAGTGTTCTCTCTTTATTCGTGTTTTAATACGTGCTAATTCAAATACGCCACTACGGCGATTTGGATTATGCAAGCACGTCTGCTTATTTTTAAAAATTTTCTTTTTTCCAAAACGTCTGTTTTATTTATTTTTCTCAGATTGTGCAAACGGGTTCTAATACGGGCAAGTAGCGTTCTCTCTTTATTCATGTGTTTTAATCCGTATAATCCAAATATGGCTTACTTTATTTATTTGGATTATGCAAGCACGCCTGTTTTTTTTTAATTCTTCTTTTTTCCAAAACGTCTATTTTATTTATTTTTCTCCGATTGTGCAAGCGGGTTCTAGTGCGGGCAAGTGGCGTTCTCTCTTATTTATGTGTTTTAATCCGTGCTAATTCAAATATGGCTAACGACGATTTGGATTATGCTAGCACGTCTATTTTTTTTTTCTAAAAATTCTTCCTTTATCCAAAACGTCTGTTTTATTTATTCTCTTCAGATTATGCAAACGGGTTCTAATACTAGGCAAGTAGCGTTCTCATCTTTATTCTGTGTTTTAATCCTGCGTGCTAAATCAAATACGACTTCTGACGATTTTGATTATGCAAGCAAATCTGTTTTTCTAAATATTCTTCCTTTTTCCAAACGTCTCTTTTATTTATTTTCTCCAGATTGTAAAGGGGTCTAAAATGCGGCAAGTGGCGTTCTCTATCAAGTTACGTGTTTTAATCCGTGCTAATTCAAATACGGCCATTTAAGATGTGGATTATGCAAGCATGTCTCGTTTTTCTAAAAATTCTTCCTTTTTCCAAAACTTCTGTTTTTTTTATTTATTTTTTCAGATTGCAAACTAGTTCTATTACGGGCAAGTAGCATTCTCTAATTTGTTTCGTGTTTTAATCCGTGCTAATTCAAATACGACTTTACGACGATTTGGATTATGCAAGCACGCCTGCTTTTTCTAAAATATTCTTCCTTTTTCCAAAACGTCTTTTATTTATTTTCCTCGATTGTGCAAACGGGTTCTAGTACGGGCAAGTAGCTTCTTCTCTACTTACGTGTTTTAATCTGTGCTAATTCAAATACGACTACGAAGATTTGATTATGCGAGCATGTCTTGTTTTTCCAAAAATTCTTCCTTTTTCCATAACTTCGCTTTTTTATTCGCTTTTTCCATCGACAGTAAACGGGTTTCTAATACGTGGGCAAGTAGTGTTCTCTCAATTGTGTTTTAATACATGCTAATTCAAATACGACTGCACAATTTGGATTATGCAAGCACGTCTCTGCTTATTTTTAAAAATTCTCTTTTTCCAAAAACGCCTGTTTTTTTATTTTTCTCGACAGTAAACGGGTTCTAATACGGGCAAGTAGCGTTCTCTCATACGTGTTTAACTGCGCTAATTCAAATATGGCTTACGATTTGGATTATGCAAGCACGTTTGTTTTTTTTTTTAATTCTTCTTTTTCCAAAACGTCTATTTTATTTATTTTTCTATGATTGTGCAAAGCGGGTTCTAGTACGGCAAGTAGCGTTCTCTACTCATTATGTGTTTTAACTGCAGTGCTAATTCAAATACATTAACGACAGATTTGGATTATGCTAGCACGCTCTATTTTTTTTTTTCTAAAAATTCTTCCTTTATCCAAACGCCTGCTTTATTTATTTTCTTGATTATGCAAACGGGTCTAATACGGGCAAGTAGCGTTCTCTCTGTTACGTGTTTTAATCCGTGCTAAATCAAATAAGGCTTACGACGATTTGGATTATTGTAAGCACGCCTGTCTTTTTCTAAATATTCTTCCTTTTTCCAAACGTCTCTTTTATTTATTTTCCTCGAGATTGTGCAAACGGGTTCTAGTAATGCGCAAGTAGCTTTCTCTCATCATTACGTTTTAATCAAGGCTAATTCAAATACGGCTTCTTAAGATTTGGAATATGCAAGCATGTGTTTTTCTAAAATTCTTCCTTTTTCCAAAACTTCGCTTTTTTATTTGCTTTTCTCAGACAGTAAACGTTCTAATACTTTCGGCAAGTAGTGTTCTCTATCATTTTACGTGTTTTAATCCGTATGCGGATCAAATACGGTTTACGAAGATTTGATTATGCAAGCACGCTCTGCTTATTTTTAAAAATTCTTCTTTATTCCATAACGCCTGTTTTATTTATTTTTCTCAGACAGTAAACGGGTTCTAATATCGGGCAACTAGCGTTTCTTCATTTACGTGTTTTAATCCGTGTAATTCAAATACGACTTCATTACATTTGGATTATGCAATCACGTCTTTTTTTAAATTCTTCTTTTTTCCAAAACGCCTGTTTTATTTATTTTCTCTCGATTGTGCAAACGGGTTCTAATACGGGCAAGTAGGAACTTTCATTTGTTATGTGTTTTAATACGTCTAATTCAAATACGACTTACTGACGATTCGATATGCAAGCATCGCCTGTTTTTCTAAATATTCTTCCATTTTCCAAAACGCTCTCTTTTATTTATTTTCCTCGGATTGTGCAAACGGGTTCTAGTACGGGCAAGTAGCGTTCTCTCAAGCGATGTTTTAATCCGTGCTAATTCAAATACGAAACTTTAAGATTTGATTATGCAAGCATGTCTGCTTTTCTAAAATTCTTCCTTTTTCCAAAACTTCTGTTTTTATTTATTTTCCTCAGATCAGTAAACGGTTCTAATTCGGGCAAGTAGCGTTCTCTTATCATTCGTGTTTTAATCCGTAAAATTCAAATATCGGCTTACGAAAGATTTGATTATGCAAGCATGTTTTTTCTAAAATTCTTCCTTTTTCCAAAACTTCTGTTTTTTATTTATTTTCCTCGATTGTGCAACGGGTTCTAATACGGCAAGTAGCGTTCCTCAAGTTTACGTGTTTTAATCCGTGCTAATTCAAATACTGACTACGACGATTTGGATTATGCAAGCACGTCTGTTTTTCTAAATATTCTTCCTTTTTCCAAAACGTCTTTTTATTTATTTTCCTCGATTGTGCAAACGGGTTCTAGTAATGGCAAGTAGCTTCTTCTCTTGTTACGTGTTTTAATCCGTATAATTCAAATACGGCTTACAAAGATTTGGATTATGCAAGCATGTCTTTTTTCTAAAATGCTTCTCTTTTCCATAACTTCGTTTTTTTTATTCGTTTTCTCAGATTGCGCAAACGGGTTCCTAATACGGGCAAGTAGTGTTCTCTCAAGTTACGTGTTTTAATCCGTGCTAATTCAAATACGGCTTTAAGATTTGATTATGCAAGCATGTCACATTTTCTAAAATTCTTCCTTTTTCCATAACTTCTGCTTTTTTATTTGTTTTCCTCAGACAGTAAACGGATTCTAATACGGGCAAGTAGTGTTCTCTAATTGCATTGTTTAATACGTGCTAATTCAAATACGCTTACGACGATTTGGATTATGCAAGTATGTCTGCATTTATTTTTAAAAATTTTCTTTTTCCAAAACATCCTGTTTTATTTATTTTCTCGACATTGTGCAAACAAAGTTCTAATACGGGCAAGTAGCGTTCTCTCGCATTATTTGTTTTAATCCTGTGCTAATTCAAATATGGCTTACGACGATTTGGATTATGGAAGATCTGTTTTTTTTTTTTTTAATTCTTCTTTTTCCAAAACGCCTGGCTTTATTTATTTTTCTCAGTTGTGCTAACGGTTCTAATACAGGCAGTAGCATTCTCTATCAAGTTACGTGTTTTAATACGTGCTAATTCAAATACGACTTAATGATTTGGATTATGCAAGCATGTCTGTTTATTTTTAAAAATTTTCTTTTTCCAAAACATCTTTTTATTTATTTTCTCGGATTGTAAATGTGTTCTAATACGGCAAGTAGCGTTTCTCTATCAAGTTATGTTTTAATCCGTGCTAATTCAAATATGGCTTACGACGATTTGGATTATGGAAGCACGCCTTTTTTTTTTTAATTCTTCTTTTTTCCAAACGCCTTTTATTTATTTTTCTCTGATTGTGCAAACGGGTTCCTAGTACGGGCAAGTAGCGTTCTCTCTTCATTACGTCTTTTAATCCGTGCTAATTCAAATACGCTTCTGACGATTTGGATTATGCATACAATGCCGTTTTTCTAAAATTCTTCTTTTTTACAAAACGCCTGTTTTATTTATTTTCCTCAGTTGTGCAAACGGGTTCTAGTACGGGCAAGTAGCGTTTCTACTTTACGTGTTTAATTTGTGCTAATTCAAATACCGACTTACCACGATTTGGATTATGGAAGCACGTTTGTTTTTTTAAAAATTCTTCTTTTTCCAAAACGTCTTTTTATTTATTTTCCTCAGATTAGCAAACGGGTTCTAGTACTGGGCAAGTAGCGTTCTCCTCTATCGATACGTGTTTTTAATCCGTGCCTAATTCAAATACTGACTTTTAAATTTGATTATGCAAGCATGTCTGTTTTCTAAAATTCTTTCTTTTTCCAAAACTTCTATTTTTTTAATTGTTTTCCTCGACAGGTAAACGGGTTCTAATACGGCAAGTAGTGTTCTCTCTTCATACGTGTTTTAATTCGTGCTAATTCAAATACTAATAACTACTTCGATTTGGATTATGCAAGCACGCTCTGCTTTTTCTAAAAATTCTTCCTTTTTCCAAAACTTCTTTTTTATTTGTTTTCCTCGAGTTAGTAAACGGGTTCTAATACGCGCAAGTAGCGTTCTCTAATGCTTCTTTTAATGCTAATTCAAATACGACTTTACGACGATTTGGATTATGCAAAAAGCACGCCTGTTTTCTAAAAGTTCTTCTTTTTTTTTCCAAAACGTTTGTTTTATTTATTTTCCTCAAATTGTGCAAACGGGTTCTAATATGGGCAAGTAGCGTTCTTTATCAATGTTTTTAATCCGTAATTCAAATACGACTTTACTGATTTTTGATTATGCAAGCACGCCTCCTGTTTTTCTAAAATTCTTCCTTTTTCCAAAACGCTCTTTCATTTATTTTCCTCAGATTATTGCAAACGGGTTCTAGTACTGCAAGTAGCGTTCTCTTTTGTACGTGTTTTAACTTGCTAATTCAAATACTGACTTCGAAGATTTGGATTATGCAAGCATGTCTGTTTTTCTAAAAATTCTTCCTTTTTCCAAAACTTCTGTTTTTTTATTTGTTTTCCTCAGATTGTGCAAACGGGTTCTAATACGGGCAAGTAGCGTTCTCTACTGTTACGTCTTTTAATGCGTGCTAATTCAAATACGGCTTACGACGATTTGGATTATGCAAGCACGTCTGTTTTTCTAAAAGTTCTTCTTTTTTCCAAAACGTTTGTTTTATTTATTTTCCTCAAATTGTGCAAACGGGTTCTAATATGGGCAAGTAGCGTTCTTTACTGTTACGTGTTTTAATCCGTGCTAATTCAAATACGGCTTACGACGATTTGGATTATGCAAGCACGTCTGTTTTTCTAAAAATTCTTCCTTTTTCCAAAACGTCTCTTTCATTTATTTTCCTCGTTAGTAAACGGGTTCTAGTAATGCAAGGCAAGTAAATGCGTTCTCTACTGTTCGTGTTTTAATCCGTGCTAATTAAAATACGACTTCTTAAGTTTTGGATTATGCAAGCATGTCTGTTTTCTAAAAATTCATTCTTTTTCCAAAACTTCTGTTTTTTTATTTGTTTTCTCGATCATTGTGCAAACGGGTTCTAATACGGGAAAGTAGTGTTCTCTCTTTCATTACGTGTTTTAATCCGTGCTAATTCAAAATACGCTTTCTTAATGCATTAGGATTATGCAAGCACGTCATTTATTTTTAAAAATTGTTAATTATTCCATAACGTCTGTTTATTTATTTTTCTCGATTAGTGCAAACGTTTTTAATACGGGCAAGTAGCGTTCTCTTCTTTTACGTGTTTTAATCCTGTGCTAATTCAAATAACGCTACGGCGATTTGGATTATGCAAGCACGCCTGTTTTTTTTTAAATTCTTCTTTTTTCCAAAACGCCTTTTTTATTAATTTTTCTCGATTGTGCAAACGGGTTCCTAATACGGGGCAAGTCGCGTTCTCTCATTATGTGTTTTAATCCTGCTAATTCAAATCGACTTCGACGATTTGGATTATGCAAGCACGCTATTTTTCTAAATATTCTTCCTTTTTCCAAAAACGCCTCTGTTTTTTTTATTTTCCTCAGATTATGCAAAGCGGGTTCTAGTACGGGCAAGTAGCGTTCTCCCTCAATTACGTGTTTTAATCAGGTGCTAATTCAAATACGCTACTAAGATTTGGATTATGCAAGCATGTCTCCCTGTTTTTCTAAAAATTCTTCCTTTTTCCAAAACTTCTGTTTTTTTTATTTGTTTTCCTCGACAGATGTGCAAAGCGGGTTCTAATACGGGCAAGTAGCGTTCTCTTCATTCGTGTTTTTTAATCCGTGCTTAATTCAAATACGTCAAACTGCGACTTCTTCGATTTGGATTATGCAAGCACGTCTGTTTTTCTAAATCGTCTTCCTTTTTCCAAAACGTCTCTTTTATTTATTTTCCTCGAGATTATGCAAAGCGGGTTCTAAAAGATGCGGGCAAATAGCGTTCTCCTCTTTTGCGTGTTTAATCGGAAATTGCTAATTCAAATACTCGACTTCACGAAGATTTGGATTATGCAAGCATGTCTGTTTTTCTAAAATTCTTCCTTTTTCCAAAACTTCTTTTTTTATTTGTTTTCCTCGACAGTAAACGGGTTCTAATACGGGCAAGTAGTGTTCTCTCTTTATTCACGTGTTTTAATCCGTCTTTATTTCAAATACGGCTACGAAGATTTGGATTATGCAAGCATGTCTCAGTTTTTCTAAAAATTCTTCCTTTTTCCATAACTTCGCTTTTTTATTTGTTTTCCTCTCAGGTAAACGGATTCTAATACGGGCAAGTAGTGTTCTCATCACATGTTACGTGTTTTAATACGTATAATTCAAATACTCTTACTGACGATTTGGATTATGCAAGCATGTCTCATTTATTTTTAAAATTTTCTTTTTTCCAAAACATCTTGTTTTATTTATTTTTCTCGACAGGCAAACAGTTCTAATACTTTCCGGCAAGTAGCGTTTCTCTTTATCACGTGTTTTAATCCGTGCTAATTCAAATATGGCTTACGACGATTTGGATTATGGAAGCACGCCTCTGTTTTTTTAATTCTTTTTTTCCAAAACGCCTGCTTTATTTATTTTTCTCAGATTGTGCTAACGGGTTCTAATACGGGCAAGTAGCATTCTCTACTGTTACGTGTTTTAATACGTGCTAATTCAAATACGGCTTACGACGATTTGGATTATGCAAGCATGTCTGTTTATTTTTAAAAATTTTCTTTTTTCCAAAACATCTGTTTTATTTATTTTTCTCAGATTGTGCAACAGGTTCTAATACGGGCAAGTAGCGTTCTCTACTGTTACGTGTTTTAATCCGTGCTAATTCAAATATGGCTTACGACGATTTGGATTATGGAAGCACGTCTGTTTTTTTTTTTTAATTCTTCTTTTTTCCAAAACGTCTGTTTTATTTATTTTTCTCTGATTGTGCAAACGGGTTCTAGTACGGGCAAGTAGCGTTCTCTACTGTTACGTCTTTTAATCCGTGCTAATTCAAATACGGCTTACGACGATTTGGATTATGCAAGCACGTCTGTTTTTCTAAAAATTCTTCTTTTTTACAAAACGTCTGTTTTATTTATTTTCCTCAGATTGTGCAAACGGGTTCTAGTACGGGCAAGTAGCGTTCTCTACTCTTACGTGTTTTAATTTGTGCTAATTCAAATACGGCTTACCACGATTTGGATTATGGAAGCACGTTTGTTTTTTTAAAAATTCTTCTTTTTTCCAAAACGTCTTTTTTATTTATTTTCCTCAGATTGTGCAAACGGGTTCTAGTACGGGCAAGTAGTGTTCTCTACTGATACGTGTTTTAATCCGTACTAATTCAAATACGGCTTACGAAGATTTGGATTATGCAAGCATGTCTGTTTTTCTAAAAATTCTTTCTTTTTCCAAAACTTCTATTTTTTTAATTGTTTTCCTCAGATTGTGCAAACGGGTTCTAATACGGGCAAGTAGTGTTCTCTACTGTTACGTGTTTTAATTCGTGCTAATTCAAATACGGCTAACGACGATTTGGATTATGCAAGCACGTCTGTTTTTCTAAAAATTCTTCCTTTTTCCAAAACTTCTGTTTTTTTATTTGTTTTCCTTAGATTGTGCAAACGGGTTCTAATACGGGCAAGTAGCGTTCTCTACTGTTACGTCTTTTAATGCGTGCTAATTCAAATACGGCTTACGACGATTTGGATTATGCAAGCACGTCTGTTTTTCTAAAAGTTCTTCTTTTTTCCAAAACGTTTGTTTTATTTATTTTCCTCAAATTGTGCAAACGGGTTCTAATATGGGCAAGTAGCGTTCTTTGTCAAGTTACGTGTTTTAATCCGTGCTAATTCAAATACGGCTTACGACGATTTGGATTATGCAAGCACGTCTGTTTTTCTAAAAATTCTTCCTTTTTCCAAAACGTCTCTTTCATTTATTTTCCTCGAGATTGTAAACGGGTTCTAGTAAATGCGCAAATAGCGTTCTCTCTGTTACGTGTTTTAACTGCTAATTCAAATACCTGCTTACTAAGATTTGGATTATGCAAGCAAATCTGCTTTTTCTAAAAATTCTTCCTTTTTCCAAAACTTCTGTTTTTTTATTTGTTTTCCTCAGATTGTGCAAACGGGTTCTAATACGGGCAAGTAGCGTTCTCTCATCATATTGCGTTTTTTTAATGCGTGCTAATTCAAATACGGCTTACGACGATTTGGATTATGCAAGCACGTCTGTTTTTCTAAAAGTTCTTCTTTTTTCCAAAACGTTTGTTTTATTTATTTTCCTCAAATTGTGCAAACGGGTTCTAATATGGGCAAGTAGCGTTCTTTACTGTTACGTGTTTTAATCCGTGCTAATTCAAATACGGCTTACGACGATTTGGATTATGCAAGCACGTCTGTTTTTCTAAAAATTCTTCCTTTTTCCAAAACGTCTCTTTCATTTATTTTCCTCAGACAGTAAACAGTTCTAGTAACGGCAAGTAGCGTTCTCTCATCAAGCATGTGTTTTAATCCGTGCTAATTAAAATACGGCTTACGAAGTTTTGGATTATGCAAGCATGTCTGTTTTTCTAAAAATTCATTCTTTTTCCAAAACTTCTGTTTTTTTATTTGTTTTCCTCAGATTGTGCAAACGGGTTCTAATACGGGAAAGTAGTGTTCTCTACTGTTACGTGTTTTAATCCGTGCTAATTCAAATAAGGCTTACGACGATTAGGATTATGCAAGCACGTCTGTTTATTTTTAAAAATTGTTAATTATTCCATAACGTCTGTTTTATTTATTTTTCTCAGATTGTGCAAACGGGTTTTAATACGGGCAAGTAGCGTTCTCTTCTTTTACGTGTTTTAATCCGTGCTAATTCAAATACGGCTTACGACGATTTGGATTATGCAAGCACGTCATTTTTTTTAAATTCTTCTTTTTCCAAACGTCTCGTTTTATTAATTTTCTCACGATTGTGCAAACGGGTTCCATACGGGCAAGTCGCGTTCTCTCTTTTGTTATGTTTTAATCCGTGCTAATTCAAATACGACGACGACGATTTGGATTATGCAAAACGTCTATTTTCTAAATATTCTTCCTTTTTCCAAACGTCTGTTTATTTATTTTCCTCGACATTGTGCAAACGGGTTCTAGTATCGGCAAGTAGCGTTCTCTTCATTACGTGTTTTAATCCGTGCTAATTCAAATATCTGACTTACGAAGATTTGGATTATGCAAGCATCTCATTTTCTAAAAATTCTTCCTTTTTCCAAAACTTCGTTTTTTTTATTTGTTTTCCTCGGATTGTGCAAACGGGTTCTAATACGGGCAAGTAAGCGTTCTCTGCACTATTCGTGTTTTAATGGTACTAATTCAAATACGACTTACGACGATTTGGATTATGCAAGCACGTCTGCTTTTCTAAATCGTCTTCCTTTTTCCAAAAACGTCTCTTTTATTTATTTTCCTCTCAGATTATGCAAAACGGGTTCTAGTACGGGCAAATAGCGTTCTCTCAATGTTACGTGTTTTAATCCTGCTAATTCAAATCGACTACGAAGATTTGGATTATGCAAGCATGTCTGTTTTTCTAAAAATTCTTCCTTTTTTCCAAAACTTCTGTTTTTTTATTTGTTTTTTCCTCGACAGTAAACGGGTTCTAATACGGGCAAGTAGTGTTCTCTCTTATTTACGTGTTTTAATTCGATGCTAATTCAAATACGCCTTGCAAGACGATTTGGATTATGCAAGCACGCCTGTTTTTTTAAAAATTCTTCATTTTTCCAAAAACGTCTGTTTTATTTATTTTTCTCGATTATGCAAGCGGGTTCTAATACGGGCAAGTAGCGTTCTCCTCTTGTTACTGTTTTAATCCGTGTTGATTCAAATACTGACTTACGAAGATTTGGATTATCTGCAAGCACGCCATTTTTCTAAAAATTCTTCCTTTTTCAAAACTTGTTTTTTTATTTGTTTTCCTCAGATTGTGCAAACGGGTTCTAATACGGGCAAGTAGCGTTCTCTACTGTTACGTGTTTTAATCCGTTGCTAATTCAAATATCACGACTACGGCGATTTGGATTATGCAAGCACGCCTCTGTTTTTCTAAATATTCTTCCTTTTTCCAAAACGTCTCTTTTATTTATTTTCCTCGTTATTGCAAACGGGTTCTACGGATGCAACGTGCGTTCTCTCTTTTATTCGTGTTTTAATCCATGCTAGTTCAAATACGACTTCGAAGATTTGGATTATGCAAGCATGTCTGTTTTTCTAAAATTCTTCCTTTTTCCAAAACTTATTTTTTTATTTGTTTTCCTCGAGATTGTGCAAACGGGTTCTAATCTGGCGAGTAAGCGTTCTCTCTTGTTATGCGTGTTTTAATCCGAGTGCTAATTACGACTTCTACTGCGATTTGGATTATGCAAAAAGCACGTCATTTTCTAAATATTCTTCCTTTTTCCAAAACGTCACTTTTATTTATTTTCTCAGATTTTGCAAACGGGTTCTTATGCGGAAAATAGCGTTCTCTCTTGTTGCGTGTTTTAATCCGTGCTAATTCAAAAAGCGACTACGAAGATTTGGATTAAGCAAGCATGTCCTTTTTCTAAAAATTCTTTCTTTTACCAAAACTTGTTTTTTTATTTGTTTTCCTCATATTGTGCAAACGGGTTCTAATACGGGCAAGTAGTGTTCTCTACTATTACGTGTTTTAATCCGTGCTAATTCAAATACGGCTTACGACGATTTGGATTATGCAAGCACGTCTGTTTTTCTAAATCGTCTTCCTTTTTCCAAAACGTCTCTTTTATTTATTTTCCTCAGATTATGCAAACGGGTTCTAGTACGGGCAAATAGCGTTCTCTCTTTTATTCGTGTTTTAATCGTGCTAATTCAAATACGACTTTAAGATTTGGATTATGCAAGCATGTCTGTTTTTCTAAAATTCTTCCTTTTTCCAAAACTTGTTTTTTTATTTGTTTTCCTCGGATTGTGCAAACGGGTTCTAATACGGGCAAGTAGTGTTCTCTACTGTTACGTGTTTTAATCCGTGCTATTTCAAATACGGCTTACGAAGATTTGGATTATGCAAGCATGTCTGTTTTTCTAAAAATTCTTCCTTTTTCCATAACTTCTGTTTTTTTATTTGTTTTCCTCAGATTGTGCAAACGGATTCTAATACGGGCAAGTAGTGTTCTCTACTGTTACGTGTTTTAATACGTGCTAATTCAAATACGGCTTACGACGATTTGGATTATGCAAGCATGTCTGTTTATTTTTAAAAATTTTCTTTTTTCCAAAACATCTGTTTTATTTATTTTTCTCAGATTATTAAAACGAGTTCTAATACGGCAAGTAAGCGTTCTCTCTTTTATTCGTGTTTTAATCCGTGCTAATTCAAATATGGCTTACGACGATTTGGATTATGGAAGCACGTCTGTTTTTTTTTTTAATTCTTCTTTTTTCCAAAACGTCTGTTTTATTTATTTTTCTCAGATTGTGCTAACGGGTTCTAATACGGGCAAGTAGCATTCTCTACTGTTACGTGTTTTAATACGTGCTAATTCAAATACGGCTTACGACGATTTGGATTATGCAAGCATGTCTGTTTATTTTTAAAAATTTTCTTTTTTCCAAAACATCTGTTTTATTTATTTTTCTCAGATTGTGCAACAGGTTCTAATACGGGCAAGTAGCGTTCTCTCTTTATTACGTGTTTTTAATGTCAAATGCTAATTCAAATATGGCTTACGACGATTTGGATTATGGAAGCACGTCTGTTTTTTTATTCTTCTTCTTTTTCCAAAACGTTTTTTTTATTTTTTTTCGATTGTGCAAACGGGTTCTAGTACGGGCAAAGTAGTTCTCTCTTTATTCACGTCTTTTAATCACTAATTCAAATACTGACTTACGACGATTTGGATTATACAAGCACGCCTGTTTTCTAAAAATTCTTCTTTTTTACAAAACGTCTGTTTTATTTATTTTCCTCAGATTGTGCAAACGGGTTCTAGTACGGGCGATGGCGTTCTCTACTCTTTACGTGTTTTAATTTGTGCTAATTCAAATACGACACTACCACGATTTGGATTATGGGCTATTTGTTTTTTTAAAAATTCTTCTTTTTTTCCAAACGTCTTTTTATTTATTTTCCTCGATTGTGCAAAACGGGTTCTAAATACGGGCAAAGTAGTGTTCTCTGCGATACGTGTTTTAATCCGTGCTAATTCAAATACGGCTTACGAAGATTTGGATTATGCAAGCATGTCTGTTTTTCTAAAAATTCTTTCTTTTTCCAAAACTTCTATTTTTTTAATTGTTTTCCTCAGATTGTGCAAACGGGTTCTAATACGGGCAAGTAGTGTTCTCTACTGTTACGTGTTTTAATTCGTGCTAATTCAAATACGGCTAACGACGATTTGGATTATGCAAGCACGTCTGTTTTTCTAAAAATTCTTCCTTTTTCCAAAACTTCTGTTTTTTTATTTGTTTTCCTCAGATTGTGCAAACGGGTTCTAATACGGGCAAGTGGCGTTCTCTCTTTATTTACGTCTTTAATGCGTGCTAATTCAAATAAAACTTCGGCGATTTGGATTATGCAAACATCTATTTTCTAAAAGTTCTTCTTTTTTCCAAAACGTTTGTTTTATTTATTTTCCTCAGATTGTGCAAACGGGTTCTAATATGGGCAAGTAGCGTTCTTTACTGTTACGTGTTTTAATCCGTGCTAATTCAAATCTGACTACTTCGATTTGGATTATAAGCACGCCTTTTTTCTAAAAAATTCTTCCTTTTTCCAAAAACGTCTCTTTCATTTATTTTCCTCAGTTGTAAAAAGCGGGTTCTAAATGCGGGCAAGTAAGCGTTCTCTCTTTGTTCGTGTTTTAATCAGTGCTAATTCAAATACGACTACGAAGATTTGGATTATGCAAGCATGTCATGTTTTTCTAAAAATTCTTCCTTTTTCCAAAACTTTTTTTTTTATTTGTTTTCCTCCAGTTAAAGCGGTTCTATCTGGGCAAGTAGCGTTCTCTATTACATTCGTCTTTTAATCATATAATTCAAATCGACTTCGACGATTTGGATTATGCAAGCACGTCTGTTTTTCTAAAAGTTCTTCTTTTTTCCAAAGCGTTTGTTTTATTTATTTTCCTCAAATTGTGCAAGCGGGTTCTAATATGGGCAAGTAGCGTTCTTTTCTTTTGTGTTTTAATCAGTGCTAATTCAAATCGACTTCGACGATTTGGATTATGCAAGCACGCCTGTCTTTTTTCTAAAATTCTTCCTTTTTCCAAAACGTCTCTTTCATTTATTTTCTCGACATTATCATAAACAGTTCTAGTATGCTGGACAAGTAGCGTTCTCTCTTTATTACGTGTTTTAATCAGTGCTAATTAAAATAAAACTACGAAGTTTTGGATTATGCAAGCATGTCTGTTTTTCTAAAAATTCATTCTTTTTCCAAAACTTGTTTTTTTATTTGTTTTCTCAGTTGTGCAAAGCGGGTTCTAATACGGGAAAGTAGTGTTCTCTCTTTACGATGTTTTAATCCGTGCTAATTCAAATAAGGCTTACTGACGATTAGGATTATGCAAGCACGTCTGTTTATTTTTAAAATTGTTAATTATTCCATAACGTCTGTTTTATTTATTTTTCTCGATTGTGCAAACGGGTTTTATCGGGCAAGTAGCGTTCTCTTCTTTTACGTGTTTTAATCAGTGCTAATTCAAATCGACTTCTTTACGATTTGGATTATGCAAGCACGCCTCTGTTTTTTTTTTTAAATTCTTCTTTTTTCCAAAGCGTCTGTTTTATTAATTTTTCTCGATTGTGCAAACGAGTTCTAATCTGAACCGTCGCGTTCTCTCTTGTTATGTGTTTTAATCCGTGCTAATTCAAATATCTGACTTCACGGCGATTTGGATTATGCAAGCACGTCTATTTTCTAAATATTCTTCCTTTTTCCAAAAGCGTCTGTTTTATTTATTTTCCTCTTACAAAGCGGGTTCTAAATGCGGGCAAGTAAGCGTTCTCCTCTTATTCGTGTTTTAATCCGTGCTAATTCAAATACGACTACGAAGATTTGGATTATGCAAGCATGCTCTTTTTCTAAAAATTCTTCCTTTTTCCAAAACTTCTTTTTTTATTTGTTTTCCTCGAGATTGTGCAAACGGGTTCTAATACGGGCAAGTAGCGTTCTCTCTTGTTACGTGTTTTAATCCGTGCTTTAATTCAAATACGACTACGACGATTTGGATTATGCAAGCACGCTCATTTTTTCTAAATCGTCTTCCTTTTCCAAAACGTCTCTTTTATTTATTTTCCTCAGATTATGCAAAGCGGGTTCTAGTACGGGCAAATAGCGTTCTCTCTTGTTACGTGTTTTTAATCCGTGCTAATTCAAATCGACTTCTTTAAGATTTGGATTATGCAAGCATGTCTGTTTTTCTAAAAATTCTTCCTTTTTCAAAACTTCTGTTTTTTTATTTGTTTTTCTCAGATTGTGCAAAGCGGGTTCTAATACGGGCAAGTAGTGTTCTCTCTTTACGTGTTTTAATTGCGTGCTAATTCAAATACGTCGCTGACGATTTGGATTATGCAAGCACGTCTGTTTTTTTAAAAATTCTTCATTTTTCCAAACGCCTGTTTTATTTATTTTTCTCAGATTGTGCAAACGGGTTCTAATACGGGCAAGTGGCGTTCTCTCTTTATTCGTGTTTTAATCATGGCGGTTCAAATCGACTACGAAGATTTGGATTATGCAAGCACGTCTGTTTTTCTAAAATTCTTCCTTTTTTCAAAAACTTGTTTTTTTATTTGTTTTCCTCAGTTGTGCAAACGGGTTCTAATACGGGCAAAGTAAGCGTTCTCTCATTATTTGTTTTTTAATCCGTGCTAATTCAAATACGACTACGGCGATTTGGATTATGCAAAACGTCTGTTTTCTAAATATTCTTCCTTTTTCCAAAACGTCTCTTTTATTTATTTTCCTCAGATTGTGCAAACGGGTTCTAGTACGGGCAAGTAGCGTTCTCTACTGTTACGTGTTTTAATCCATGCTAGTTCAAATACGGCTTACGAAGATTTGGATTATGCAAGCATGTCTGTTTTTCTAAAAATTCTTCCTTTTTCCAAAACTTCTGTTTTTTTATTTGTTTTCCTCAGATTGTGCAAACGGGTTCTAATACGGTAGCGTTCTCTCTATCAATTTGTTTTAACTGCGTGCTAATTCAAATACGACTTCGACGATTTGGATTATGCAAAACACGCCTGTTTTTCTAAATATTCTTCCTTTTTCCAAAACGTCACTTTTATTTATTTTCCTCAGATTTTGCAAACGGGTTCTTGTACGGGAAAATAGCGTTCTCTACTGTTGCGTGTTTTAATCCGTGCTAATTCAAAAACGGCTTACGAAGATTTGGATTAAGCAAGCATGTCTGTTTTTCTAAAAATTCTTTCTTTTACCAAAACTTCTGTTTTTTTATTTGTTTTCCTCATATTGTGCAAACGGGTTCTAATACGGGCAAGTAGTGTTCTCTACTGTTACGTGTTTTAATACGTGCTAATTCAAATACGGCTTACGACGATTTGGATTATGCAAGCACGTTTCTTTATTTTTAAAAATTTTCTTTTTTCCAAAACATCTGTTTTATTTATTTTTCTCAGATTGTGCAAACGGGTTCTAATACGGGCAAGTAACGTTCTCTACTGTTACGTGTTTTAATCCGTGCTCATTGAAATACGGCTTACGACGATTTGGATTATGCAAGCACGTTTGTTTTTTTTTCTAAAAATTCTTCCTTTTTCCAAAACGTCTTTTTTATTTATTTTCTTCAGATTATGCAAACGGGTTTTAATACGGGCAAGTAGCGTTCTCTACTGTTACGTGTTTTAATCCGTGCTGATTCAAATACGGCTTACGACGATTTGGATTAAGCAAGCACGTCTGTTTTATTTATTTTCCTCAGATTGTGCATACGGGTTCTAGTACGGGCAAGTAGCGTTCTTTACTGTTACGTGTTTTAATCCGTGCTAATTTAAATACGGCTTACGAAGATTTGGATTATGCAAGCATGTCTGTTTTTCTAAAAATTCTTCCTTTTTCCAAAACTTCTATTTTTTTTATTTGTTTCCTCAGATTGTGCAAACGGGTTCTAATACGAGCGAGTAGCGTTCTCTACTGTTACGTGTTTTACTCCGTGCTAATTCAAATACGGCTTACGACGATTTGGATTATGCAAGCACGTCTGTTTTTCTAAATATTCTTCCTTTTTCCAAAACGTCACTTTTATTTATTTTCCTCAGATTTAGCAAACGGGTTCTTGTACGGGCAAGTAGCGTTCTCTACTGTTACGTGTTTTAATCCGTGCTAATTCAAATACGGCTTACGAAGATTTGGATTATGCAAGCACGTCTGTTTTTCTAAAAATTCTTCCTTTTACCAAAACTTTTGTTTTTTTATTTGTTTTCCTTAGATTGTGCAAACGGGTTCTAATACGGGCAAGTAGTGTTCTCTACTGTTACGTGTTTTAATACGTGCTAATTCAAATACGGCTTACGACGATTTGGATTATGCAAGCACGTTTCTTTATTTTTAAAAATTTTCTTTTTTCCAAAACGTCTGTTTTATTTATTTTTCTCAGATTGTGCAAACGGGTTCTAATACGTGCAAGTAACGTTCTCTACTGTTACGTGTTTTAATCCGTGCTAATTGAAATACGGCTTACGACGATTTGGATTATGCAAGCACGTCTGCTTTTTTTTTCTAAAAATTCTTCCTTTTTCCAAAACGTCTGTTTTATTTATTTTCTTCAGATTATGCAAACGGGTTTTAATACGGGCAAGTAGCGTTCTCTTCAATTATTGTTTTAAATCGTCTTTGATTCAAATACGGCTTACGATGACTTGGATTATGCAAGCACGTCTGTTTTATTTATTTTCCTTAGATTGTGCAAACGGGTTCTAGTACGGGCAAGTAGCGTTCTCTACTGTTACGTGTTTTAATCCGTGCTAATTCAAATACGGCTTACGAAGATTTGGATTATGCAAGCATGTCTGTTTTTCTAAAAATTCTTCCTTTTTCCAAAACTTCTGTTTTTTTATTTGTTTTCCTCGAGATTGTAAAGCGGGTTCTAGTACGGGCAAAGTAGCGTTCTCTCTTTTACGTGTTTTAATCCGTGCTAATTCAAATACGACTTCTACGAAGATTTGGATTATGCAAGCATGTCTGTTTTCTAAAAATTCTTCCTTTACCAAAACTTTTTTTTTTTATTTGTTTTCCTCGACAGTAAACGTGGTTTCTAATGTGAACGGGCAAGTAGTGTTCTCTACTGTTACGTGTTTTAATACGTACTAATTCAAATACGGCTTACGACGATTTGAATCATGCAAGCACGTTTCTTTATTTTTAAAAATTTTCTTTTTTCCAAAACGTCTGTTTTATTTATTTTTCTCAGATTGTGCAAACGGGTTCTAATACGGGCAAGTAACGTTCTCTACTGTTACGTGTTTTAATCCGTGCTAATTGAAATACGGCTTACGAAGATTTGGATTATGCAAGCATGTCTGTTCTTCTAAAAATTCTTCCTTTTTCCAAAACTTCTGTTTTTTTATTTGTTTTCCTCAGATTGTGCAAACGGGTTCTAATACGGGCAAGTAGTGTTCTCTCTTTATTCGTTTTTACCGTTTATAATTCAAATACGCTTACGGCGATTTGGATTATGCAAAAACACGCCTGTTTTTTTTTAAAAATTCTTCATTTTTCCAAAACGTCTGTTTTATTTATTTTTCTCAGATTGTGCAAACGGGTTCTAATACGGGCAAGTAGCGTTCTCTACTGTTACGTGTTTTAATCCGTGCTGATTCAAATACGGCTTACGAAGATTTGGACTATGCAAGCACGTCTGTTTTTCTAAAAATTCTTCCTTTTTCCAAAACTTGTTTTTTTATTTGTTTTCCTCAGATTGTGCAAACGGGTTCTAATGCGGGTGTCGCAACCGTAATTCCGACAGACCGACGAACTCGTTAAAATTTTAAAATGATATCGTTTTGAATCAATGTGGAGTCGCCACCAAATTTTTATTCAAAGGAAAAATATTTGGAAAAAACCCTGACTCAAGAATGAGCTTCTAAGTTCGGGAGTCGGTTACAAGTAGGGAAGGTGTTAGGCACCTTACTTGCCCGTTCCGAAGAACGGTACCCTTAAACTGAGTGTGTGATTTTGAAAATGTTTGATCCCTTTAAAGTGAAAAATAATCTGATGGAGGTTAGCCTGACAGGACTTGATCATGCTCCTACGTATTCCCCGGTGCAATGGGAAACTCAAGGCTTACGTAGTTCTAGATTATGAAGGCTTGACCTTTAAAAGTGCTTAAGAAAAGATCATTTGGTTTGTGAAGGTTTTTCCTTCAAAAATGCTTGAGAAAAGATTATTTTAAAGATCTTGTTTTGAGAAAATTTTATCTTTGGGAGGGATTTTTGGCCCACTCATGCACAAGGCCCGAGGCGGCTAAGGCAGCACTGGGACCTATATGAACTGCTAAATGTTGAACAGCAGGTAAACCGCCAGTTCCCCATTTAGAGCCCATTGCGTGAGGCCTAGAATCCCAAATATCAGAAAAAGATATATTTTTTTTATATTTTTTATTTGAAAAGGACCTCAAGTCCACTCATGCACAAGGCCCGAGGCGGCTAAGGCAGCACAAAGACCTATATGAACTACTAAATGTTGAACAGCAGGTAAACCGCCAGTTCCCCATTTAGAGCCCATTGCGTGAGACTCGAAAATCCTAAAATACTTGAAAAAGATTTTTTTAAAATTTTCGAAACAGAAATATTTTGTAGAAGGCATCAATCTTTGAATAAAAGAAAACTTGAATATAATAAAAGATTTTTCGTTTTTTTTTCTTACTGTATTTCCAGAAATTTTCTGTATTGTATAAATTTTATGAATTTTTGAATGTTTACTAATGTTTATGGATTTTCTGAATTTCCTAATATATTTTTGTAGTTTTCTTTGATTTCTATTTATTTTGTAAATTTCCTTAATTTTTATCTAAATTTCTAAATTTTAGAATTAATTTTTCTTATCTAAGTTTTCTGGAACTTTTCTTATTTTTCTAAATTTTGTTAATTTTCTGAATTTTCTAATTTTTCTGCAATTTTTGTTAATTTATGATTTTTGGAAAAAAAAATTTATTAATTTTTCTATTTTCTGTAATTTTTATTAATTTATGTTTTCTGTGAATTTTTATTGTTTATGATTTTCTGGAAATTTTTATTTTGATTTTCTGGAAATTTTTATTTATTTTTCTATTTTCTGTAATTTTTATTAAATTTTGATTTTCTGTAATTTTTTTTAAATTTTTATTAAATTTTTTTATTAAAATTTATTGATATTCTAATTCTGGAAATCTCCATTAATCTAGGAAGTTTTTTTATTTTTATCTGTTTCTGAATTTGGGATAGGTTTGGGTATTGAAGGAATTCTTCGAGGGCAGTCCTGTAATTTACTAAAGTCGGGACCTATTGGGAATTTATGGGATTCCCAGGGGCAGAGTTGTCTTTTCTAAAGTTGGGACATGACTGGGAATTGGCTGAATTCCTTGGGGCAAAATGGTAATCTTGCTGCTGGAATGAGAATAAGGAGGCAATTAAACGAGACAATTGCCAAACTGGGATTCGAACCCATGCTCACAGGTTTGTAGATATTCATTATCGCCACTGAGGCCAATCATTCGTTCTGCTTATACCTGAAAGAATAAAAACCTTTTGCCTTGATTTTTGAATGCCCACTAATGGGCCCCGCATTCATTTACTTCTTTTTCTTTTACATGCAGGGCCTTTTTGTGGTTTATGCCTCTATCTTTTGGCCTTAGACCAGCTCCCTTTGCATGGTCAGTAGATCACCCACACGCATGGACCCTAGGAGCAGGAATTTTCATGAGGTTTGGATCCTTCATTTTTTTTTCTTCACTGGTTAGCGAGAGGTGCAGGATGGGTTCATTGTTCCTAGCATAACTTGGCTGAAGGGCTTAGCTTTTATAGGGTCTCTACCTTCATTGCGTTCATGCTACAGCTGGTGGGTTCATGGGTTATGACCCCTCTTACGCCTCTGGGACTATCACCCTATATGCAGGCGGGGTTTATGCATAATGCCAACCTTTAGAACATGACCTCTCGCCTTCATCTGCGTCCATACTCATAACCTGGATTACTAAGAGAGGATGATGCAGCCTCACCTAAAAGACCCAGGCGTTGTGTATTCTCTACATAATACCAGTTTCCTATGTCTCAGTCACTACTAGAGGGTTTGACAGGGTTTGATCTGGAAGACTTTAGTTTACTTGCTCACGCTCCAACTTTCCTCTGGTCTGTTCAAGCCATCCCAATCTAAAGGGACATGATACATAATTGTGAAGAACTCACTTAGGACCTATACTTATCTACGTGCACCCGAAGCAGAGTAAGCAAGGTTTCATTATACTGTTTGGTTTTTCCTAAGACAGAGAGAGCTCTTAGAGTCACTCTTCTCCTACTCGCAAGGAAGATGCCAAACTCTTGGTAGATCTCATTTGTTCCAGTTCAGCTAGGTGAATCGAGTGACGTACAACAGGACAACCATGCAACCAGTACGAAGCATTAGGAGAGAGGGGCGAAACCAAAAAAAGGAATACCATGATCTTGCTAAAGAGATTTAGGAACCACTAGATTTCTATGTTTCTTTCGTATTCAATCCGATGAGCTCATAAGGAGTGATTCGAATCTAGCACCTTTTCTCTGTTCTAAGTTTCTCTGTTTGACACCTTTCTTGGGGCAATTGACATCGACTCGTGTTCTTTACCCTTGATTGACCATGTCTATGTGATACCCATTGATTAGTAACATCAGACCCTTCCCCTATCTCTTAATCATAATTCTATATTACATAAACGATGCAGGGGTAACAAACACAACAAGTCTGATCTTGAAATTAATCCACATACATGGTTAGTTAACATTCAAGAAAATACACCATACTAAATAGGTTATTCATTTCTGATTCATATGGCATATTACTGTAGGGCAAGAAAAGATCAAGAAAAGATGCATTAGAGAAGTATAATCGAACAATACTTGGTTCCTGGCGCAGATTCACTCGAGCTTGTATGCCTGACTCACGATTCTTTCACCAGAGATCCACGCTCTTCCACCTTCTTTTCCGGAGTTAAATCGCACCTCAGTTCAGCCAAAGACGAAATGCTTGATTCTGCTCGCGTATCTCTCTCTATTCTTGATTGCTTCTTCTGTCGTTTCCCCCAAGCTTTCCAAAGGTGTGCCCCCCCCTTTTCTCTGTTTTCTGAGTCCACGTCCAGAAACCAAAAAAAGAAAGACCCCTCCTAAGCCCCTTTTTCGTCTTTTTATATTTCTGTGGAAAAAGTTTTTTTTTTTATTTATTTATATTCTGATTTTTGGTTTTTAATTTTGTTATGATTTTATTTAATTTTCATAATTTTATTTATTTGATTTTCCAGAATTTTTAATTTTTAGTTTAATCAATTTTGCAAATTTTCTTATTATTTCTTATTTTTATGTTTTTTTTGTTTTTGTTTATTCTTATTTAATCTTCAGAATTTTATTTTAAATTCTTATTAATATTATAAAATTTTGTTGTTTTATTTTATTTTTGATTTCCAGGTTTTCAGAATTTTTGTTAATTTTCAGTTTTAACTTTTAATTAAACTTTTTTAAACGTTTTTATTTATTCTTAGATTTTTAATGGTTTTGTATTTTCTAATATATTTTCTTTTAATCTCTTTTATTTTTGTTAATTCCAGATTCTTTAATTAATTTTTTCAGATTTCCTTTTAAATTCTTATTTCCAGATTTAATTTTTAATTTTGGTCTAAATTACAAATTGATTTTATTCTTCAGAAAAAACTTTACTGTCTGCTTCTGTTTGTCTGTTGTCTGTTTTCTGTTTGTTTTTCTGTTTTCTGTTTTTCTTTTTGTTTTTTCTGTTTTTAATTTTGTTCTGATTTTCTGATTTGGATTATTAGTTTTGAATTCTTTCCTTTGATTATAAATCTAATTCATTTTGGGTTAATCACCTAAAAGAGGGTCTCGGACATAATTGGGTGTTTACAGTTTGCCCCTCTTTACTTATTTTCTTACCAGATAACGTGAGAAGCGATTCTCTGAGTTATCGTGGTAGGAGAATGAGTAAAGACGTGAACACCTCATGTCCGAGACAGACCTTTTGAAAAACTCCAAGAATGACACTAGAATCCTTGAGTTTAGAGTGAACCTTATGGGGTGACTTTACTGGCTTTATGTGTTGTGATACTGAAATTGTATGAGATTTAAGTATGGGAAACCTAACAACATAGGCCTAAAAAGCAGTAAATCTAAGCTACGGCGGCCTGACAACATAGGCCTAAAAACAGTAAATCTAAACTAGGGTGGCCTGACAACATAGGCCTAAAAAGCAGTAAATCTAAACTAGGGCGGCCTGACAACATAGGCCTAAAAAGCAGTAAATCTAATCTACGGCGGCCTGACAACATAGGCCTAAAAGCAGTAAATCTAAACTAGAGCGGCCTGACAACATAGGCCTAAAAACAGTAAATCTAAACTAGGGCGGCCTGACAACATAGGCCTAAAAAGCAGTAAATCTAAACTAGGGCGGCCTGACAACATAGGCCTAAAAAGCAGTAAATCTAAGCTACGGCGGCCTGACAACATAGGCCTAAAAATAGTAAATCTAAACTAGGGTGGCCTGACAACATAGGCCTAAAAAGCAGTAAATCTAAACTAGGGCGGCCTGACAACATAGGCCTAAAAAGCAGTAAATTTAAATTACGGCGGCCTGACAACATAGGCCTAAAAAGCAGTAAATCTAAGCTAGGGCGGCCTGACAACATAGGCCTAAAAAGCAGTAAATCTAAACTAGGGCGGCCTGACAACATAGGCCTAAAAAGCAGTAAATCTAAGCTAGGCGGCTCGACAACATAGGCCTAAAAGCGCAAATCTAAACTAGGCGGCTGACAACATAGGCCTAAAAAGCAGTAAATCTAAACTAGGGCGGCCTGACAACATAGGCCTAAAAAGCAAGAAATCTAATCTAGGCGGGCCTGACAACATAGGCCTGAAAAGCAGTAAATCTAAGCTAGGGCGGCCTGACAACATAGGCCTAAAAAGTAGTAAATCTAAACTACGGCGGCCTGACAACATAGGCCTACAAAGCAGTAAATCTAATCTACGGCGGCCTGACAACATAGGCCTAAAAAGCAGTAAATCTAAGCTAGGGCGGCCTGACAACATAGGCCTACAAAGCAGTAAATCTAATCTACGGCGGCCTGACAACATAGGCCTAAAAAGCAGTAAATCTAAGCTAGGGCGGCCTGACAACATAGGCCTAAAAAGTAGGAAAGTAAAGATGTGATGCTTTAGCCTGACAACATAGGCCAGTGAGCAAAGATGCAGATATAATGCTATGGCCTGACAACATAGGCCAGTGAGCAAAGATGCTGATGTAATGCTATGGCCTGACAACATAGGCCAATGAGCGAAGATGCAGATGTAATGCTATGGCCTGACAACATAGGCCAGTAAGCAGGATGCAGATGTAATGCTATGGCCTGACAACATAGGCCCCGATGGCGGGATGCGGATGTTTTCCATGTGTAGGTTTGGACGAGAGAGAAACCTCATGATTTTGTTTGCGGACTCTAACTCCCGGTTTCTTCTAAGATCGATCGGATCTTTCAGAGTGAGCTGGATTCTATACATCGTTTATTTCTTTGATTATTTTGGGAGGCGTATCTGTTGCATGTGCTGCTTTAGTAAGATATTTGGGTCAAAAGAGCTTGTCATTAAGAAAATTTCGACATAACTTTTACTTTGGTATAGTGTTAGTAACCAGCAATTGTCATTAAAAATGGGATATTACATTCTGCATATACATTTGACAGGAGAAAATACAGTTGCATGTGATAGGGGATTAACAAGATAGTCGAAGAACGTAGGGTGTTTTTGTGGCGATGCGTTTGGTGAAATAGTTTTGGTTGGCGGTGATGCCTTCGAGACGATTAGTGCTAGTATTGTATTTTGGCGATCTCTTCGTGCATTGCTATCCCAGCTCCTGAAGAGCCAAAATTTTGCCCCAGTTTATCCAGCTTGCCCCAGACCAGTCTTGAACCTTTCACTAGAACCATGGATATCTGCCCATTTCTGCCCCAGTATAGATGGAGACTGCCTATTACCCCTCTTTCCCCTCTCTCTGATCAGGAGGGAATGAATTTTGTTTTGCCGATGCCGTTTTGTTTAAACCGCCTTTTCAGGTTTTCAGTTTAAAAATGCTTCTTACTTGGACCGCCCTGCCTTTTGCCTAGGTCAACGATGATGGTGGACCTAGCGAGCTTTTTCTTGCATTGCCCTGACTTTTGCCTAGGTCTTTTTGACGATTGACCTAGCGGGCTTTTCTTTCTTGCATCGCCCTAACTTTTGCCTAGGTCTTTTTGATGGTTGACTTAGCGGGCTTTTCTTTCTTCTTTTTTTTTATTATATTGCCCTAACTTTTGCCTAGGTCTTTTTGATGGTTGACCTAGCGGGCTTTTCTTTAAGCATAATACTTCTTGACGGCATCCGAATTGACAGGGTTAGGCAAATCTTTCCCATCCATGTCGGCCAAGATCAAGGCGCCTCCGGAGAAAGCTTTCTTAACTACATATGGTCCATGGTAATTCGGAGACCATTTCCCTTGTAGTGCTTTTTGCATAGGCAATAGCTTTTTTACCACCAAATCTCCTTCTTGAAACTCCCGAGGATTGATCTTTTTATCGAATGCTCTCTTCATTCGTCTTTGGTACAATTGGCCATGGCATACTGCTGTCAACCTCTTCTCTTCAATTAGGTTTAGCTGATCCATCCGGGCCTGGACCCATTCGGCTTCTTCCAATTTAGCATCCATCAGGACTCTCAATGAGGGAATCTCGACCTCGATTGGGAGTACGGCCTCCATCCCATATACTAGTGAGAATGGCGTTGCCCCAGTAGATGTACGGACAGAAGTCCGGTATGCATGCAATGCATATGGGAGCATTTCATGCCATTCTCTGTATGAGAGAACCATTTTCTGGATTATCTTCTTGATGTTCTTGTTGGCAGCTTCGACCGCTCCATTCATCTTTGGTCGGTATGGGGATGAGTTGTGATGTTGAATCTTGAACTGGTCACATAATTCCGACATCATTTTATTGTTAAGATTCAAGCCATTGTCTGTGATGAGCTTACGGGGTAATCCGTATCGGCAGATCAGCTCTCTCTTTATGAATCTGACTACCACATTGCGAGTTACACTAGCATATGAGGCAGCCTCGACCCATTTTGTGAAATAGTCGATGGCGACTAATATGAAGCGGTGTCCATTGGATGCCTTGGGCTCTATCGGGCCGATGACATCTATTCCCCACATGGCGAACGGCCATGGCGAAGACAGCACGTTCAATAATGTTGACGGCGCCTGGATATTGTCCGCGTATACCTGACACTTGTGGCAGGTTTTGACGTGTTTGCAACAGTCAGCCTCCATGGTCAACCAATAGTATCCAGCCCTGAGGATTTTTCTTGCTATGGCATGTCCATTGGCATGGGTACCGAAAGATCCTTCATGGACTTCTTTTAGAATTTTGTCGGCTTCTGCTGCGTCCACGCATCTGAGCAGAACCATGTCATGATTCCTCTTGTATAGGACTTCTCCATTGAGGAAGAATCCTGCGGCCAACCTTCGTAAGGTCCTCTTGTCGTTTTCAGATGCATCGGCGGGGTATTCTTTGTTCCTCAAAAACTGCCGGATGTCATGATACCATGGTTTTCCGTCCGGTTCCACCTCCACTGTTTGACAGAATGCTGGTCTGGAACGATGCTGGATGTGAATGAGAGGCATATCTTCTTCTTGTCCAATTTCAAACATAGAGGACAAGGTGGCTAAGGCGTCAGCTAGTTGATTATCTTCCCGCGGTATATGCGAGAAGGTGACCTCCTTAAAGTATTCTAGCAGTTCTTGGAGACGGGCCTGGTACGGCACTATCTTTGCGTCTTTGGTCTCCCATTCTCCCCTGACCTGGTGGATAACCAAGGCTGAGTCACCAAAGACCTCTAGGCGTTTTATTTTAGCTTTGATTGCGGCTTGAATCCCTAAGATACAAGCTTCATATTCTGCCATATTATTTGTGCAATCGAAGGCTAGTCGGGCGGTGATAGGTATATCTTTTTTCTCGGGGAAATCGTATAACTCTATACCGTGGCCCATCATATTGACGCACCATCAAACAACATTGTCCATTTCTCTCCATCTATCTTTCCTTCTTCACCAAAGATCGTCATCGATCTTCATCGGGGAAATTCATTTGCATGGCCTGGTAGTCTTCTAGCGGTTGTTGGGCTAAATATTCGCAAGTGCAACGCCTTTGACGATTTCTCGCGTCACATACAGGATATCATATTTCGATAGCACCATTTGCCATTTAGCAATCCGTCCGATAATGCAGGCTTCTTAAATATGTACTTGATCGGATCCATCCTGGATATCAACCATGTGGTGTGACATAGCATATACTGTCTTAGGCGGTGTGCCGCCCATGCCAGAGCACAGCAGGTTCGTTCTAAGAGAGAATATCTAGCTTCTCCACTTGTGAACTTCTTGCTTAAGTAATATATTGCCCGCTCCTTTCTCCCGGATTCGTCGTGTTGACCGAGCACGCAACCCATCGACTGGTCCGTAACCGTCAGATATAAGATCAAGGGCCTTCCAGCAATTGGCGGTACTAAGACCGGTGGGTTCTGTAGGTATGATTTGATCTTTTCAAAAGCTTCTTGGCAATCTTCATCCCAACTCATGGGTTGATTCTTGTAAATAGCTTAAAGATCGGCTCGCATGTAGTCATCAATCGAAAAATGAACCGAGAGATATAGTTGAGTCTTCCTAGGAACCCTCGGATCTCTTTTTCTGTTCTTGGAGCTGGCATGTCTATAATTGCCCGGGCTTTGTCAGGATCAACTTCAATGCCTTTCTCGCTGACAATAAAACCTAGGAGCTTTCCTGACCGACCCCAAAAGGTACATTTAGCCGGGTTCAACCGCAGCTTGAATTTTCTGAGCCTCTCAAACAACTTTTTCAGATCTGTGAGATGGTCGTCTTCCGTCCGGGATTTGGCAATCATGTCATCCACGTAGACTTCTATCTCCTTGTGAATCATGTCATGGAACAGTGTTACCATGGCCCTTTGATAAGTTGCCCCGGCATTTTTTAATCCGAAGGGCATGACTTTGTAACAAAAGGTTCCCCAGGCCGTAATAAAGGTGGTCTTTTCTCTGTCATCTTCAGCCATCTTAATCTGATTGTAGCCTGAGAAGCCGTCCATGAAGGAGAAGTAGGAGAACTGCGCAGTATTATCAACCAGCACATCGATGTGAGGTAATGGGAAGTCATCCTTTGGGCTGGCTCGGTTGAGATCTCTATAGTCTACGCACATCCGGACCTTGCCATCTTTCTTGGGGACCGGTACTATGTTAGCGACCCACTCGGGGTAATTTGCAACAGCCAAGAAGCCGGCGTCAAACTGTTTCCTTACTTCTTCCCTGATCTTCAGAGACATTTCCGGTTTCATCCTTCTCAGCTTCTGCTTGACAGGTGCATATCCAGCTTTCATAGGCAGCTTGTGCTCTACTATAGAAGTATCTAGGCCTGGCATGTCTTGATAAGACCAAGCGAAGATATCACTATAGTCCTGTAAAACTGAGATCAACCGCTCACGATTGTCTCCGACAATAAGCGTGCCTATCTTGACTTCTCTTTTATTTTCTTCGGTCCCCAAATTGATTAAATCCACGGGTTCCTGATGAGGTTCAATTGCTTTAGATTCACGTTCCACCAATCTCAACATCTCGTCGGTGGGTTCGCATTCAAATTCTGCCACTTCGTCGACCAGGTCGTCAACACAGTCGAAATCGCCTAATACAATACTAGCATTATCGTCACGAGGCGGTTTCGAATCGGATCTGCGTGTCGGGTATGAGAAGAAAGAAAAAATAAGATATATATCTTTGGCAGGAGAAGATATTGAGTAGTAGAAGAGAGGATGTTTTGGAGAATGCAACTGTATTTATTACTTGTCAAAAATATGTACAAAATGTTTACGTATGAAAATTTGTTATGACAATTACAGAATTACATTTGAACTGAACCAAAAGTGAGAGGTAGATCGAAAATTTCCCAATTAGTCAGTTCTTTTCTAGGGGGACAAGGCATCACCAAATCTTCGAGAGTTGACGTCCCTTCCTTGTCTATGACCGCGATCATGCTTGAGTTTTCGAAGCCGGCACTTCGGAAACTTTGTGATATGTGGCACAGGGGGACCTTGTTATAACGGGGTCTTACTGCCTTATCCTCTTCAGTTGGTTGATATCCCAACCCATATCGCCGTTTATTCTTTTCTGCTGGCAATGGCCGAGATAAGCCGCCTTTATTTTGCCCCAGTTTGCCGCCTGGCTTGAACCCGTTCTTTAGCATTACCCGGGCCATCATCATCAAAGCCTTAGGGGGCTGCTTATGATCAACCACTTCTCCTTCTTTTATAGTGGTAACATTGGCAATTTCCAAGGCTTGGAATTGAGTCTCCAGAGCCTCTTCTGCTGCCTCAATATATGGAGGATTGGTGGGTTTACTGACCAAATAGTCCTCTTCCGCCGACACGATAATCAGTCTATCGTCCATGATGAACTTCAACTTTTGATGTAAAGTTGATGGTACTGCCTTAGCAGCGTGGATCCAAGGTCTACCCAACAAGCAGCTATAAGCTGGCTGGATATCCATAATCTGGAAGGTTATGTTGAAGACAACTGGGCCGATTTGGACCGGCAGTTCCACTTCACCCATTACCTCCCTTCTCGATCCGTCGAAAGCCCTAACCACCATGGTACTTGGCTTGAGAGGGACATGTGGCAGTTTTGACAAGGTAAGCTGAGGCATTACGTTTAATGAGGAGCCATTATCTATCAATATTCTGGCCAAGATATGGTCCATACACTTTACTGAGATGTGTAATGCCCTGTTGTGTCCGGCCCCTTCATCAGGAATCTCGCGATCGGCGAAAGTTATGAAGTTGTTGGCGGTCAAGTTGTTGGCGATTCCCTCGAATTTATCCACTGAGATGTTGTGGACTACATGAGCCTCATTCAGGATCTTTAGTAGCACCTTCCGATGGGGTTCCGAGTTCATCATAAGGGCCAGCAGTGAGATTTTAGCGGGTATGCGATTCAGCTGCTCAATTACCGCGTACTCGCTTTGCCTTATTATTTTTAGGAATTCACAGGCCTCTTCATCTGAGACGGCCTTCTTTAACTCCTTTTCTACTTCCTTGGCGGCAGTTTCAGACTCCGTTCCAACCTGACTCTCCTTTTCTTGAGTGGCCGGCTGTCTTCTTATTTCTTCCGCAGGAGCATAGATGCGACCGCTCCTGGTCACTCCTCCTATTCCGGCTATGTTGGTTACATCAGGTGAAGAGATCTCCAACATATCCTTTTCACTTTTTCCTCCCAGAACCTTTACATCGTACCTCCAAGGCACCTCCTTGTTACTGTGGTACTGGAAGGGTCCCGGCACTTTTATTGTAACAGGTCTCATCCCGTTGAGTGTCAGTGAGACCGACGACTCGGTGTAGCGGATAACCAGGGGTTTAGGATGCCCTGGGAAGGATTCATCGACCATGTCCACTTCCTCCTCAATCTCAATACAATTTACAGAGGGGCCTACCCCCCCATGGTTTGGCAGTGGGTTGCTCCCCACACTAGGAGCATCTTTCTCAAAGTTGAGCCATTTGGCATTGATCAACTTCTGGACCCTATGTTTCAGGGCCAGGCAGTTTTCAGTAGAATGTCCCACTGTTCCGACATGGTAATCGCACTTGGCCTCTGGATTATACCATTTCGGATATGGGGGTTCCAATGGCTTCATAGGAACTAGTGCAACCAAGGAATTTTGAATCAGACGGGGCAGCAGCTCCGAATAACTCATCGGAATCGGGTCGAATTGCACTACTTTCCTCGGGTTATTGTTGGCTTTCGGTTGAGGTGGGTTAGTATTTTGGTTCCATGGCATAGAGGGTTGTTGTTGAGGGGAGGTTTGAGGTGATGGAACCGTAATGGTAGTATTTGGATGGTATTGAGTAGGTGGATTGTAGGATGGTTGGTGAGCAGGTTGGGCGGAGGCTACTATATGTGAATGTGTGGAATACTGTGATTGGTAGGGTGTTTGGTAGTTAGGTGGGATTGTGGTTGACTGATATACGGGTTGTGCGGAGGTTGGTCGGTTTGGATCTGAGGAAACATAGTGGGTCTCAGCCTTCTTTTTCTTCCATGTATTATTTGTCGGCTTTTTCATGCTCACGTTGCCGACGGCATTGTGTATAATTTTTCCTCGGCGTAGACCACTTTCTACGCGTTCTCCTACCAGTACCATGTCGGAGAAGTTAATAGAGACACCGCCTACCATCTTGTCATAGTAGGGTGCGGGGAGCGTCTCCATGAAGGTGCTTGATCATCTCTCGCTCCAAAGGCGAGAGGTGGCTGGACTTGAGCGGCTAGCTCCTCCAGTTGGCGTATTCTTTGAAGGACTCATTTTCTTTCTTGACCATATTTTGCAGCTGAGTCCTATCAGGTGCCATCTCGATGTTGTATTTGTATTGCCTTAGGAAGGCATCAGCTAAATCCTTCCACGAGCGGATGTAGGACCTCTGAAGCTGGGTATACCAGCTGGCCGCTGCCCCCGTCAAACTGTCTTGGAAACAGTGAATGAGCAGCTTATCGTCGTGTGAATGAGAGGCCATTTTTCTGCAATACATCGTTAAATGGCTTCTCGGACATCCAACCCCTCGGTATTTCTCGAATTCCGGAGTCTTGAATTTTGGAGGTATGATGACGTCCGGTACGAGGCAGAGTTCAGAAGCCTCGACTATTCCATATCCGCTTCCCTCGATAGCTCTGACCCTCTCTTCTAGATGCGTCCATCTCCCCCCAAGGAGGGCTTCTTGGTCCGCCATTCTTGGCCATGGCTCATTTAGAGGTCGGCTGGCGTGAGGGGGTAAAGCATAAGGTTCCCCGGGTCTTGCAGCATGACCGTAGGGATGTGGCTAGTGTGGGTTTACTGGATGAACAGCGACTGGCACAAAGTATGTAGGATCTTCCGTGGCGGTCGTGTTCATATGGGCGTAGTCAGGATGGACATTATATGGATATGTGGTTGATGGGTTAATATGAGGAGGGAAAGATGGGTTTGTGTGTGTGGGAAAAGCAGAAGAAGTGTTTGTGTTATAAGGGTAGGGGTGCATGTTTGTGTAGGCTGGGTGTGAGTGTGGTTGGTAGCCAGCCGCATTAGTGGGAGGCAGGTAAGTTGGTGGATTGGTATGAGGGTTGCGGATGTTAAGGTTCGGGTGTGGAGGTCCAGCAGGAAAGTTTGGGTGAGGCTGATGGGAAGTAAGGTTTATGTGGAGTGGTATTGCATTATGGTTTTCGCCAGCCAAGATCTCTTGAGACCCATGAGGAGGTTCAAAGCCAGGTGGTAGGCCGTACGGCCAGTCTTGTTCGGTGACAGTCTGAAGAGGCATAGATGTATTAGCTGCCCCAGGTGCCTCAGTGCCTGTGGGTCCCCCTGTGCCTTTCTCAAGTAGCTTCATGAGCTTAGCTACTTGGTCTTTTAATTCCGCGACTTCGCTGCGGAGCTCCTCGTTCTGTGTTTCCAGCTCACTCATGATTTTGGTTTTTGATCTGGTGCTATATGAATGTCGGGGAAGTCGTAAGCCCGCTATTTTGTTACCTGTTAAAATGATTAAATTTATTTAATTAGTTAGTAATAATAAAAAGAATTTGGCTAGGTGGTGGATGCGAAGGGACCAGAATTCGACTGAGTGCTAATCGTGTGCATCTTTCGTGCCTTGAGCGTGAAATGGAAATTAATGTGGAATTGCAGAGAAGAGTCTGTTTTATTCAAAATAGATGATGTCTATTTTACATTTCTTTCCTCTTGCTTGGCCAGTACAATATATTTTTTCATCCTTAAGACTAAGTCTTTACAAGTTTGAATGAAAAAATCTACTTCAGGCGGGGTGTGGAGTGGATGCAGAGAAGCTTCCACCTTTTTGAGTGATCGCGGTAACTCTTCTATGGCCGTATTTGCTAGGCAGGCCAATCTTTGAAAGCATCTAATCCAGTGTTCAGCCGTATCTTTATACCATCCGCTTTCCTTTTGTATGTCCTTTATGCCCTTTTGCTGCATCCTTATGATCTCGAGGACCTTCCATTTTTCCTCATTTACCTCGTCTTGCCAGGCTATGAGTAGGCCTTCGATTTGCTGTTTCATGTCCTCTATCTTTGCACGGCAATTCATCCTCTCCTTTGTCACATTGTCTCCTTACGCTTGGGCCTTCCTTTTTGCAGCTAGGATCTGATTTTTCTCTTCTCGGCTGTTGCGGACCTTGGCCCTTATTTGCTCCAAGGCATTCCTTAACTGGCTGTTCTCTTGGAGTGCGGCGTCCCTTTCTTGTGCTCTCATGCCGAGCTCTTTGTTGGCCGCTTGCAAATTCATGTGTACCCGAGAAGCACGCTCTCGTTCTCCTTTCTGCTGATCTCGGATAGAAGCTAAGAGAGCTTTATTTACTTCATCTTCTCTTCGCAACGTAGCGCTCTCTTGTCGTTCTTTCAGCAGTTCTTCCTCTAGCTGGGCGTTTCTTTTGGTCATAGCCTCTAGTTTCTCTCTCAGGCTTTTGACAATCTCGTCTTCAAACACTGCGGGTGCTGTTTGACTCTCGGATGGAGGAACAGGTGGTTTGAATGGCAGTTTGATGTGTTGCACCCTGTCTCTAACCCACTGCCTGTATTCTTCCTTAGCAGCACAGCTTCGTACTCCCAGCTCCTTCCCTTTACGGGTGACCCCCTCCCATGCCTCTCGGACTTTACGGAGGCTCTCGGCAAAGTCTCCTTCATACTTTAAGTAGAAAGGAGTCAACAGTTCGTCAGATGGGGGTGCTTTAATAGGGTAAGCCAGCTGTCTCTGCCCCAATATCGGGTTATAACTGATACAACCTCTAGCTCCCATGAGAGGTACATTTGAGAACCCCTTACAGTGGTAGATGACCTCAGTTCTTTGTTGCCACGAAGGTTGCCATCTAACCTGGTCCTCGGTCAAGCTGGCGAAATGGGAAGACCATTCGAGGTTGCTCATCTGTTTCAGCTGGTAGTTTAAGAAGTCTGCTATGGGATGTGGTGTTTTCGTGTCCCTTTTGAAAATGTGAGCGGTGATCCATACGAACAACACGGGTAGGCAGCAGATCAGTCTTGTTCTCTTCTTCTCATGACAGTTCGCGTGCAATAAACATCCGCCAACGAGGCATCACGGGATTTTACGCATATCTCTTTTGGCTAAGAAGATATCGACTGCGCTCAGATCGACGAAGTCGTCTATGTAAGGGAAAAGTACTAGCCCATAGATGGTAAGGGCTAACACGTCCATGTATATAGCCCACTGGTTGTTGTCGGCTAAGTGTTGCATATACTTCTCCAAAAATTCTCTAGTGAATCCCTTGACTTGGCCCTTTGTCTGATAACCTGCCAAATGTTCCCCAGTCTGCAATCCCAAAGCCTGTGCGGCAGCCCGGAAAGAGGAATGATGTTCTAGGTACTGGTACGGCCTGGTTCCTTCTAATGGCAGATCCAAAATCTGCTCGAACTCTTCTAGAGTGGGAGCCAGCTGAAAGTCTGAGAATGTGAAACACCGGAGCGGCGGATCATAATATTGCACCATGGCAGTAAGGGCTCCTTCTTGCACTTGGACCTTTAAAAGCCTTAGTATGTTGCCATACTTTTTGGTGACGGCCATTTGCTGGATACCTGATAACTTGTTCGCAAACCCCTCTAAACTGGCCAAGTCTGCTATTTTGACGCCGATGCGTCTCTTCTTCTTCAACTGTTCAGATTCCACATTAATTTCCATTTCACCCTTCTTTTACGATAGTCATTGAGAATCTGATCCCTCGAAAAAAAAAGATAAAACAAATATGTTAGACCTTGGATGAATACTATTAATGCATGGTATGTGCAGGAAGATAATAAATATGGTTACTCTTACTATCCTCCCTCCCTCTTTTCGTTTGGTTATTTTCCCTTCTTTTTTTTTTTCCTCTCTCCTCTTTTTTGTCCAATTTTCTTTCTTTTCTTCTCTCTCCTCTTTTTTGTCCACTTTTCTTTCTTTTCTTCTCTCTCCTCTTTTTGTCCATTTCTCTTTTAAATTTAATTCTACAATCGCAGGTAAATAAAGTCTTACAGAAATGATGTTGTGTAAATAGGGCGTGCCCTCCTTGCGTCCTAGAGAGGTAACCTGTCCTATGGATCTAGGGCTTTTAATGTATGAGCCTTTCCAAGGTAGGTTGTAATCCTAGGGTATAAAGGTCACTAGAGCCAAGTTCCAGTCCATAATGCTTGCCACAACAGTAGAAGTAGCCACTAGTTGCGGGGCATTATGAATAGGACGCACTCTAGCTGGGATTTTCATGATAGCCATACAGGACGTAAGCCCCAGCATGACACCACTAGATCCCTCTAATCTGGGCAGCACTCAGACCCAGGTATAGGGCCCCACTCATAATAAAATGTAATGCATGGAGGGCACTTTATTTTGGGATACCTGCAATTGGGGAACTTGTACAGATATATAGCAATTTATTGTTTATCTATCCTAGGGTGTAGAAAGAGTAAACAAACAATAAAACAAGAATAAATCAACAAATAAATAACATGCAATAATTAAATTATGCACATAAACAATGAAGGAATCAATTATAATGCACACTCAAATAAAATGGGCTTGACTCTCTAAGTCCCCAGCGGAGTCGCCATCTGTCGCAACCGTAATTCCGACGAGACGACGAACTCGTTAAAATTTTAAAATGATATCGTTTTGAATCAATGTGGAGTCGCCACCAAATTTTTATTCAAAGGAAAAATATTTGGAAAAAACCCTGACTCAAGAATGAGCTTCTAAGTTCGGGAGTCGGTTACAAGTAGGGAAGGTGTTAGGCACCTTACTTGCCCGTTCCGAAGAACGGTACCCTTAAACTGAGTGTGTGATTTTGAAAATGTTTGATCCCTTTAAAGTGAAAAATAATCTGATGGAGGTTAGCCTGACAGGACTTGATCCTGCTCCTACGTATTCCCCGGTGCAATGGGAAACTCAAGGCTTACGTAGTTCTAGATTATGAAGGCTTGACCTTTAAAAGTGCTTAAGAAAAGATCATTTGGTTTGTGAAGGTTTTTCCTTCAAAAATGCTTGAGAAAAGATTATTTTAAAGA
The DNA here is from genome assembly GCA_026541065.1 of Canavalia ensiformis. Classification (NCBI taxonomy): domain Eukaryota; kingdom Viridiplantae; phylum Streptophyta; class Magnoliopsida; order Fabales; family Fabaceae; genus Canavalia; species Canavalia ensiformis. The sequence goes on along the minus strand of JAMKYM010000391.1, from coordinate 20,869 downwards.
TCTTGTTTTGAGAAAATTTTATCTTTGGGAGGGATTTTTGGCCCACTCATGCACAAGGCCCGAGGCGGCTAAGGCAGCACTGGGACCTATATGAACTGCTAAATGTTGAACAGCAGGTAAACCGCCAGTTCCCCATTTAGAGCCCATTGCGTGAGGCCTAGAATCCCAAATATCATAAAAAGATATATTTTTTTTATATTTTTTATTTGAAAAGGACCTCAAGTCCACTCATGCACAAGGCCCGAGGCGGCTAAGGCAGCACAAAGACCTATATGAACTACTAAATGTTGAACAGCAGGTAAACCGCCAGTTCCCCATTTAAAGCCCATTGCGTAAGACTCGAAAATCCTAAAATACTTGAAAAAGATTTTTTTAAAATTTTCGAAACAGAAATATTTTGTAGAAGGCATCAATCTTTGAATAAAAGAAAACTTGAATATAATAAAAGATTTTTCGTTTTTTTTTCTTACTGTATTTCCAGAAATTTTCTGTATTGTATAAATTTTATGAATTTTTGAATGTTTATTAATGTTTATGGATTTTCTGAATTTCCTAATATATTTTTGTAGTTTTCTCTGATTTCTATTTATTTTGTAAATTTCCTTAATTTTTATCTAAATTTCTAAATTTTAGAATTAATTTTTCTTATCTAAGTTTTCTGGAACTTTTCTTATTTTTCTAAATTTTGTTAATTTTTTGAATTTTGTAATTTTTCTGCAATTTTTGTTAATTTATGATTTTTGGAAAAATTTTTTTATTAATTTTTCTATTTTCTGTAATTTTTATTAATTTATGTTTTCTGTGAATTTTTATTGTTTATGATTTTCTGGAAATTTTTATTTTGATTTTCTGGAAATTTTTATTTATTTTTCTATTTTCTGTAATTTTTATTAAATTTTGATTTTCTGTAATTTTTTTTAAATTTTTATTAAATTTTTTTATTAAAATTTATTGATATTCTAATTCTGGAAATCTCCATTAATCTAGGAAGTTTTTTTTTTTTTTATCTGTTTCTGAATTTGGGATAGGTTTGGGTATTGAAGGAATTCTTCGAGGGCAGTCCTGTAATTTACTAAAGCCGGGACCTATTGGGAATTTGTGGGATTCCCAGGGGCAGAGTTGTCTTTTCTAAAGTTGGGACATGACTGGGAATTGGCTGAATTCCTTGGGGCAAAATGGTAATCTTGCTGCTGGAATGAGAATAAGGAGGCAATTAAACGAGACAATTGCCAAACTGGGATTCGAACCCATGCTCACGGGTTTGTAGATATTCATTATAAAACCATGTGAGGCCAATCATTCGTTCTGCTTATACCTGAAAGAATAAAAACCTTTTGCCTTGATTTTTGAATGCCCACTAATGGGCCCCGCATTCATTTACTTCTTTTTCTTTTACATGCAGGGCCTTTTCGTGGTTTATGCCTCTATCTTTTGGCCTTAGACCAGCTCCCTTTGCATGGTCAGTAGATCACCCACACGCATGGACCCTAGGAGCAGGAATTTTCATGAGGTTTGGATCCTTCATTTTTTTTTTCTTCACTGGTTAGCGAGAGGTGCAGGATGGGTTCATTGTTCCTAGCATAACTTGGCTGAAGGGCTTAGCTTTTATAGGGTCTCTACCTTCATTGCGTTCATGCTACAGCTGGTGGGTTCATGGGTTATGACCCCTCTTACGCCTCTGGGACTATCACCCTATATGCAGGCGGGGTTTATGCATAATGCCAACCTTTAGAACATGACCTCTCGCCTTCATCTGCGTCCATACTCATAACCTGGATTACTAAGAGAGGATGATGCAGCCTCACCTGAAAGACCCAGGCGTTGTGTATTCTCTACATAATACCAGTTTCCTATGTCTCGATCCTTACTTAGAGGGTTTGACGAATTTGGTTTGATCTGGAAGACTTTAGTTTACTTGCTCACGCTCCAACTTTCCTCTGGTCTGTTCAAGCCATCCCAATCTAAAGGGACATGATACATAATTGTGAAGAACTCACTTAGGACCTATACTTATCTACGTGCACCCGAAGCAGAGTAAGCAAGGTTTCATTATACTGTTTGGTTTTTCCTAAGACAGAGAGAGCTCTTAGAGTCACTCTTCTCCTACTCATGAGGAAGATGCCAAACTCTTGGTAGATCTCATTTGTTCCAGTTCAGCTAGGTGAATCGAGTGACGTACAACAGGACAACCATGCAACCAGTACGAAGCATTAGGAGAGAGGGGCGAAACCAAAAAAAGGAATACCATGATCTTGCTAAAGAGATTTAGGAACCACTAGATTTCTATGTTTCTTTCGTATTCAATCCGATGAGCTCATAAGGAGTGATTCGAATCTAGCACCTTTTCTCTGTTCTAAGTTTCTCTGTTTGACACCTTTCTTGGGGCAATTGACATCGACTCGTGTTCTTTACCCTTGATTGACCATGTCTATGTGATACCCATTGATTAGTAACATCAGACCCTTCCCCTATCTCTTAATCATAATTCTGTATTACATAAAAGATGCAGGGGTAACAAACACAACAAGTCTGATCTTGAAATTAATCCACATACATGGTTAGTTAACATTCAAGAAAATACACCATACTAAATAGGTTATCCATTTAAATTCATATGGCATATTGTTCAAGTAGGGCAAGAAAAGATCAAGAAAAAAGATGCATTAGAGAAGTATAATCGAACAATACTTGGTTCCTGGCGCAGATTCACTCGAGCTTGTATGCCTGACTCACGATTCTTTCACCAGAGATCCACGCTCTTCCACCTTCTTTTCCGGAGTTCGTCGCGCCTCCCAGATTCAGCCAAGACGAAATGCTTGATTCTGCTCGCGTATCTCTCTCTATTCTTGATTGCTTGAAAACTTGCCAAAGTTTTCCCCCAAGCTTTCCAAAGGTGTGCCCCCCCCTTTTCTCTGTTTTCTGAGTCCACGTCCAGAAACCAAAAAAAGAAAGACCCCTCCTAAGCCCCTTTTTCGTCTTTTTATATTTCTGTGGAAAAAGTTTTTTTTTTTTATTTATTTATATTCTGATTTTTGGTTTTTAATTTTGTTATGATTTTATTTAATTTTCATAATTTTATTTATTTGATTTTCCAGAATTTTTAATTTTTAGTTTAATCAATTTTGCAAATTTTCTTATTATTTCTTATTTTTATGTTTTTTTTGTTTTTGTTTATTCTTATTTAATCTTCAGAATTTTATTTTAAATTCTTATTAATATTATAAATTTTTGTTGTTTTATTTTATTTTTGATTTCCAGGTTTTCAGAATTTTTGTTAATTTTCAGTTTTAACTTTTAATTAAACTTTTTTAAACGTTTTTATTTATTCTTAGATTTTTAATGGTTTTGTATTTTCTAATATATTTTCTTTTAATCTCTTTTATTTTTGTTAATTCCAGATTCTTTAATTAATTTTTTCAGATTTCCTTTTAAATTCTTATTTCCAGATTTAATTTTTAATTTTGGTCTAAATTACAAATTGATTTTATTCTTCAGAAAAAACTTTCTTTTGAATTCGTTTATACATTAACCACGAAATTTCCTGTTTTACGTTTGTTTTTCTGTTTTCTGTTTTTCTTTTTGTTTTTTCTGTTTTTAATTTTGTTCTGATTTTCTGATTTGGATTATTAGTTTTGAATTCTTTCCTTTGATTATAAATCTAATTCATTTTGGGTTAATCACCTAAAAGAGGGTCTCGGACATAATTGGGTGTTTATTTTTGCCCTCTTACTTATTTTCTTACGACATAACGTGAGAAGCGATTCTCTCGAGTTATCGTGGTAGGAAAAGAAGTAAAGACGTGAAACACCCTCACAACATACCTAAAGAAGAATCTTTTGAAAAACTCAAGAATGACACTAGAATCCTTAGTTTAGAGTGAACCTAAACTACGGCGGTGACTTTACCGGCTTTATGTGTTGTAATATCCGAAATTGTAATGAGATTTAAGTAATCTAAAACCTAACAACATAGGCCTAAAAGCAAGAAATCTAAGCTACGGCCTCGACAACATAGGCCTAAAAACAGTAAATCTAAACTAGGGTGGCCTGACAACATAGGCCTAAAAAGCAAAATCTAAACTAAACTAGGGCGGCCTCGACAACATAGGCCTAAAAGCAAGAAAATCTAATCTACGGCGGCCTCGACAACATAGGCCTAAAAGCAAGAATCTAAAACTAGAGCGCCCGACAACATAGGCCTAAAAACAAGAAATCTAAACTAGGGCGGCTTGACAACATAGGCCTAAAAGCAAGAAATCTAAACTAGGCTACTCGACAACATATAGGCCTAAAAAGCAAGGAATCTAAACTACGGCGGCCTGACAACATAGGCCTGAAAGTAAATCTAAACTAGGGCGGCCTGACAACATAGGCCTAAAAAGCGATGAAATCTAAACTAGGGCGGCTCGACAACATAGGCCTAAAAAGCGATAAATTTAAATTACTATGGCCCGACAACATAGGCCTAAAAGAAATCTAAGCTAGGCGTGCCTGACAACATAGGCCTAAAAGCAAAGAAAATCTAAACTAGGGCGCTCTGACAACATAGGCCTAAAAGCAAGAAATCTAAGCTACGGCGAAACGACAACATAGGCCTAAAAATAGTAAATCTAAACTAGGGTGGCCTGACAACATAGGCCTAAAAAGCAGTAAATCTAAACTAGGGCGGCCTGACAACATAGGCCTAAAAGCAGAACGAAATTTAAACACAGCTTAAAATGACGCCTGACAACATAGGCCTAAAAAGCAAGAAATCTAAGGATAGGGCTGGCTCACAACATAGGCCTAAAAAGCAGTAAATCTAAACTAGGCGGCGACAACATAGGCCTAAAAGCATTAAATCTAAACTATGGCGGCACGACAACATAGGCCTAAAAAGCGAGAATCTAAACTAGGACGCCTCGACAACATGCCTAAAAAGCTAGTGCTAAATCTAAACTAGGCGGCTCGACAACATAGGCCTAAAAGCAAGAAATCCTAATCTAGGCGGCGTCGACAACATAGGCCTGAAAAAGCGAAGAAAGGTGGCCTCAAGCTAGGGCGGCTTTGACAACATAGGCCTAAAAAAGCAAGAATCCTAAACTACACGGCTCGACAACATAGGCCTACAAAGCGTGCAAATCTAATCTACGGCGGCTCGACAACATAGGCCTAAAAAGCAGATAAATCTAAGCTAGACCTACGCGGCTGACAACATAGGCCTACAAAGCAAGAAATCTAATCTACTGGCTGCCCGACAACATAGGCCTAAAAAGCAAGAAATCTAAGCTGAAGGATGGCGCCGACAACATAGGCCTAAAAAGCAGAGTTAAACATGACGAATGATGCTTTATGGCTCTGACAACATAGGCCACGATGAGCAAAGATGCGTAGATATAATGCTATACCCCGACAACATAGGCCGCTGAGCAAAGATGCTGATGTAATGCTATGGCCCACAACATAAAGCAAGAGCGAAAGATGCGAATGTAATGCTATGGCGACAACATGAGCAACAAATAGGCCAGTAGGCCAGGAGCAAAGATGATGTAATGCTATGGCCCGACAACATAGGCCGCTGAGCGGGATGCGATGTTTTCCATGTGTAGGTTTGGACATGAGAGAAACCTCATGATTTTGTTTCATGGGACTCTAACTCCCGGTTTTCTTCTAGCACTGATCGATCTTTTCAGAGCGAGCTGGATTCTATACATCGTTTGTTTCTTTGATTATTTTGGGAGGCGTCCGTTGCATGTCTTGCTTTAGTAAGATATTTGGGTCAAAAGAGCTTGTCATTAAGAAAATTTCGACATAACTTTTACTTTGGTATAGTGTTAAGAATCAAGAATTGTCATTAAAAATGAGGATATACATTATATACATTTGACAGAGAGAAAATACTGATTGCATGTGATAGGGATTAACAAGATAGTCGTAAAGACATAGGGTGTTTTTGTGGCGATGCGTTTGGTGAAATAGTTTTGGTTGGCGGTGATGCCTTGAGACGATTAGTGCTTAGTATTGTATTTTGCGATCTCTTCGTGCATTGCTATCCCCAATTCTCGAAGAGCCAAAATTTTGCCCCCAGCTTTATCCAGCTTGCGCACAGACTCAGTCTGAACCTTTCACTAGAACCATGGATATCCCTCCATTTCTCCCCGCACGACTTAAGATAGATGGAGATCGCTATTACCCCTCTTTCCTCTCTCTCATCGAAGAGGGAATGAATTTTATTTTGTCGATGCCGTTTTGTTTAAACCACCTTTTCAGGTTTTCGCTTAAAAATGCTTCTTACTGGACCGCCCGCCTTTTGCCTAGGTCAACGATGATGGTGGACACAGCGAGCTTCTTTCATGCATTGCCCCGACTTTTGCCTAGGTCTTTTGACGATTGACCTAGCGGGCTTTTGTATCTTTGCATCGCCTAACTTTTGCCTAGGTCTTTTTTTTTATGGTTGACCTAGCGGGCTTTCTTTTTGCATCGCCCTAACTTTTACTAGGTCTTTTTTGATGGTTGACTTAGCGGGCTTTTCTTTCTTCTTTTTTTTTATTATATTGCCCTAACTTTTGCCTAGGTCTTTTTGATGGTTGACCTAGCGGGCTTTTCTTTAAGCATAATACTTCTTGACGGCATCCGAATTGACAGGTTAGGCAAATCTTTCCCATCCATGTCGGCCAAGATCAGGCGCCTCGAGAAAGCTTTCATTAACTACATATGGTCCATGGTAATTCGGAGACCATTTCCCTTGTAGTGCTTTTTGCATAGGCAATAGCTTTTTTACCACCAAATCTCCTTCTTGAAACTCCCGAGGATTGATCTTCTTATCGAATGCTCTCTTCATTCGTTAATTTGGTACAATTGGCCATGGCATACCGTCGTCAAACCTCTTCTCTTCAGTTTAGCTGATCCATCCGGGCCTGGACCCATTCGGCTTCTTCCAATTTAGCATCCATCAAGACTCTCAATGAGGGAATCTCGACTCTCGATTGAGTAAGTACGGCCTCCATCCCATATACTAGTGAGAATGGCGTTGTCTCCAGAGATGTACGGACGAAGTCCGGTATGCATGCAATGCATATGGAGCATTTCATGCCATTCTCTGTATGAGAGAACCATTTTCTGATTATCTTCTTGATGTTCTTGTTGGCGGCTCCACTGCTCCATTCATCTTTGGTCGGTATGGGGATGAGTTGTGATGTTGAATCTTGAACTCGGTCACATAATTCCGACATCATTTTATTGTTAAGATTCAGCCGTATGCTGGTGATGAGCTTACTTATCGGTAATCCGTATCGCGGTCAGCTCTCTCTTTATGAATCCGACTACACATTCAGTTACACTAGCATATGAGGCAGCCTCGAATCTATTTTGTGAAATAGTCGATGGGCGACTAATATGAAGCTGTCCATTGGATGCCTTGGGCTCTATCGGGCCGATGACATCTATTCCCCACATGGCGAACGGCCATGGCGAAGACAAGACGTTCAATAATGTTGACGGCGCTGGATATTGTCCGTATACGACACTTGTAAAGCGGTTTTGACGTGTTTGCAATAGTCGACCTCCATGGTCAACCAATAAATCCAGCCCCGAGGATTTTTCTGCTATGGCATGTCCATTGGCATGGGTACCGAAGATCCTTCATGGACTTCTTTTGAATTTTATTCGCTTCCGTTGTAGGCCCACGCATCGAGCGAGAACCATGTCATGATTCCTCTTGTATAGACTTCTCCATTGAGGAAGAATCCCGCGCCCAACCTTCGTAAGGTCCTCTTGTCGTTTCATGCATGGGTATTCTTTTGTTCCTCAAAACTCTGGGATGTCATGATACCATGGTTTTCCATCCGGTTCCACTCCACCGTTTGGACGTAATCCGTCCGGAACGAAGGCTGGATGTGAATGAGAGGCATATCTTCTTCTGTCCAATTTCAAACATAGAGGACAAGGTGGCTAAGGCGTCGGCTAGTTGATTATCTTCCACAGCTAGCGTTATGCGAGAAGGTGACCTCCTTAAAGTATTCTAGCGATTCTTGAGACGGCCTGGTACGGCACTATCTTTGCGTCTTTGGTCTCCCATTCTCCGACCTGTGGATAACCAAGGCCGAGTCACCAAAGACCTCTAGGCGTTTTATTTAGCTTTGATTGCGGCTGAATCCCTAAGATACAAGCTTCATATTCGCCATATTATTTGTGCAATCGGTGAGCTAGTCGGGCAAGGATGGGCATATACGCTTTTCCTGGGAACGATAACTCCTATACCGTGGCCCATCATATTGGACGCACCATCAAACAACATTGTCCATTTCTCTCCATCTATCTTTCCTTCTTCACCAAAGATCGCATCGATCTCTTCATCGTGAAATTCCTAGCGTATGGCCGGTAGTCTTCTAGCTGATTTGGGCTAAATATTTCAAGTGCACCGCCTGATAGATTTCTGCGTCATACAGATATCATATTTCGATAGCACCATTTGCCATTTAGCAACTGGCCCCGATAATGCGCAGTTTCTTAACATGCACTTGATCGATCCATCCTGGATATCAACCATGTGGTGTGACATAGCATATCTTTCTAGGCGGTGTGCCGCCCATGCCGTACCCCGAGCAACAAGTTCGTTCTAAGAGAGAATATTTTCTCCAGCTTGTGAACTTCGCTTAAGTAATATATTGCCAGCCTTTCTCCCCGGATTCGTCGTGTTGACCGGAAAGCACGCAACCCATCGACTGGTCCGTAACCGTCGAGGATATAAGATCAAGGGCCTTCCAAAGAATCAGGCGGTACTAAGACCGGTGGGTTCTGTAGGTATGATTTGATCTTTTCAAAAGCTTCTTGGCAATCTTCATCCCAACTTATGGGTTGATTCTTGCAAGTGACAATAGCTTAAAGATCGGCTCGCATGTAGTCGTTAACCGAAAAATGAACCGAGAGATATATTAGTCTTCCTAGGAACCTCTGATCTCTTTCCTCGTTCTTGAGCTTTGCATGTCTATAATTGCCCGGGCTTTGTCGGGATCAACTTCAATGCCTTTCGCTACAATAAAACTAGGAGCTTTCCCGACCCGACCCCAAAGGTACATTTAGCCGGTTCAAACCGCAGCTTGAATTCCCGAGCCTCTCAAACAACTTTTTCGAATCTGTGAGATGGTCGTCTTCGTCCGGATTTGGCAATCATGTCATCCACGTAGACTTCTATCTCCTTGTGAATCATGTCATGGAATAGTGTTACCATGGCCCTTTGATAAGTTGCCCCGGCATTTTTTAATCCAAGGGCATGACTTTGTAACAAAAGGTTCCCCTGTGCCGTAATAAAGCTGGTCTTTTTCTCTTGTCATCTTCAGCCATCTTAATCTGATTATAGCCGAGAAACTTATTCCATGAATGGAAAGAGAACTGCGCAAGCATTATCAACCAGACATCGATGTGAGGTAATGGGAAGTCATCCTTCCAGGCTGCTCGATTGAGATCTCTATAGTCTACGCACATCCAGGACCTTGCCATCTTTCTTGGGGACCGGTACTATGTTAGCGACTCCACTCGACATAATTTGCAACAAAAGCTTCGTCCAAGAGCCGTTTCAAACTGTTTCTTCTTCCTCCCGATCTTCATGAGACATTTCGGTTTCATCCTTCGCTCGGCTGACTGTTGCATATCCATTTCATAGGCAGCTTGTGCTCTACTATAGAATATCTAGGCCCGGCATGTCTTGATAAGACCAAGCCGAAGATATCACTATAGTCTCGTAAAAAAAGAGATCAAGCGCTCACGATTGTCTCCGACAATAAGCGTGCCTATCTTGACTTCTCTTTTATTTTCTTCGGTCCCCAAATTGATTAAATCCACGGGTTCTCGATGAGGTTCAATTGCTTTAGATTCACGTTCCACCAATCTCAACATCTGCCGGTGGGTTCGCTCAAATTCTCGCCTCTTCACACTGTCGTCCAACACAAATAAATCGCCTAATACAATACTAGCATTATCGTCACGAGCGGTTTCGAATCGGATCTGCGTGTCGGGTATGAGAAGAAAGAAAAATAAGATATATATATTTGACAAGAGGAGATATATCGAGTAGTAGAATAGAGATGATTTTGATAATGAATCCATATTATTACTTGTCAAAATATGTACAAAATGTTTACGTATGAAAATTTATTATGACAATTACAAAATTACATTTGAACCGAACCAAAAGTGAGAGGTAGATCGAAAATTTCCCAATTAGTCAGCTTCTTTTCTAGGGGACAAGGCATCACCAAATCTTCGAGAGTTGACGTCCTTTCCTTGTCTATGACCGCGATCATGCTTGAGTTTTCGGCCGGCACTGAAACTTTGTGATATGTGGCGCGAGGGACCTTGTTATAACGGGGTCTTCTTGCCTTATCCTCTTCTATTGGTTGATATCCCAACCCATATCGCCGTTTATTCTTTTCCTCACGGCAATGGCCGAGATAAGCCGCCTTATTTTGCCCCCGCTTGCCGTCGGCTTGAACCCGTTTCTTAGCATTACCCGGGCCATCATCATCAAAGCCTTAGGGGTGCTTATGATCAACCACTTCTCCTTCTTTATAGTGGTAACATTGGCAATTTCCAAAAGGCTTGGAATTGAGTCTCGTGAGCCTCTTCTCGTCGCCTCAATATATGGAGGATTGGTGGGTTTATCGACCAAATAGGTCCTCTTCCGCACGACACGATAATTAGTCTATCGTCAAGAATGAACTTCAACTTTTGATGTAAAGTTGATGGTACCGCCTTAGCAAAGTGGATCCAAGGCCTACCCAACAAGCAACCGTAAGCCGGCCGGATATCCATAATCCGGAAGGTTAAGTTGAAGACAACCGGCCAATTTGGACGGCAAGTCCACTTCACCCATTACCTCCCCTTCTCGATCCGTCGAAAGCCCTAACCACCATGGTACTTGGCTTGAGAGGGACATGTGGCGGTTTTGACAAGGTAAGCGAGGCATTATGTTTAATGAGGAGCCATTATCTATCAATATTTTGGCCAAGATATGGTCCATACACTTTAATGATGTGTGTAATGCCTCGTTTGTGTCCGGCCCCTTCCTCAGGAATCCACTGATTTGAAAGTTATGAAGTTGTTGGCGGTCAAGTTGTTGGCGATTCCCTCGAATTTATCCACCGAGATGTTGTGGACTACATGAGCCTCATTCAGATCTTTAGTAGCACCTTCCGATGGGGTTCCGAGTTCATCATAAGGGCAACAACAGCAGATTTTAGCTGATAATTGACCGCTTCAATCACCGCGCACTCGCTTTGCCTTATTATTTTTAGGAATTCACGAAGCTCTTCATCCGAGACGGCCTTCTTTAACTCTCCTTTTCCACTTCCTTGGCGCGATTAGCTCGGACTCCGTTCCAACCTGACTCTCACTTTTCTTGAGTGGCCGGTCGTCTTCTTATTCTCTTCCGCGGAGCATGGGATACAATCGACCGCTCCTGGTCACTCCTCCTATTCCGGCCTATGTTGGTTACATCGAGTGAAGAGATCTCCAACATATCCTTTCACTTTTCCTCCTAAAATTTTTACATCGTACCTCCAAGGCACCTCCTTGTTGTCATGTGCATCGAAGGGTCCCTGGTACTTTTATCAGAATAAGTCTCCCATCCCGTCTTGATGAGGCCGGCAAGACGACTTAAGGAATGGATAACCAGGGCTTAGATGCCCTGGGGAAGGATTCATCGACCATGTCCACTTCCTCCTCAATCTCAATGCAATTTATTTAGGGGCCTACCCATGGTTTGGGCAAGGTCGTCCCCACACTAGGAGCATCTTTCTCAAAGTTGAGCCATTTGGCATTGATCAACTTCGGACCCTATGTTTCGGGGGCCAGCAGTTTTCGCAGAATGTCCCCTTTGTTCCGACATGGTAATCGCACTTGGCCTCTCGGATTATACCATTTTGATATGGGGGTTCCAATGGCTTCATAGGAACTAGTGCAACCAAAGAATTTTGAATCAAACTTGGCAGCGGCTCTCCCGAATAACTCATCGGAATCGGGTCGAATTGCACTACTTTCTCGGGTTATTGTTGGCTTTCGGTTGAGGTGGGTTAGTATTTTGTTCCATGGCATGAGGGTTTTGTTGAGGGGAGGCTTTGAGGTGATGGAACCGTGATGGTAGTATTTGGATGGTGATGAGTAGGTGGATCAGGAGGTTGGTGGCAGGTTGGGCTGAGGCTACTATATGTGAATGTGTGGAATATCTGTGATTGGTAGGGTGTTTGGTAGTTAGGTGGGATTGTGGTTGATCCGATATACGGGTTGTGCGGAGGTTGGTCGGTTTGGATCCGAGGAAACATAGTGGGTCTCAGCCCTCTTTTTCTTCCATGTATTATTTGTCTGGGCTTTTTCATGCTCACGTTGTCGACGGCATTGTGTAATTTTTCCTCTTGGCTGTGAGACCACTTTCTACGCGTTCTCCTACCTCGGCACCATGGAGAAGTTAATAGAGACACCGCCTACCATCTTGTCATAGTAGGGTCCAGGAGCGTCTCCATGAAGGTGCTTGATCATCTCTCGCACCAAACAGAGGCTGGACTTGAGCTTAGCTCCTCCATCCGTTGAGCGTATTCTTTGAAGGAATCATTTTCTTTCTTGACCATATTTTGCACCAGTCCTATCAGGTGCCATCTCGATGTTGTATTTGTATTGCCTTTAGGAAGGCATCGCCTAAATCCTTCCATGAACGGATATAGGACCTCCTGAAGTCGGGTATACCACTGGCCGGGGCCGGCTCACAACCTGTTTGAAATGATGAATGAGCGACAACTTGTCGTCGTGTGAATGAGAGGCCATTTTTCCGCAATACATGGTTAAATGGCTTCTGACAGCCAACCCTCGGTATTTCTCGAATTCCGAGTCTTGAATTTTGGAGGTATGATGACGTCCGCACGAGGCGAGAGTTCGTAAGCCTCAACTATTCCATATCCGCTTCCTCGATAGCTCTGACCCTCTCTTCTAGATGTTGTCCATCTCCCCCAAGGAGAGGCTTCTTGGTCCGCCATTCTTGGCCATGGCTCATTTAGAGGTCGGCCGGCGCCAGGGGTAAAGCATAAGGTTCCCGGTCTGCAAAGACGGACCGTAGTGGACGTGGCTTTGTGTGGGTTTATCGGATGAACAATGATCGGCAATTTGAGTATGTAGGATCTTCCGTGGCGGTCGTGTTCATACGGGCGTAGTCAGGATGGACATTATATGGATATGTGGTTGATGGGTTAATATGATGAGGGAAAGATGGTTGTGTGTGTGGGAAGGGAAAGGCATGTTTATTCAGGTTATAAGGGTAGGGATGCATGTTTGTGTAGGCTGGGTGTGAGTGTGGTTGGTAGCCAGCATTAGTGGGGAGGTGTTTGGTGGATTGGTATGATGGTTGTGGATGTTAAGGTTCGGTGTGGAGGTCCCGGTAAGAAAGTTTGGGTGAGGTCACGATGGAGGTAAGGTTTATGTGGAGGGTATTGCATTATGGTTTTCAAGCCAAGATCTCTTGAGACCCATGAGGAGGTTCAAAACTGTGGTAGGCCGTACGGCCAATCTTGTTCGTGACATCAAGAGGCATAGATGTAATAGCCGCCCCATGCCTCAGCATGGGTCCCCTCAGCCTTTCTCAAGTAGCTTCAGCCAGCTTAGCTACTTGGTCTTTTAATTCCGCGACTTCGCTAACGGAGCTCCTCGTTCGTGTTTCCAGCTCACTCATGATTTTGGTTTTTGATCTCGGGTGCTATATGAATGCTCGGGGAAGTCGTAAGCCCGCTATTTTGTTGTTCTGTTAAAATGATTAAATTTATTTAATTAGTTAATAATAATAAAAAGAATTTGACTACGTGTGAATGCGAAAGGGACCAGACCGACCGAGTGCTAATCGTGTGCATCTTTCGTGCCTTGAGCGTGAAATGGAAATTAATGTGGAATTGCAGGAGAAGAACCTGCTTTATTCAAAATAGATGATGTCTATTTTACATTTTCTTTCCTCTTGCTTGGCCGGGTAATATATTTTTTCATCCTTAAGACTAAGTCTTTACAAGTTTGAATGAAAAAATCTATTTCAAAGGGGCGGAGTGGATGCGAGAAAGCTTCCGCAATCTTTTGAGTGATCGCGCACTCTTCTATGGCCGTATTTGCTAGGCAGGCCAATCTTTGAAAGCATCTAATCCACGATGTTCAGCCGTATCTTTATACCATCCGCTTTCCTTTGTATGTCCTTTATGCCTCACCTGCATCCTTATGATCTCGAGGACCTTCCATTTTTCCTCATTTACCTTCTTGCCAGGCTATGAGTAGGCCTTCGATTTGCTGTTTCATGTCCTCTATCTTTTGCAGCAATTCATCCATTCCTTTGTCACATTGTCCGCTCGTCATTGGGCTTTCCTTTTCGGGTAGCTAGGATCTCGATTTTTCTCTTGTTCTGAGTGAGCCTATACCTTGGCCCTTATTTGCTCCAAGGCATTCCTTAACTGGTTGTTCCTCTTGGAGTGCGGCGTCCCTTTGTTGTGCTCTCATGCCGAGCTCTTTGTTGGCAGCCTAAATTCACGTGTACCCGAGAAGCACGCCTCTCGTTCTCCTTCGCTGATCTCGGATAAGCTAAGAGAGCTTTATTTACTTCCTTCTCTTCGCAACGTAGTCGCTTCTTCTTGTCGTTCTTTCAGCGCTTCTTCTTCCTCTAGCTGGCGTTTCTTGGTCATAGCCTCTAGTTTCTCTCTCGGCTTTTGACAATCTCGTCTTCAAACACCGCGGATGTCCGTTTGACTCTCGGATGGAGGAACAGTGGTTTGAATGGCAGTTTGATGTGTTACTCGTCTCTAACCCACGCCTCGTATTCTTCCTTAGCAGCACAACAGACTCCCCTCCTTCCCTTTACGGGTGACCCCCTCCCATGCCTCTCGACTTTACGGAGGCTCTCGGCAAAGTCTCCTTCATACTTTAAGTAGAAAGGAGTCAACGGTTCATCGATGGGGTGCTTTAATAGGGTAAGCCACCTGTCTCTCGCCCCAATATCGGGTTATAATTGATACAACCTCTAGCTCCCATGAGAGGTACATTTGAGAACCCCTTATGCAGTAGATGACCTCGTTCTTTGTTGCCACGAAGGTTGCCATCTAACTTTTGGTCCCGGTCATTGTCGGTGAAATGGGAAGACCATTCGAGGTCGCTCATCCTGCTTCAGCTGGTAGTTTAAGAAATCGCTATGGGATGTGGTGTTTTCGTGTTCCTTTTGAAAATATGAAATGTGATCCATACGAACAACACGGTAGGCAACAAATTAATCTTGTTCTCTTCTTCTCATGACAAGAAGTTCAACAGGCAATAAACATCTCCCAACAAAAATGTCACTTGATTTTACGTCTATCTCTTTGGCTAAGAAGATATCGATTGCGCTCAAATCGACTTAAGTCGTCTATGTAAGGGAAGAGTACTAGCCCATAGATGGTAAGGGCTAACACGTCCATGTATATAATACCGGTTGTTGTCGGCTAAATTATTTATATACTTTCCAAATTCTCTAGTGAATCCATAACTCTGGCCCTTTGTCCGATAACCTGCCAAATGTTCCCGCCTGCAATCCCAAGCCTGGCGGCAGCCCGAAAGAGGAATGATGTTCTAGGTGTTGATACTCCTGTTCCTTCTAATGGCGATCTAAAAACTGCCGAACTCCTTCTAGAGTGGGAGCCAACCAAAGTCCGAGAACGTGAAACACACGAGCGGCCGGATCATAATATTGCACCATGGCAGTAAGGGCTCTTCTTGCACTTGACCTTTTAAAAGCCTGCAGCATGTTGCCATACTTTTGGTGAAGGCCATTTGTCAGATACCCGATAACTTGTTCGCAAAAACATCTCTAAACTGACCAAGTTTGCTATTTTGACGCCGATCGTCTCTTCTTCTTCAACCTGTTCGTATTCCACATTAATTTCCATTTCACCCTCCTTTACGATAGTCACTGAGAATCTGATCCCTCGAAAAAAAAAAAAAAAAAAAAAAGATAAACAAATATGTTAGACCTTGGATGAATACTATTAATGCATGGTATGTGCAGAAGACAATAAATATGGTTACTCTTACTATCCTCCCTCCTCATCTTTTCGTTTGGTTATTTTCCCCATTTTTCTCTTTTTTTCCTCTCTCTCTTTTTTGTCCAATTTTCTTTCTTTTCTTCTCTCCTCTTTTTTGTCCACTTTTCTTTCTTTTCTTTTTGTCCACTTTTATTCTCTCTCTCCCTTTTTTGTCCATTTTTCTTTTTTAAATTTAATTCTACAATCCTAGTAAATAAAGTCTTACGTTTAATGATGTTGTGGTAAAACAGGGCGTGCCTCTCCTGTGTCTCGTAGAGAGGTAACCTGTCCTATGGATCTAGGGCTTTAATGCATGAGCCTTTCCAAGGTAGGTTGTAATCCTAGGGTATAAAGGTCACTAGAGCCAAGTTCCAGTCCATAATGCTTGCCACAACAAAGAAGTAGCCACTAGTTGCGGGGCATTATGAATAGGACGCACTCTAGCCGGGATTTTCATGATAGCCATACAGACGTAAGCCCCGACATACACCACTAGATCCCTCTAATCCTGGGCAGCACTCGACTCCAGGTATAGGGCCCCACTCATGATAAAATGTAATGCATGGAGGGCACTTTATTTTGGGATACCCGCAACGGGGAACTTGTACAGATATATAGCAATTTATTGTTTATCTATCCTAGGGTGTAGAAAGAGTAAACAAACAATAAAACAAGAATAAATCAACAAATAAATAACATGCAATGATTAAATTATATACATAAACAATGAAGGAATCAATTATAATGCACACTCAAATAAAATGGGCTTGACTCTAAGTCTCCAGATGGAGTCGCCATCCTGTCCGCAACCGTAATTCCGACGAGACGGCGAACTCGTTAAAAATTTTAAAATGATATCGTTTTGAATCTATGTGGAGTCGCCACCAAATTTTTATTCAAAGGAAAATATTTGGAAAAAACCCTGACTAGAAAACGAGATTCTAAGTTCGGAGCTCTGCCATGCAAGCTGGGTGTTAGGCACCTACTTGCCCGTTCCGGAACGCACTTTAACCGAGTGTGGATTTTGAAAATGTTTCGGATCCCTTTAATGTGAAAAATAATTTGATGGAGGTTAGCTCGGGACAGACTTGATCCTGCTCCTACGTATTCCCGGTGCAATGGGAAACTCAAGGCTTACGTAGTTCTAGATTATGAAGGCTTGACCTTCGAAAGTGCTTAAGAAAAGATCATTTGGTTTGTGAAGGTTTTTCCTTCAAAAATGCTTGAGAAAAGATTATTTTAAAGATCTTGTTTTGAGAAAGATTTTATCTTTGGGAGGGATTTTTGGCCCACTCATGCACAAGGCCCGAGGCGGCTAAGGCAGCACCGGGGACCCATGAATTTTAACTACTAAATGTTGAACGGCGGGTAAACCGCCAGCTTCCCCATTTTAGCCCATTGGCGGAGACCTAGAATCCCAAAAATATCGAGAAAAGATATATTTTTTATATTTTTTATTTGAAAAGGACCAAGTCCACTCATGCACAAGGCCCGAGGCGGCTAAGGCAGCACAAAGACCTATATGAACTACTAAACGTTGAACAAGAAGAAACCGCCACTTCCCCCATTTAAAGCCCATTGCGTAAGACTTAAAATCCTAAAATACTCAAAAGATTTTTTAAAAATTTTAAAGCGGATATCAATCTTTGAATAAAAAAAACTTGAATATAATAAAAGATTTTTTCGCTTTTTTTTTGTATTTCGATTAAATTTTCAGATTTTTATAAATTTTATGAATTTTTGAATGTTTATTAATGTTTATGGATTTTCTGAATTTCCTAATATATTTTTGTAGTTTTTTCATTTCTAATTTTGTAAATTTCCTTTTAATTTTTATCTAAATTTCTAAATTTTAGAAAATTTTATCTAAGTTTCTCGAACTTTTCTTATTTTTAAAAATTTTTAATTTTGTAATTTTTCTGCAATTTTTGTAATTTATGATTTTTGGAAAAAATTTTTTTATTAATTTTTCTATTTTGTAATTTTTATTAATTTATGTTTTCTGTGAATTTTTATTGTTTAATTTTTGAAATTTTTATTTTGAGGAAATTTTTATTTATTTTTCTATTTTCTTAGAATTTTTATTAAATTTTGATTTTCTGTAATTTTTTTTAAATTTTATTAAATTTTTTATTAAAAATTTATTGATATTCCTAATTCTGGAAATCTCCATTAATCTAGGAAGTTTTTTTTATTTTTATCATTTTCTCGAATTTGGGATAGGTTTATTTCCGTATCAAGGAATTCTTCTCGAGGGCGATCTCAGAATTTTACTAAAGCTCGACCTATCGGGAATCTGTGGGATTCCCGAGCAGGATGTCTTTTCTAAAGTTGGGACATGATCGAATTGGCTGAATTCCTTGGGGCAAAAATGGTAATCTTGTTTACGAATAAGAATAAGTGGAGGCAATTAAACGAGACAATTGCCAACCGGGATTCGAACCCATGCTCACGGGTTTGTAGATATTCATTATCGCATACCGAGGCCAATCATTCGTTCTCGCTTATACCTGAAAGAATAAAACCTTGCCTTGATTTTTGAATGCCTACCAATGGGCCCCGCATTCATTTACTTCTTTTTTCTTTTACATGCGAAACCTTTTCGTGGTTTATGCCTCTATCTTTCGCCTTAGACCAGCTCCCTTTGCATGGTCGCAGATCACCCACACGCATGGACCTCTAGGAGCAGAATTTCATGAGGTTTGGATCCTTCATTTTTTTCTTCACCGGTTACCAGATATGTGCAGACGGGTTCATCGTTCTAGCATAACTCGTTTGGAATTAGCTTTATGTATCCTACCTTCATTGCGTTCATGCTTCTGTTCGGTGGGTTCACGGGTTATGACCCCTCTTACGCCTCGACTATCACCTTATATGTGCAGGCGGGGTTTATGCATAATGCCAACCTTTAGAACATGACCTCTCGCCTTCATCGCGTCCATACTCATAACCCGGATTACTGGCAGAGATGATGCGGCCTCACCCGAGACTCCAGCGTTGTGTATTCTCTACATACCAGTTTCCTATGTCTCAGCTACTACTAGAGGTTTGACAGTTTTGATCCGAAGACTTTAGTTTACTTGCTCACGCTCCAACTTTCTCCGGTCTGTTCAAGCCATCCCAATCTAAAGGACATGATACATAATTGTGAAGAACTCACTTTAGGACCTATACTTATCTACGTGCACCCGGGTTGCGAGTAAGCAAGGTTTCATTATACCGTTTGGTTTTTCCTAAGACAGAGAGAGCTCTTAGAGTCACTCTTCCTACTCAAGGAAGATGCCAAACTCTTGGTAGATCTCATTTGTTCAGTTGCCTAGCTAGGTGAATCGAAAGTGATCGCATAAATGTGACAACCATGCAACCAGTACGAAGCATTAGGAGAGTGAAGCGAAACCAAAAAAGGAATACCATGATCTTGCTAAAGAGATTTAGGAACCACTAGATTTCTATGTTTCTTTCGTATTCAATCCGATGAGCTCATAAGGAGTGATTCCGAATCTAGCACCTTTCTCTCTCGTTCTAAGTTTCTCTCGTTTGACACCTTTCTTGGGGCAATTGACATCGACTCGTGTTCTTTACCCTGATTGACCATGTCTATGTGATACCCATTGATTAGTAACATCGTCGACCCCTTTCCCCTATCTCTTAATCATAATTCAGATACATAAAAGATGCGGGGTAACAAACACAACAAGTCGATCTTGAAATTAATCCACATACATGGTTAGTTAACATTCAAGAAAATACACCATACTAAATAGGTTATCCATTTCGATTCATATTGTATATTACCGTAGGCAAAAAAAGATCAAGAAAAGATGCATTAGAGAAGTATAATCGAACAATACTTGGTTCCCTGCGCAGATTCACTGAGCTTGTATGCGACTCCGCGTTCTTTCACGAGAGATCCACGCTCTTCCACCTTCTTTTCCTCGAGTTAAATGCCGCGCCTCCTGCATTCAGCCAAGACGAAATGCTTGATTCGCTCGCGTATCTCTATTCTTGATTGCTTCTATTACTGTCGTTTCCCAAGCTTTCCAAAGGTGTGCCCCCCTTTTCTCCCTTGTTTTAAGGTCCACGCCCGAAAACCAAAAAAAAAGAAAGACCCTCCTAAGCCCCTTTTTAGATCTTTTTATATTTTCGTGGAAAAAGTTTTTTTTTTTATTTATTTATATCTGATTTTTGGTTTTTAATTTTGTTATGATTTTATTTAATTTTCATAATTTTTTTTATTTGATTTTCAAATTTTTAATTTTTAGTTTAATCAATTTTGCAAATTTTCTTATTATTTCTTATTTTTATGTTTTTTCTGTTTTTGTTTATTTCTTATTTAATCTTCAGAATTTTATTTTAAATTCTTATTAATATTATAAATTTTTGTTGTTTTATTTTATTTTTGATTTCCAGGTTTTCTAATTTTTGTTAATTTTCAGTTTTAACTTTTAATTAAACTTTTTTAAACGTTTTTATTTATTCTTAGATTTTTAATGGTTTTGTATTTTCTAATATATTTTCTTTAATCTCTTTTATTTTTTGTTAATTCCAGATTCTTTAATTAATTTTTTCAGATTTCCTTTTAAATTCTTATTTCCAGATTTAATTTTTAATTTTGGTCTAAATTACAAATTGATTTTTTATTCTTGAAAAAATCCTTCAATGCATACTGTTTTCTGCATTTGCCTCGTTTTTTATTTGTTTTTCTGTTTACTTTTTTTCTTTTTGTTTTTTCTGTTTTTAATTTTGTTCGATTTTTCGATTTGGATTATTAGTTTTGAATTCTTTCCTTTGATTATAAATCTAATTCATTTTGGGTTAATCACCTAA
>JAMKYM010000390.1:0-26860 GCA_026541065.1 Canavalia ensiformis | reverse complement strand
TGGGTGTTTACAACGGGCAAGTAGCATTCTCTCTTTGTTACGTGTTTTAATCGCGTGCTAATTCAAATACGACTACGACGATTTGGATTATGCAAGCACGTCCGTTTTTCTAAATATTCTTCCTTTTTCCAAAACGTCACTTTAATTTATTTTCCTCAGATTTTGCAAACGGGTTCTTGTACGGGCAAATAGCGTTCTCTACTGTTACGTGTTTTAATCCGTGCTAATTCAAAAACGGCTTACGAAGATTTGGATTATGCAAGCATGTCTGTTTTTCTAAAAATTCTTCCTTTTACCAAAACTTCTGTTTTTTTATTTGTTTTCCTCATATTGTGCAAACGGGTTCTAATACGGGCAAGTAGTGTTCTCTACTGTTACGTGTTTTAATACGTGCTAATTCAAATACGGCTTACGACGATTTTGATTATGCACGCACGTCTGTTTTTCTAAAAATTCTTCCTTTTTCAAAAACTTTTGTTTTTTTATTTGTTTTCCTCAGATTGTGCAAACGGGTTCTAATATGGGCAAGTAGCGTTCTTTACTGTTACGTGTTTTAATCCGTGCTAATTAAAATACAGCTTACGACGATTTGGATTATGCAAGCACGTCTGTTTTTCTAAAAATTCTTCCTTTTTCCAAAACGTCTCTTTTATTTATTTTCCTCACATTGTGCAAACGGGTTCTAGTACGGGCAAGTAGCGTTCTCTACTGTTAAGTGTTTTAATCCGTGCTAATTCAAATACGGCTTACGAAGATTTGGATTATGCAAGCATGTCTGTTTTTCTAAAAATTCTTTCTTTTTCCAAAACTTCTGTTTTTTTATTTGTTTTCCTCAGATTGTGCAAACGAGTTCTAATACGGGCAAGTAGTGTTCTCTACTATTACGTGTTTTAATCCGTGCTAATTCAAATACGGCTTACGACGATTTGGATTATGCAAGCACGTCTGTTTATTTTTAAAAATTGTTCTTTATTCCATAACGTCTGTTTTATTTATTTTTCCCAGATTGTGCAAACGGGTTCTAATACGGGCAAGTAGCGTTCTCTTCTGTTACGTGTTTTAATCCGTGCTAATTCAAATACGGCTTACGACTATTTGGATTATGCAAGCACGTCTGTTTTTCTAAAATTCTTCCTTTTCCAAAACGTCTGCTTTTATTTATTTTCTCTCTGATTGTGCAAACGGGTTCTAATACGGGCAAGTAGCGTTCTCTACTGTTATGTGTTTTAATCCGTGCTAATTCAAATACGGCTTACGACGATTTGGATTTTGCAAGCGCGTCTGTTTTTTTTTCTAAAATTTCTTCCTTTTTCCAAAACGTCTGTTTTATTTATTTTTCTTAGATTGTGCAAACGGGTTCTAATACGGGCAAGTAGTGTTCTCTATTGTTACGTGTTTTCATCCGTGCTAATTCAAATACGGCTTACGAAGAATTGGATTATGCAAGCATGTCTGTTTTTCTTAAAATTCTTTCTTTTTCCAAACTTCTGTTTTTTTATTTGTTTTCCTCAGATTGTGCAAACGTGTTCTAATACGGGCAAGTAGTGTTCTCTATTGTTACGTGTTTTAATCTGTGCTAATTCAAATACGGCTTACGACGATTTGGATTATGCAAGCGCGTCTGTTTTTTTTTCTAAAAATTCTTCCTTTTTCCAAAACGTGCTATTTTATTTATTTTCTTCGATTTGTGCAAACGGGTTCTAATACGGGCAAGTAGCGTTCTCTCATCATTATGCGTGTTTTAATCCGTGCTAATTCAAATACGGCTTACGACGATTTGGATTATGCAAGCGCGTCTGTTTTTTTTTCTAAAAATTCTTCCTTTTTCCAAAACGTCTGTTTTATTTATTTTCTTCAGTTTGTGCAAACGGGTTCTAATACGGGCAAGTAGCGTTCTCTACTGTTACGTGTTTTAATCCGTGCTAATTCAAATACGGCTTACGACGATTTGGATTATGCAAGCACGTCTGTTTATTTTTAAAAATTCTTCTTTATTCCATAACGTCTTGCTTTATTTATTTTTCTCGGATTATGCAAACGGGTTCTAATACGGGCAAGTAACGTTCTCTACTGTTATGTGTTTTAATCCGTGCTAATTCAAATACGACTTACAAAGATTTGGATTATGCAAGCATGTCTGTTTTTCTAAAAATTCTTCCTTTTTCCAAAACTTCTGTTTTTTTATTTGTTTTCCTCAGATTGTGCAAACGGGTTCTAATACGGGCAAGTAGTGTTCTCTACTGTTACGTGTTTTAATACGTGCTAATTCAAATACGGCTTACGACGATTTGGATTATGCAAGCACGTCTGTTTATTTTTAAAAATTTTCTTTTTTCCAAAACGTCTGTTTTATTTATTTTTCTCAGATTGTCCAAACGGGTTCTAATACGGGCAAGTAGCGTTCTCTACTGTTACGTGTTTTAATCCGTGCTAATTGAAATACGGCTTACGACGATTTGGATTATGCAAGCACGTTTGTTTTTTTTTCTAAAAATTCTTCCTTTTTCCAAAACGTCTGTTTTATTTATTTTCTTCAGATTATGCAAACGGGTTTTAATACGGGCAAGTAGCGTTCTCTACTGTTGCGTGTTTTAATCCGTGCTGATTCAAATACGGCTTACGACGATTTGGATTATGCAAGCACGTCTGTTTTTCTAAATATTCTTCCTTTTTCCAAAACGTCTGTTTTATTTATTTTCCTCAGATTGTGCAAACGGGTTCTAATACGGGCAAGTAGCGTTCTCTACTGTTACGTGTTTTAATCCGTGCTAATTCAAATACGGCTTACGACGATTTGGATTATGCAAGCACGTCTGTTTTTTCTAAAAATTCTTCCTTTTTCCAAAACGTCTCGTTTTATTTATTTTCCTCAGATTGTGCAAACGGGTTCTAATACGGGCAAGTAGTGTTCTCTATCGATTATGTGTTTTAATGCGTGCTAATTCAAATGACGACTACGATGATCTGGATTATGCAAACACGTCTATTTTTTTTTTCTAAAAATTCTTCCTTTTTGCCAAAACGTCTGCTTTATTTATTTTCTTTAGACTATGCAAACGGGTTCTCATACGGGCAAGTAGCGTTCTCATCAAGTTACGTGTTTTAATCCGTGCTAATTCAACATCGCTTTCACGATCGATTTTGATTATGCACGACCACTGCTTTTTCTAAAATTCTTCCTTTTTCAAAACTTTGTTTTTTATTTGTTTTCCTCACATTGTGCAAACGTTCTAATATGGGCAAGTAGCGTTTCTTTATCAAGCATTTGTTTTAACTGCGGCTAATTAAAATACAGCTTACGACGATTTGGATTATGCAAGCACGTCTGCTTTTTCTAAAATTGTTCCTTTTTCCAAAACGCTCTTTTATTTATTTTCCTCGATTGTGCAACCTAAGTTCTAGTACTAGTAAGTAACGCTCTCATCAAGTGTTTTTAATCCGTATAATTCAAATAATTGCCATTTAAGACGGATTATGCAAGCATGTCTGCTTTTTCTAAAAATTCTTTCTTTTCCAAAACTTCATGCTTTTTTATTTGTTTTCCGTGACAGTAAACGTGGTTCTAATACTTCGCAAGTAGTGTTCTCTTACTATTACGTGTTTAATCGTACTAATTCAAATACAACTACGCCATACGATTTGGATTATGCAAGCACGTCTTTTATTTTCTAAAATTCTTCTTTTCCAAAACGTCTGCTTTATTTATTTTCCTCGTATTGTGCAACGGGTTCTTAGTACGTAAGAAGCGTTCTGTATCATCAGCATTGTTTTAATCCGTGCTAATTGAAATACGGCCATTACGATCGGATTCATGAAGCACGCTTGTTTTTTTTTTCTAAAAATTCTTCCTTTTTCCAAACGCCTGTTTTATTTATTTTCTTGATTATGCAAACGGTTTTAATACGGGAAGTAACGTTTCCTACTGTTACGTGTTTTAATCCGTGCTATTCAAACACGCTTGCCAATTTATTTGGATTATGCAAGCATTTGTTTTTGATTCTTCCCTTTTTCCAACGTTTTATTTATTTTCCTCGATTATGCAAACGGTTTTAGTACCTGCAACTAGCTGTTTCTCATCGTTACATTGTTTTAACCGTACAATTCAACACGGCGTATTTCCATTTGGATTATAAGCACGCTCTGTTTTTCTAAAAATTCTTCTTTTTCCAAAACGCTTGTTTTATTTATTTTCCTCGATCAGGTAAACGTTCTAGTACGCGTAAGTAGCTGCTCTAATCAATGTTTTTTAACTGCGCTAATTCAAATACTGGCCATTTAAGATTTTGATTATGCAACCATGTCTTGTTTTTCTGAAATTCTTCCTTTTTCCAAAACTTCTGCTTTTTATTTGTTTTCCTCGACAGTAAACGTGGTTCTAATACTTTAGCAAGTAGCTTTTACTATTACGTGTTTTAATCCGTGCTAATTCAAATACGCTTATTTAAGATTTGATTATAAGCACGCCTGCTTTTTTTAAAATCTTCTTTTCCAAAATGTTTTTTTATTTATTTATCTCTCGACAGTAACGGGTTCTAATACGGGCAAGTAGCGTTTTCATCAAGTATGTTTTAATCCGTGCTAATTCAAATACTTACTTACGATTTGGATTATGCAAGCACGCCTGTTTGTTAAAAATTCTTCCCTTTTGCCAAAACGCCTCTGATTTATTTTCTTCGACTATGCAAACGGGTGCTAATACGGGCAAGTAGCTGCTCACTCTCGTACATGTTTTAATCCGTGCAATTCAAATACGCTTACGAAGATTTGGATTATGCAAGCATGTCCTGCTTTTCTAAAATTCTTCCTTTTTCCAAACTTCGTTTTTTTATTTGTTTTCCTCGGGACAGTAAACGGGTTCTAATACGGGCAAGTAGTGTTCTCTATTGCATTCGCGATGTTTTAATACGTGCTAATTCAAATACTAGCTTTACGACGATTTGGATTATGCAAGCACGTTTGTTATTTTTAAAAATTTTCTTTTTCCAAAACGTGTGTTTTATTTATTTTTCTCAGACAGTAAACGGGTTCTAATACAGGGCAAGTTACGTTCTCTATCGTTACGTGTTTTAATCTGCTAATTGAAATACTAACTTATGACGATTTGGATTATGCAAGCACGCTTGTTTTTTTTCTAAAATTCTTCCTTTTTCCAAAACGCTGCTTTATTTATTTTTCTTGATTATGCAAACGTGTTTTAATACGGGCAAGTAGCGTTCTCATCAAGTTACGTGTTTTAATTCGTCTTGATTCAAAATACGGCTTCTGACGATTTGGAATATGCAAGCACGCTCTTTTCTCTAAAATTCTTCCTTTTTCCAAAACGTCTGTTTTATTTATTTTCCTTAGATTGTCTGTGCAAACGCTAGTACGGGCAAGTAGCGTTTCTAATATTACGTGTTTTAATCCCAGTCTTTAATTCAAATACTACGATTTGGATTATGCAAGCACGTCATTTTTTTTTTAAAATTCTTCCTTTTCCAAAATCGTCTCGTTTTATTTATTTATTCTAGATTGTGCAAACTGTTCTAATACGGCAAGTAGCGTTCCCTATCGTTATGTGTTTTAATCCCGCTAATTCAAATACGTTACTACGATTTGGATTATGCAAGCACGTTTAAAAATTCTTCCTTTTTCCAAAACGTCTGTTTTATTTATTTTCTTCAAATGCAAACGGGTTTTAATACGGCAACTAGCTTTATCACATGCGGTTTTAATCCATTTTCAAATTACGATTATGCAAGCACGTCTTTTTTCTAAAATTCTTCCTTTTTCAAAACTTGTTTTTTTTATTTGTTTTCCCCGGGACAGTAAACGTGTTCTAGTATGGGCAAGTAGCGTTTTTACTTTATGTGTTTTAATCCTATATAATTAAAATACGAATACTTACGACATTTGGATTATGCAAGCACGTTTGTTTTTCTAAAAATTGTTCCTTTTTTCCAAAACGCCTTTTATTTATTTTCCCACATTGTGCAAACGGGTTCTAGTACGGGCAAGTAACGTTTCTTCAATCATTAAGTGTTTTAACTGTGCTAATTCAAATACGGCTTACTTAAGATTTGGATTATGCAAGCATGTCTGCTTTTTCTAAAATTCTTCTTTTCCAAAACTTCGTTTTTTTATTTGTTTTCCCTCAGATTGTGCAAACGAAGTTCTAATACGGGCAAGTAGTGTTCTACTATTACGTGTTTTAATCCGTATAATTAATATACGCTTTACTACTTATTTGGATTATGCAAGCTCATCCGCTTATTTTTAAAAATCGTTTCTTTATTCCATAACGTCCTGCTTTATTTATTTTTCCTGACAGTAAACGGTTCTAATACGGGCAAGTAGTGTTCTCTTTCTCATACATGTTTTAACTCCGCTAATTCAAATACGGCTTACTACTGATTTGGATTATGCAAGCACGCCTCTGCTTTTTTAAATTCTTTCTTTTTTCCAAAACGCCTGCTTTATTTATTTTTCTCGATCAGTGCAAACGTTCTAATACGGCAAGTAGCGTTCTACATCGTTATGTTTTTAATCCGTGCTAATGCAAATACGCTTACGACGATTTGGATTTTTTGCAAGCGCCTGTTTTTTTTTCTAAAATTTCTTCCTTTTTCCAAAACGCCTGCTTTATTTATTTTTCTCGACAGTAAACGATTTCTAATACGCAAGTAGTGTTCTCTATTGTTACGTGTTTTCATCCGTGCTAATTCAAATACGGCCGACGAAGAATTGATTATGCAAGCATGTCTCGTTTTTTTTAAAATTCTTCTTTTTCCAAAAACTTCTATTTTTTATTTGTTTTCCTCGATTGTGCAAACGTGTTCTAATACCTGCAAGTAGTGTTCTTATGTTACATATTTTAATCAGCTAATTCAAATACGCTTTTTTACGACGATTTGGATTATGCAAGCGCGTCTGCTTTTTTTTTCTAAAAATTCTTCCTTTTTTCCAAACGCCTGCTTTATTTATTTTCCTCAGATTGTGCAAACGGTTCTAGTACTGCAAGTAGCGTTTCTATCATTTTATCGTTTTAACCGCTAATTCAAATATTTGGCTTTACGACTTCATTTGATTATGTAAGCACGCTCCGCTTTTCTAAAATTCTTTTTCCAAAACGCCTTGGATTTATTTTCCTCGACAGTAAACGGTTCTAGTAATTTTAGTTTCATCAAAGTTTTAGTCCGTGCTAATTCAAATACGCCATACAAGATTTTGATTATCCAACCATGTCTTTTTCTAGAAATTCTTCCTTTTTCCAAAACTTGTTTTTTATTTGTTTTCCTCAAACAGTAAACGGTTCTAATACGGGAAAGTAGTGTTCTCTACTATTACGTGTTTTAATCCGTGCTAATTCAAATACGGCTTACGACATTTGATTATGCAAGCACGCTCTGCTTTTTTTTTAAAAATCTTCTTTTTCCAAAATGTGTCTGCTTTATTTATTTATCTCTCGATCAGGCAAACGTTCTAATACGAGCAAGTAGCGTTTTATCAAGTATATGCTTTAACCGTGCTAATTCAAATACGGCTTAACTACGATTTGGATTATGCAAGCACGCCTGTTTTTTTTTCTAAAATTCTTCCTTTTGCCAAAACGCCTGCTTTATTTATTTTCTTCAACATCATGCAAACGGTTCTAATATCAAAGTAGCTGCTTCATCATCAAGCATGTTTTAACTGCGCTAATTCAAATACGGCTTACTTAAGATTTGATTATGTAAGCATGTCTCGTTTTTCTAAAATTCTTCCTTTTTCCAAAACTGCTTTTTTTTATTTGTTTTCCTCAGACATTGTGCAAACGGGTTCTAATACGGCAAGTAGTGTTCTCTATCAAGATGTTGTTTTAATACGTGCTAATTCAAATACGGCTTACGACGATTTGATTATGCAAGCACATGTTTGTTATTTTTAAAAATTTTCCTTTTTCCAAAACGTTTTTTTATTTATTTTTCTCAGATTGTGCAAACGGGTTCTAATACTGGGCAAGTTACGGTTTCTCATCAAGTTACGTGTTTTAACTGCGGCACATTGAAATACTGTTTACCATTCCATTTGGATTATGCAAGCACGCTTGTTTTTTTTCTAAAATTCTTCCTTTTTCCAAACGCCTCTTTATTTATTTTCTTCGATTGTGCAAACGTGTTTAATACTAGCAAGTAAATAAGTTTCATCATATTGTTTTAACTCCGTAATTCAAATACGCCATTTACTTACGCATTTGGAATATGCAAGCACGTCCGCTTTTCTAAAAATTCTTCCTTTTTCCAAAACGCCTCTGCTTTATTTATTTTCCTTAGATTGTGCAAACGTTTCTAGTACTAAGTAGCTTTTCATCATTACGTGTTTTAATCCGTGCTAATTCAAAATACGCCATTACGACGATTTGGATTATGCAAGCACGCCGTTTTTTTTAAAATTCTTCTTTTTCCAAAATCTCTGCTTTATTTATTTATCTTCGACAGTAAACGGTTCTAATACGAGCAAGTAGCGTTTCATCATGTGTTTTAATCCGTATAATTCAAATACGGGCTTACTACGATTTGGATTATGCAAGCACGCCTATTTTTGTTTTCTAAAATTCTTCCTTTTTCCAAAACGTCTGCTTTTATTTATTTTCTTTAGACTATGCAAACGGGTTCTAATACGTGCAAGTAGCTCTCTATCAAGATTGCAGTTTTAACTGCCAATTCAAATACGTTGCCACTTACTTATTTTGATTATGCACGCACGCCCTGCTTTTCTAAAATTCTTCCTTTTTCCAAAAACTTTGTTTTTTTATTTGTTTTCCTCGACAGTAAACGGGTTCTAATATGGGCAAGTAGCGTTCTTTAATGTTACGTGTTTTAATCCGTGCTAATTCAAATACGCTTACGATTTCCATTTGGATTATGCAAGCACGTCTCTGCTTTTTCCAAAAATTCTTCCTTTTCCATTTTTTATTTGTTTTCTCACATATTGTGCAAACGGGTTCTAATACGGCAAGTAGTGTTCTCATCATACGTATGTTTTAATACGTATATCTCAAATATGGCTTACTTAAGATTTGGATTATGCAAGCACGCCTGCTTATTTTAAAATTTTTCTTTTTCCAAAACTTCTGCTTTATTTATTTGTTTTCTCAGATTGTGCAAACGGGTTCGACACGGGCAAGTAACGTTCTTACTCAGCATTGTGTTTTAATCCGTGCTAATTAATATACGGTTGACTTACCATTTGGATTATGCAAGCTCATCTATTTTTTTTAAAAATTGTTCTTTATTCCATAATGCCTGCTTTATTTATTTTTCCTGGAAAAACTGGTTCTAATACGGCAGTAGTGTTCTTCACATGCATAGCAGAATCATGGCTAATTCAATACGGCTTACTTACGATTGGATTATGCAAGCATGTCCTGTTTTTTTCTTAAAATTTTCCTTTTTCCAAAACGCCCTGCTTTATTTATTTTCTCCTGATTATGCAAACGGGTTTTAATACTGGCAAGTAGCGTTTCTACTGCTACGTGTTTTAGTCCGTGTCATGATCTCAAATACGGCTTACAACGATTTGGATTATGCAAGCACGTTCGTTTTTTTTTTCTAAAATTTCTTCCTTTTTCCAAAACGCTTCCGTTTTATTTATTTTTCTCAGATTGTGCAAACGGGTTCTAGTACGGCAACTAGCGTTCTCTATTGTTACGTGTTTTCATCCTTGTAATTCAAATACGGCTTACTTACGAATTGGATTATGCAAGCATGTCCTGCTTTTCTAAAATTCTTCTTTTTCCAAAACTTCTATTTTTTATTTGTTTTCCTTTCGATTGTGCAAATGGGTTCTAATACCGCAAGTAGTGTTCTCTATTGTTATTGTTTTAACTGCGCTAATTCAAATAATGCTTTACGATTTATTTGGATTATGCAAGCGTCGTTCTGCTTTTTTTCTAAAAATTCTTCTTTATTCCAAAACGCCTCTGCTTTATTTATTTTCCTCGACAGTAAACGTGGTTCTAGTACGCAGTAGCGTTCTACGCATTTGTTTTAATCCGTATAATTCAAATTCGCTTACTTAATTTACTTGGATTATGCAAGCACGCCTGTTTTCTAAAAATTCTTCTTTTTTCCAAAATGTCTGCTTTATTTATTTTCCTCGATTGTGCAAACGGGTTCTAGTAATGGCAAGTAGCTTCAGATCAGTTACGCGTTTTAATCCGTGCTAATTCAAATACGCCACTTAAGATTTGATTATGCAAGCATGTCCTTGCTTTTTCTAAAATTTTTCCTTTTTCCAAAACTTCTGTTTTTTATTTGTTTTCGATTGTGCAAACGTGGTTCTAATGCTGCAAGTAGTGTTTCTCATCAAGCACGCGTTTTAATTCGTATAATTCGTGATACGCTTACGACGATTTGGATTATGCAAGCACATCTGTTTTTTTTTAAAATTCTTCATTTTTCCAAAACGCCTCTTTATTTATTTTTCGATCGTCTAAACGGGTTCTAATACGGGCATGCTTCATCAAGCATGCGGTTTTAATCCGTAATTGAAATACGTTTACTTACTGATTTGATTATGCAAGCACGTTTGTTTTTTTTCTAAAAAATTCTTCCTTTTTCCAAAACGCTGCTTTATTTATTTTCTTCAAATTATGCAAATGTGTTCTAATACTGGAAAGTAGCCGTTTCTCATCAAGTTATATGTTTTAATCCGTGGCTTATTCAAATACGGCTTACTTACGCATTTGGATTATTCAAGCACGCCTGCTTTTTCTAAAAATTCTTCCTTTTTCCATAACGCCTCTTTTATTTATTTTCTCGACATTTTGCAAACGGGTTCTAGTACTGGCAAGTAGCCGCTTCTTACTGTTACGTGTTTTAATACCGTGGCTATTCAAATATCACATTTATGATTGGATTATGCAAGCACGCTAATTTATTTTTAAAAATTTTCCTTTTTCCAAACGCCGCTTTTTTATTTGTTTTCCTCAAAAGTGTAAACGGTTCTAGTACGGCAAGTAGTGTTCTCTACTGTTACTTGTTTTAATCCGTATAATTCAAATACGTTTACGCATTTGCATTTGGATTATACAAGCACGTCTGCTTTTTCTAAAATTTTTCTTTTTCCTAAAAAAGTCCTGCTTTATTTATTTTCCTCAGATTGTGCAAACGGTTCTAGTGTACAGGCAAGTAGTGTTCTCATCAAGTACGCGGTTTTAATACGCGCTAATTCACATACGGCTTACGACGCATTTGGATTATGCAAGCACGCTTCTTATTTATTTTTAAAAATTTTCTTTTTTCCAAACGCCTGCTTTATTTATTTTTCTCGACAGTAACGTTCTAATACTCGCAAGTAACGTTTAACAAGTTACGCATTGTTTTAATCAAAGGCAAATTCAAATACGGCTTACTTACGATTTGGATTATGTAAGCACGCCTCCGTTTTCAAAAAAGTTCTTCCCTTTTCCAAACGCTCTCTTTATTTATTTTCCTCGATTGTGTAAACGGGTTCTAGTACGGCAAGTAGCGTTTCTATCATTACGTGTTTTTAATTCGTACTAATTCAAATACGGCTTACTTACGCATTTGGATTATGCAAGCACGCTCTGTTTTTTTTAAAAATTCTTCTTTTTTCCAAAACGTCTGCTTTATTTATTTTCTCTCGATCATGCAAACGGGTTCTAATACGAGCAAGTAGCGTTTCTCACTCATCATGTGTTTTAATCCGTGCTAATTCAAATACTGGCTTACGTACGATTTGGATTATGCAAGCACGCCTGTCTTTTTTTCTAAAATTCTTCCTTTTTCCAAAACGCTCTGCTTTATTTATTTTCTTCAGATTATGCAAACGGGTTCTAATAACGGGCAAGTAGCTGCTTCTCTATCAAGTTACGTGTTTTAATCCGTGCTAATTCAAATACGGCTTACTTACGATTTGGATTATGCAAGCATGTCCTGTTTTTTCTAAAAATTCTTCCTTTTTCCAAAACTGCTTGTTTTATTTGTTTTCCTCAGACTGTGCAAACGGGTTCTAATACTGCGGCAAGTAGTGTTCTCTATCGTTACGTGTTTTAATTCGTGCTAATTCAAATACGCTTACGACGATTTGGATTATGCAAGCACGTCTCGTTTATTTCTAAAAATTCTTCTTTTTCCAAAACGTCTGTTTTATTTATTTTCCTCAGATTAGTGCAAACGGGTTCTAATACGTGCAAGTAACGCTTTCTACCAAGCTATGTGTTTTAATCCGTGCTAATTCAAATACGGCTTACTTACTTATTTGGATTATGCAAGCACGTCTGTTTTTTTCTTAAAATTCTTCCTTTTTCCAAAACGTCCTGCTTTATTTATTTTCCTCAGATTGTGCAAACGGGTTCTAATACGGGCAAGTAGCGTTTCTCATCAGTATGCGTGTTTTAATCCGTGCTAATTCAAATACGCGCTTACTTACGATTTGGATTATGCAAGCACGCCTCTGTTTTTCTAAAAATTCTTCCTTTTTCCAAAACGCCTGCTTTATTTATTTTCCTCAGATTGTGCAAACGGGTTCTAATACTGGGCAAGTAGCGTTCTCTACTCACTACGTGTTTTAATCGTGCTAATTCAAATACGGCTTACGTACGCATTTGGATTATGCAAGCACGTCTGCTTTTTTCTAAAAATTCTTCCTTTTTCCAAAACGTCTGCTTTATTTATTTTCTCCGATTGTGCAAACGGGTTCTAATACTGGGCAAGTAGCGTTCTCTATCATGTATGCGTTTTAATCCGTGCTAATTCAAATACTGCTTACGTACGATTTGGATTATGCAAGCACGTCTTGCTTTTTCTAAAATTCTTCCTTTTTCCAAAACGTCTCTGCTTTATTTATTTTCCTCAGATTGTGCAAACGGGTTCTAATACATGGCAAGTAGCGTTTCTAACATGTTACGTGTTTTAATCCGTGGTAATTCAAATACGGCTTACGACGATTTGGATTATGCAAGCATGTCTGCTTTTTCTAAAAATTCTTCCTTTTTCCAAAACGTCTACTTTTATTTGTTTTCCTCGACATGGTAAACGGGTTCTAATACCTGGCAAGTAGCTGTTCTCTATCATGTTACGTGTTTTAATCCGTGCTAATTCAAATACGGCTTACGTACGATTTGGATTATGCAAGCACGTCTCTGTTTTTTCTAAAAATTCTTCCTTTTTCCAAAACGTCCTGCTTTTATTTATTTTCCTCGACATTGTGCAAACGGGTTCTAATACGGCAAGTAGTGTTCTCATCACATTGCTGTTTTAATTCGTGCTAATTCAAATACGGCTTACGACGATTTGGATTATGCAAGCACGTCTCTTTTTTTTAAAAATTCTTCATTTTTCCAAAACGTCTGTTTTATTTATTTTTCTCAGATTGTGCAAACGGGTTCTAATACGGGCAAGTAGCGTTTCTCATCAAGTTACGTGTTTTAATCCGTGCTAATTCAAATACGGCTTACGACGATTTGGATTATGCAAGCACGTCTGTTTTTTTTCTAAAAATTCTTCCTTTTTCCAAAACGTCTGTTTTATTTATTTTCTTCAGATTATGCAAACGGGTTCTAATACGGGCAAGTAGCGTTCTCTACTGTTACGTGTTTTAATCCGTGCTAATTCAAATACGGCTTACGACGATTTGGATTATGCAAGCACGTCTGTTTTTCTAAAAATTCTTCCTTTTTCCAAAACGTCTGTTTTATTTATTTTCCTCAGATTGTGCAAACGGGTTCTAATACGGGCAAGTAGTGTTCTCTCATCGTTACGTGTTTTAATCCGCGCTAATTCAAATACGGCTTACTTACGCATTTGGATTATGCAAGCACGCTCGTTTTTTTTTCAAAAATTCTTCATTTTTCCAAAACGCTCTGTTTTATTTATTTTTCTCGCATTGTGCAAACGGGTTCTAATACGGGCAAGTAGCTGCTTCTCATCGTTACGTGTTTTAATCTGTGCTAATTCAAATACTGCTTACTACGATTTGGATTATGCAAGCATGTCTCGTTTCTAAAATTCTTTTCCCAGCACTGCTTTTATTGTTTTCCTCGTGATTGTGCAAACGGTTCTAATACGGGCAAGTAGTGTTCTACCGTTACGTGTTTTAATACGTGCTAATTCAAATACGACTTACGACGATTTGGATTATGCAAGCACGTCTCGTTTATTTAAAAATTCTTCTTTTTCCAAAACGTCTATTTTATTTATTTTTCTCGTGACATAAACGGTTCTTAATACTAAGTAGCGTTCTCTCATCGTTATGTCTTTTATTCCGTGCTAATTGAAATACGGTTTACTTACGATTTGGATTATGCAAGCATGTCCGTTTTTCTAAAATTCTTCCTTTTCCCAAACTGCTTTTATTTGTTTTCCTTAGATCGTGCAAACGGGTTCTAATACTTCAGCAAGTAGTGTTCTACCGTTACGTGTTTTAATTTGTGCTAATTCAAATACGGCCACGCTCGATTTGGATTATGCAAGCACGTCTCGTTTTTTCAAAAATTCTTTATTTTTCCAAAACGTCTTGTTTATTTATTTTTCTCACATTGTTCAAACTATGTTCTAATACGGCAAGTAAATGTTTTACCGTTATGTCTTTTATTCCGTGCTAATTCAAATACGGCTTACTACGATTTGATTATGCAAGGACGTCTGTTTTTTTTTTCTAAAATTCTTCCCGTCTAAAACGTCCGTTTTATTATTTTCTTCAGACATGCAAACGGATTCTAATACGGCAAGTAAATAGTTTCTCATCGTTACGTGTTTTAATCCGTGCTAATTCAGCCACGCTACGACGATTTGATTATGCAAGCACGTCTCGTTTTTCAAAATTCTTCCTTTTTCCAAAACTTCTGTTTTTTTATTTGTTTTCCTCGGACAGTAAACGGGTTCTAATACGGCAGGTAGCGTTTTCATCAAGCACTGTGTTTTAATCCGTGCTAATTCAAA
The DNA here is from genome assembly GCA_026541065.1 of Canavalia ensiformis. Lineage (NCBI taxonomy): Eukaryota > Viridiplantae > Streptophyta > Magnoliopsida > Fabales > Fabaceae > Canavalia > Canavalia ensiformis. The sequence continues at coordinate 11,936 of JAMKYM010000390.1, read as the reverse complement.
TACGCTCACTTACGATTTGGATTATGCAAGCACGTCTCGTTTTTTCTAAAAATTCTTCCTTTTTCCAAAACGTCTGTTTTATTTATTTGTCTTCAGATTATGCAAACGGGTTCTAATACGGCAAGTAGCGTTTCTCATCGTTACGTGTTTTAATTCGTGCTAATTCAAATACGGCTTACTATCGATTTGGATTATGCAAGCACGTCTGCTTTTTTCTAAAAATTCTTCCTTTTTCCAAAACGTCTGTTTTATTTATTTTCCTCACATTGTGCAAACGGGTTCTAATACGGGCAAGTAGCGTTCTCTACTGTTACGTGTTTTAATCCGTGCTAATTCAAATACGGCTTACGACGATTTGGATTATGCAAGCACGTCTGTTTTTTTTTCTAAAAATTCTTCCTTTTTCCAAAACGTCTGTTTTATTTATTTTCCTCGATCATGCAAACGGGTTCTAATACGGGCAAGTAGCTGTTCTCTATCAGTTACGTGTTTTAATCCGTGCTAATTCAAATACGCTTACTACTTCGATTTGGATTATGCAAGCACGTCTGCTTTTTCTAAAAATTCTTCCTTTTTCCAAAACGTCTGTTTTATTTATTTTCCTTAGATTGTGCAAACGGGTTCTAGTACTGGCAAGTAGCTGTTCTCATCAATGCATGTTTTAATCCGTGCTAATTCAAATACTGGCTACTTAAGATTTGGATTATGCAAGCATGTCTGTTTTTCTAAAAATTCTTCCTTTTTCCAAAACTGTTTTTTTTATTTGTTTTCCTCAGATTGTGCAAACGGGTTCTAATACGGGCAAGTAGTGTTCTCTACTGTTACGTGTTTTAATTCGTGCTAATTCAAATACGGCTTACGACGATTTGGATTATGCAAGCACGTCTGTTTTTTTTAAAAAATTCTTCATTTTTCCAAAACGTCTGTTTTATTTATTTTCCTCAGATTGTGCAAACGGGTTCTAATACGGGCAAGTAGCGTTCTCTACTGTTACGTGTTTTAATCCGTGCTAATTCAAATACGGCTTACGACGATTTGGATTATGCAAGCACGTCTGTTTTTTTTTAAAAATTCTTCCTTTTTCCAAAACGTCTGTTTTATTTATTTTTCTCAGATTGTGCAAACGGGTTCTAATACGGGCAAGTAGCGTTCTCTACTGTTACGTGTTTTAATCCGTGCTAATTCAAATACGGCTTACGACGATTTGGATTATGCAAGCACGTCTGTTTTTTCTAAAAATTCTTCCTTTTTCCAAAACGTCTGTTTTATTTATTTTCCTCAGATTGTGCAAACGGGTTCTAATACGGGCAAGTAGCGTTCTCTACTGTTACGTGTTTTAATCCATGCTAATTCAAATACGGCTTACGACGATTTGGATTATGCAAGCACGTCTGCTTTTTCTAAAAATTCTTCTTTTTTCCAAAACGTCTGTTTTATTTATTTTCCTCAGATTGTGCAAACGGGTTCTAATACGGGCAAGTAGCGTTCTCATCATTACGTGTTTTAATCCGTGCTAATTCAAATACGGCTTACGACGATTTGGATTATGCAAGCACGTCTGTTTTTTTTAAAATTCTTCTTTTTTCCAAAACGTCTCGTTTTATTTATTTTTCTCGATCATGTAAACGGGTTCTAATACGGGCAAGTAGTGTTCTCTACTGTTACGTGTTTTAATCTGTGCTAATTCAAATACGGCTTACGACGATTTGGATTATGCAAGCACGTCTGTTTTTTCTAAAAATTCTTCCTTTTTCCAAAACGTCTGTTTTATTTATTTTCCTCGACATTGTGCAAACGGGTTCTAATACTGGCAAGTAGCGTTCTCATCAGTTATGTGTTTTAATCCGTGCTAATTCAAATACGCGCTTACTTACGCATTTGGATTATGCAAGCACGTCTGTTTTTTCTAAAAATTCTTCCTTTTTCCAAAACGTCCTGCTTTATTTATTTTCCTCAGATTGTGCAAACGGGTTCTAGTACGGCAAGTAACGTTTCTCATCGTTACGTGTTTTAATCCGTGCTAATTCAAATACGGCTTACGAAGATTTGGATTATGCAAGCATGTCTTTTTTTCTAAAAATTCTTCCTTTTTCCAAAACGTCTGTTTTTTTATTTGTTTTCCTCAGATTGTGCAAACGGGTTCTAATACTGGGCAAGTAGCGTTTCTCATCATTACGTGTTTTAATCCGTGCTAATTCAAATACGGCTTACGACGATTTGGATTATGCAAGCACGTCTGTTTTTTCTAAAAATTCTTCCTTTTTCCAAAACGTCTCGTTTTATTTATTTTCCTCAGATTGTGCAAACGGGTTCTAATACTGGCAAGTAGCGTTCTCTTCTGTTACGTGTTTTAATCCGTGCTAATTCAAATACGGCTTACGACGATTTGGATTATGCAAGCACGTCTTGTTTTTTCTAAAAATTCTTCCTTTTTCCAAAACGTCTGTTTTATTTATTTTCCTCAGATTGTGCAAACGGGTTCTAGTACGGGCAAGTAGCGTTCTCAACTGTTACGTGTTTTAATCCGTGCTAATTCAAATACGGCTTACGACGATTTGGATTATGCAAGCACGTCTGTTTTTCTAAAAATTCTTCCTTTTTCCAAAACGTCTGTTTTATTTATTTTCCTCAGATTGTGCAAACGGGTTCTAGTACGGGCAAGTAGCGCTTCTCATCAGTTACGTGTTTTAATCTGCAGCTAATTCAAATACGGCTTTACGACGATTTGGATTATGCAAGCACGTCTCTGTTTTTCTAAAAATTCTTCCTTTTTCCAAAACTTCTTGTTTTATTTATTTTCCTCAGATTGTGCAAACGGGTTCTAATACGGGCAAGTAGTGTTCTCTACTGTTACGTGTTTTAATTCGTGCTAATTCAAATACGGCTTACGACGATTTGGATTATGCAAGCACGTCTGTTTTTTTTAAAAATTCTTCATTTTTCCAAAACGTCTGTTTTATTTATTTTTCTCAGATTGTGCAAACGGGTTCTAATACGGGCAAGTAGCGTTTCTCATCGTTACGTGTTTTAATCCGTGCTAATTCAAATACTGCTACGACGATTTGGATTATGCAAGCACGTCTTTGTTTTTCTAAAAATTCTTCCTTTTTCCAAAACGTCTGTTTTATTTATTTTCCTCAGATTATGCAAACGGGTTCTAATACGGGCAAGTAGCGTTCTCTACTGTTACGTGTTTTAATCCGTGCTAATTCAAATACGGCTTACGACGATTTGGATTATGCAAGCACGTCTGTGTTTCTAAAAATTCTTCCTTTTTCCAAAACGCCTGTTTTATTTGTTTTCCTCGATTGTGCAAACGGGTTCTAATACTGGCAAGTAGTGTTTCTCATCATAGTTACGTGTTTTAATCCGTACTAATTCAAATACGGCTTACTTACGATTTGGATTATGCAAGCACGTCTGTTTTTTCTAAAATTCTTCCTTTTTCCAAAACGTCTGTTTTATTTATTTTCCTCAGATTGTGCAAACGGGTTCTAATACGGGCAAGTAGCGTTCTCTACTGTTACGTGTTTTAATCCGTGCTAATTCAAATACGGCTTACGACGATTTGGATTATGCAAGCACGTCTAGTTTTTTCTAAAAATTCTTCCTTTTTCCAAAACGTCTGTTTTATTTATTTTCCTCAGATTATGCAAACGGGTTCTAATACGGGCAAGTAGCGTTCTCTACTGTTATGTGTTTTAATCCGTGCTAATTCAAATACGGCTTACGACGATTTGGATTATGCAAGCACGTCTGTTTTTCTAAAATTCTTCCTTTTTCCAAAACGTCTATTTTTTTTTATTTTCCTCAGATTGTGCAAACGGGTTCTAATACGAGCAAGTAGCGTTCTCTACTGTTACGTGTTTTAATCCGTGCTAATTCAAATACGGCTTACGACGATTTGGATTATGCAAGCACGTCCTGTTTTTTCTAAAAATTCTTCCTTTTTCCAAAACGTCTGTTTTATTTATTTTCCTCGGATTGTGCAAACGGGTTCTAATACTGGCAAGTAGCGTTCTCTACTGTTACGTGTTTTAATCCGTGCTAATTCAAATACGGCTTACGACGATTTGGATTATGCAAGCATGTCTGTTTTTCTAAAAATTCTTCCTTTTTCCAAAACTTCTGTTTTTTTTATTTGTTTTCCTCAGATTGTGCAACGGGTTCTAATACGGGCAAGTAGCGTTCTCTACTGTTACGTGTTTTAATTCGTGCTAATTCAAATACGGCTTACGACGATTTGGATTATGCAAGCACGTCTGTTTTTTTTCTAAAAATTCTTCATTTTTCCAAAACGTCTGTTTTATTTATTTTTCTCAGACAGTAAACGGGTTCTAATACGGGCAAGTAGCGTTTTCATCAAGTTACGTGTTTTAATCCGTGCTAATTCAAATACGGCTTACGACGATTTGGATTATGCAAGCACGTCTGTTTTTTTTCTAAAAATTCTTCCTTTTTCCAAAACGTCTGTTTTATTTATTTTCCTCACATTGTGCAAACGGGTTCTAATACGGGCAAGTAGCGTTCTCTACTGTTACGTGTTTTAATCCGTGCTAATTCAAATACGGCTTACGACGATTTGGATTATGCAAGCACGTCTGTTTTTCTAAAAATTCTTCCTTTTTCCAAAACGTCTGTTTTATTTATTTTCCTCAGATTGTGCAAACGGGTTCTAATACGGGCAAGTAGCGTTCTCTACTGTTACGTGTTTTAATCCGTGCTAATTCAAATACGGCTTACGACGATTTGGATTATGCAAGCACGTCTGTTTTTCTAAAAATTCTTCCTTTTTCCAAAACGTCTGTTTTATTTATTTTCCTCAGATTGTGCAAACGGGTTCTAATACGGGCAAGTAGCGTTCTCTACTGTTACGTGTTTTAATTCGTGCTAATTCAAATACGGCTTACGACGATTTGGATTATGCAAGCATGTCTGTTTTTCTAAAAATTCTTCCTTTTTCCAAAACTGTCTGTTTTATTTGTTTTCCTCAGATTGTGCAAACGGGTTCTAATACGGGCAAGTAGTGTTCTCTATTGTTACGTGTTTTAATTCGTGCTAATTCAAATACGGCTTACGACGATTTGGATTATGCAAGCACGTCTTTTTTTTTCTAAAAATTCTTCTTTTTTCCAAAACGTCTGTTTTATTTATTTTTCTCAGATTGTGCAAACGGGTTCTAATACGGGCAAGTAGCGTTCTCTACTGTTACGTGTTTTAATCCGTGCTAATTCAAATACGGCTTACGACGATTTGGATTATGCAAGCACGTCTGTTTTTTTCTAAAAATTCTTCCTTTTTCCAAAACGTCTGTTTTATTTATTTTCTTCAGATTATGCAAACGGGTTCTAATACGGGCAAGTAGCGTTCTCTACTGTTACGTGTTTTAATCCGTGCTAATTCAAATACGGCTTACGACGATTTGGATTATGCAAGCACGTCTGTTTTTTCTAAAAATTCTTCCTTTTTCCAAAACGTCTGTTTTATTTATTTTCCTCAGATTATGCAAACGGGTTCTAATACGGGCAAGTAGCGTTCTCTACTGTTACGTGTTTTAATCCGTGCTAATTCAAATACGGCTTACGACGATTTGGATTATGCAAGCACGTCTGTTTTTCTAAAAATTCTTCCTTTTTCCAAAACGTCTGCTTTTATTTATTTTCCTCAGATTGTGCAAACGGGTTCTAATACGGGCAAGTAGCTGCTTCTCTATCGTTACGTGTTTTAATTCGTACTAATTCAAATACGGCTTACTGACGATTTGGATTATGCAAGCACGTCTGCTTTTTTTCTAAAAATTCTTCCTTTTTCCAAAACGTCTGTTTTATTTATTTTTCTCAGATTGTGCAAACGGGTTCTAATACGGGCAAGTAGTGTTCTCTACTGTTACGTGTTTTAATCCGTGCTAATTCAAATACGGCTTACGACGATTTGGATTATGCAAGCACGTCTTTTTTTTTCTAAAAATTCTTCCTTTTTCCAAAACGTCTGTTTTATTTATTTTTCTCGGATTATGCAAACGGGTTCTAATACGGGCAAGTAGCGTTCTCTATCGATACGTGTTTTAATCCGTGCTAATTCAAATACGGCTTACTACGATTTGGATTATGCAAGCACGTCTGTTTTTCTAAAAATTCTTCTTTTTCCAAAACGCCTGCTTTTATTTATTTTCCTCAGATTGTGCAAACGGGTTCTAATACTGGCAAGTAGCGTTCTCATCAAGTTATGTGTTTTAATCCGTGCTAATTCAAATACGGCTTACGAACGATTTGGATTATGCAAGCATGTCTGTTTTTCTAAAAATTCTTCCTTTTTCCAAAACGTCTGTTTTTTTATTTATTTTCCTCAGATTGTGCAAACGGGTTCTAATACTGGCAAGTAGTGTTTTCTATCAAGCTACGTGTTTTAATCCGTGCTAATTCAAATACGGCTTACGACGATTTGGATTATGCAAGCACGTCTGTTTTTCTAAAAATTCTTCTTTTTCCAAAACGCTCTGTTTTATTTATTTTCCTCAGATTATGCAAACGGGTTCTAATACCGGCAAGTAGCGTTCTCTCATACGTTACGTGTTTTAATCCGTGCTAATTCAAATACTGGCTACGACGATTTGGATTATGCAAGCACGTCTCTGTTTTTTCTAAAAATTCTTCCTTTTTCCAAAACGTCTGTTTTTTATTTGTTTTCCTCGGATCATGCAAACGGGTTCTAATACGGCAAGTAGCGTTCTCTATCATGTACGTGTTTTAATCCGTGCTAATTCAAATACGTGCTTACTGACGATTTGGATTATGCAAGCACGTCTGTTTTTTCTAAAAATTCTTCCTTTTTCCAAAACGTCTATTTTATTTATTTTCCTCGATCAGTAAACGGGTTCTAGTACTGGGCAAGTAGCTGCTTCTCATCATGTTACGTGTTTTAATCCGTGCTAATTCAAATACGGCTTACGAACGATTTGGATTATGCAAGCACGTCTCTGTTTTTCTAAAAATTCTTCCTTTTTCCAAAACGTCTGTTTTATTTATTTTCCTCAGATTGTGCAAACGGGTTCTAATACGGGCAAGTAGCGTTCTCTACTGTTACGTGTTTTAATTCGTGCTAATTCAAATACGGCTTACGACGATTTGGATTATGCAAGCACGTCTGTTTTTCTTAAAATTCTTCCTTTTTCCAAAACGTCTCGTTTTATTTATTTTCCTCGATTAGTGCAAACGGGTTCTAATACGGGCAAGTAGCGTTCTTCTATCAGTACGTGTTTTAATCCGTGCTAATTCAAATACGGCTTACGACGATTTGGATTATGCAAGCACGTCTGTTTTTTTCTAAAAATTCTTCCTTTTTCCAAAACGTCTGTTTTATTTATTTTCCTCAGATTATGCAAACGGGTTCTAATACGGGCAAGTAGCGTTCTCTACTGTTACGTGTTTTAATTCGTGCTAATTCAAATACGCTTACGACGATTTGGATTATGCAAGCACGCTTGTTTTTTTTTCAAAATTCTTCCTTTTTCCAAAAACGCTCCTGCTTTATTTATTTTCTTCAGACATGCAAACGGGTTTTAATAAGGGCAAGTAGCGTTTCTTTACCATTATGTGTTTAACTGTGCCTAATTCAATACGGCGCACGACGATTTCGGGATTATGCAAGGACGCCTGTTTTTTTTTCTAAAAAATTCTTCCTTTTTCCAAAAAACGTCTCTTTGATTTATTTTCCTCAGTTATGAAAACGGTTCTACTGCCGGGCAAGTAGCGCCTCTTTATTCGATGTTTTAATTCTACTTTAATTCAAATGCGCTACGAAGATTTGGATTATACAAGCACGCCTCGCTTTTTCTAAAAATTCTTCTTTTTTCCAAAACGCTCTGCTTTATTTATTTTCCTCATTGTGCAACGGGTTCTTAATACGTGCAAGTAGCTGTTTAACACATGCGTTTTAATTGGTAAGACAAATACGGCTTACTTACGATTTGGATTATGCAAGCACGTCTGCTTTTTCTAAAAATTCTTCTTTTTTCCAAAACGTCTGCTTTATTTATTTTCCTCGATTGTGTAAACGGGTTCTAATACTGGCAAGTAGCGTTCTCTCATGCTATTTGTTTTAATCCGTGCTAATTCAAATACTGCTTACTGACGCATTTGGATTATGCAAGCACGCTCTGTTTTTCTAAAAATTCTTCCTTTTTCCAAAACGTCTGCTTTATTTATTTTCCTCAGATTGTGCAAACGGGTTCTAATACTCGGCAAGTAGCTGTTCTCTATCACGTTACGTGTTTTAATCTGCGCTAATTCAAATACGCTTACGTACGATTTGGATTATGCAAGCACGCCTGTTTTTTCTAAAAATTCTTCCTTTTTCCAAAACGCTCTGCTTTATTTATTTTTCTCACATTGTGCAAACGGGTTCTAATACTGGCAAGTAACGTTTCTCATCAAGCTATGTGTTTTAATCCGTGCTAATTCAAATACGCTTACGACGATTTGGATTATGCAAGCACGTCTCTGTTTTTTTCTAAAAATTCTTCCTTTTTCCAAAACGTCTCGTTTTATTTATTTTTCTCGATCATGTAAACGGGTTCTAATACGGGCAAGTAGCTGTTCTCATCGTTACGTGTTTTAATCCGTGCTAATTCAAATACGGTTTACGACGATTTGGATTATGCAAGCATGTCTCGTTTTTCTAAAAATTCTTCCTTTTTCCAAAACGCCTGTTTTATTTATTTTCCTCAGATTGTGCAAACGGGTTCTAATACGGCAAGTAGCGTTCTCTATCAAGTTACGTGTTTTAATCCGTGCTAATTCAAATACGACTTACGACGATTTGGATTATGCAAGCACGTTCGTTTTTTTTCTAAAAATTCTTCCTTTTTCCAAAACGTCTGTTTTATTTATTTTCTTCAGATTATGCAAACGGGTTCTAATAAGGGCAAGTAGCGTTCTCTACTGTTACGTGTTTTAATCCGTGCTAATTCAAATACGGCTTACGACGATTTGGATTATGCAAGCACGTCTGTTTTTCTAAAAATTCTTCTTTTTTCCAAAACGTCTGTTTTATTTATTTTCCTCAGATCAGTGCAAACAGGTTCTAGTACGGCAAGTAGCGTTCTCATCAGTTACGTGTTTTAATCCGTGCTAATTCAAATACGGCTTACGTAAGATTTGGATTATGCAAGCATGTCTGTTTTTTCTAAAATTCTTCCTTTTTCCAAAACTGTCTTGTTTTATTTGTTTTCCTCGAGATTGTGCAAACGGGTTCTAATACGGCAAGTAGTGTTCTCATCAAGTTACGTGTTTTAATTCGTGCTAATTCAAATACGGCTTACGACGATTTGGATTATGCAAGCAGGTCTGTTTTTTTTAAAAAATTCTTCATTTTTCCAAAACGTCTGTTTTATTTATTTTTCTCAGATTGTGCAAACGGGTTCTAATACGGGCAAGTAGCGTTCTCTACTGTTATGTGTTTTAATCCGTGCTAATTCAAATACGGCTTACGACGATTTGGATTATGCAAGCACGTCTGTTTTTTTCTAAAAATTCTTCCTTTTTCCAAAACGTCTGTTTTATTTATTTTCTTCAGATTATGCAAACGGGTTCTAATACTGGCAAGTAGCGTTCTCTATCATGTACGTGTTTTAATCCGTGCTAATTCAAATATGGCTTACGACGATTTGGATTATGCAAGCACGTCTGTTTTTTCTAAAAATTCTTCTTTTTCCAAAACGTCTGCTTTATTTATTTTCCTCGTATTGTGCAAACGGTTCTAATACGTGGCAAGTAGCGTTCTCTCATCGTTACGTGTTTTAATCCGTGCTAATTCAAATACGGCTTACTTACGATTTGGATTATGCAAGCACGTCTGTTTTTTTAAAATTCTTCCTTTTTCCAAAACGTCTCTGTTTTATTTATTTTTCTCAGATTGTGCAAACGGGTTCTAATACGGGCAAGTAGCGTTCTCTACTGTTACGTGTTTTAATCCGTGCTAATTCAAATACGGCTTACGACGATTTGGATTATGCAAGCACGTCTGTTTTTTTTAAAAATTCTTCCTTTTTCCAAAACGTCTGTTTTATTTATTTTTCTCAGATTGTGCAAACGGGTTCTAATACGGGCAAGTAGCGTTCTCTACTGTTACGTGTTTTAATCCGTGCTAATTCAAATACGGCTTACGACGATTTGGATTATGCAAGCACGTCTCGTTTTTTCTAAAAATTCTTCCTTTTTCCAAAACGTCTGCTTTATTTATTTTCTCTCAGATTGTGCAAACGGGTTCTAATACGTGCAAGTAAGTGTTCTCTACTGTTACGTGTTTTAATCCGTGCTAATTCAAATACGGCTTACGACGATTTGGATTATGCAAGCACGTTTGTTTTTCTAAAAATTCTTCCTTTTTCCAAAACGTCTGTTTTATTTATTTTCCTCGTATTATGCAAACGGGTTCTAATACTGGCAAGTAGCGTTCTCATCAAGCATACGTGTTTTAATCCGTGCTAATTCAAATACGGCTTACGACGATTTGGATTATGCAAGCACGTCTGTTTTTTTTTCTAAAAATTCTTCCTTTTTCCAAAACGTCTGTTTTATTTATTTTCTTCAGATTGTGCAAACGGGTTCTAATACGGGCAAGTAGCGTTTTCATCAAGCTACGTGTTTTAATCCGTGCTAATTCAAATACTGGCTTACGACGATTTGGATTATGCAAGCACGTCTCGTTTTTCTAAAAATTCTTCCTTTTTCCAAAACGTCTGTTTTATTTATTTTCCTCGATTGTGCAAACGGGTTCTAATACGGGCAAGTAGTGTTCTCATCATGTATGTGTTTTAATTCGTGCTAATTCAAATACGGCTTACGACGATTTGGATTATGCAAGCACGTCCTGTTTTTTCTAAAAATTCTTCCTTTTTCCAAAACGTCTGCTTTATTTATTTTCCTCGATTGTGCAAACGGGTTCTAATACGGGCAAGTAGCGTTCTCTAATCGTTACGTGTTTTAATCCGTGCTAATTCAAATACGGCTTACTGACGATTTGGATTATGCAAGCACGTCTCTGTTTTTCTAAAAATTCTTCCTTTTTCCAAAACGTCTGTCTTTTTATTTATTTTCCTCGACTATGCAAACGGGTTCTAATACTGGCAAGTAGCTGTTCTCTATCAAGTACGTGTTTTAATCCGTGCTAATTCAAATACTGACTTACGACGATTTGGATTATGCAAGCATGTCTCTGCTTTTTCTAAAAATTCTTCCTTTTTCCAAAACGTTCTGCTTTTATTTATTTTCCTCGACATTGTGCAAACGGGTTCTAATACGGGCAAGTAGCTGTTCTCTATCAGTATGTGTTTTAATTCGTGCTAATTCAAATACTGCTTACGACGATTTGGATTATGCAAGCACGTCTGCTTTTTTTAAAAATTCTTCCTTTTTCCAAAACGCTCTGCTTTATTTATTTTTCTCAGATTGTGCAAACGGGTTCTAATAATGGGCAAGTAGCTGTTTCTACAAGTTACGTGTTTTAATCCGCGCTAATTCAAATACGGCTTACTTACGATTTGGATTATGCAAGCACGCTCTGTTTTTTTCTAAAAATTCTTCCTTTTTCCAAAACGTCTGTTTTATTTATTTTCTTCAGATTATGCAAACGGGTTCTAATACGGGCAAGTAGCGTTCTCTACTGTTACGTGTTTTAATCCGTGCTAATTCAAATACGGCTTACGACGATTTGGATTATGCAAGCACGTCTGTTTTTTTTTCTAAAAATTCTTCCTTTTTCCAAAACGTCTGTTTTATTTATTTTCCTCGAGATTGTGCAAACGGGTTCTAATACATGGCAAGTAGCGTTTCTATCAGCTATGTGTTTTAATCCGCGCTAATTCAAATACGGCTTACTTAACGATTTGGATTATGCAAGCACGTCTCTGTTTTTCTAAAAATTCTTCCTTTTTCCAA